>CAJQZJ010010411.1:8439844-8464106 GCA_907164525.1 Lophiomys imhausi
TTTGCTCTTGGTTAACCTTGATTCTGTGAAGTTTGCTCTTGGTGAACCTTGATTCTATGAAGTTTGTACATGGTGAACCTTGATTCTGTGAAGTTTCATCTTGGTGAACCTTGATTCTGGAAAGTTTGCTCTTGGTGAACCTTGAGTCAATGAAGTTTGTACATGGTGAACCTTGATTCTATGAAGTTTCATCTTGGTGAACCTTGATTCTATGAATTTGCTCTTGGTGAACCTTGATTCTATGAAGTTTGGTCTTGGTGAACCTTGATTCTATGAAGTTTGGTCTTGGTGAAACTTGATTCTTTGAAGTTTGGTCTTGGTGAACCTTGAAAATTCTCCCACTGCTTTTTGTCAAGAATCAGCCTTGTCACACAGCACAGGGTCTTAGGATGACTCTAATTGCTTAGACAACTGCTTAATATGTAGTTTTCATATCCTAAAAATTAGTCCTGTTCTGACCAAGATGACCTCTTATCATGCATGGATAACACAGTAATAAACCAGGGGCCTATCCATTGATATAACATAGTGGTTGTTACCAGAGGCCTATCCATTAATCTAACATAGTGGTGGTTACATAATTCTTCTCTCCCTTCTACTTCCACATTACCTCCTACTATCTTATTGTATAAAACAACAGGATAGTTTGTTATATAATTTTATTCTATTTTAAAAATTGTCTTTTATCTAATAGATACACAGAGAAATGAAGTGGGAATGATGTAATAGATTCTAGAGCATAGGAAAGGCTGGAGGACACAAGGAGTCTTTTACTTTACAGCATTTTGTCTTTTGAAGCATCAGCTTGTCATTTAACACACAGCAGGGAACTGGGAGTGTTTCTTATCTTGCTAGGAAAGGAATTCTGTGTGTACCCGTAGACAAACTGCCTGATACTTTCATGTTATCTGCCTCATGAGTTAGAGTTTATGCAGTGATCTTTAGCTTGAGTGATGGCTCAGCTACATACATAATCTACTAAAGTTTATTTGATAACTTAAAAATGCTGATTCTTCAGAATCAAAACATATTTAACTTGCTGCTGATTTAGTCTCTGCTAAGATGCCACCTAATGGATGAGGTGATGTACTACTGAGTACCTACTAGAACATTCCAGATGCAGGAGGGCACTCCCTAACATTAAATGATAGCTTTACAGGAGAAAACATTTTCTTCAGAAAGTGGATATTGACTTGGGTTTGTTTCTTAATTTTTTATTGGATATTAGGTTGGGGAGGCATTTGATCAAATTTGACTTTCTTAGTCCATCATTTGTGAAGGCAAAATGTGATCTAATCAGTGAATTAAGAGCCCCTGAAAAGCATATGAATGGTTCCAGCAAGTATTCGACACTCATGTGCAATATTTTTACGAGAGGTGACACACACACTCTGAATCTCCTTACCCATAAGAGTAAGAGAATGCCCCAAATTTCAACACCACACATAGTCTGGTAATAAGATCACAGGGGTTTCAGTGGGTGTGAGACTGTACTTGGAGTGAGGGTATATCTAGTAGACTTCTTCAGTGAGTCATCACTAGTTTAGTTACTGTATGTGTTTGGTGTCATATTCATTTTTCCTCTCCTTGTGAATATTTTTTCACATTTGGTATAATGTGTTTCAGTGAGGTCTCTAATTTCATATTATCTGATTCTAAACAAGGAATAATTGAATATTCAGGGTTATTTAGTTGATATAAGTAAGCACTCTTGTTTATTGGGAGCATATTCAATAACTATAATTTATATAACACATTTTAATTTTACCACTATGGTGATGAGATAGTTATATTTAATTGTATTTTAATTTATATTTCTTAAATGATTACTGAAATTTGACACATATTCATATGCTGTTTATCATTTGGATACACTATTTTAGGAAGTTTCCATTCATGTTTTTGCCCATTTTTCTGTTGTACTAGGCAACAGAAAATATGTATGTATGTATGAACATATATATTTTTATATATGTGTCAGCATGATAATTTTTCATACACACATATATGAAAATATACATTACAAGTCTGAGCTTTTAGCTTTTCTCTTACTAGTGACTTGATGAATTGTTTTTAAGGATAATTGTTCAATATATTGAAATTTCCTTTTATTTTTCAGTGCTATTTATATCTTATTTAGGAAGTGGCCTTCACAATAACACTATGACCATCTTGTGCACTTTCTTGTTACTATTTGTCTCTATTGTCCTTGAATATCAGGTTTTATGAATGATATTACATAGGAGTTAAATTGAATTTATTTCACATGGACATGCAATTATCCTAGAACCAACTTTATATAATTAACAACAATAGTGTTTTTATCAAACAAACTAAGTGTTTTGAATGAGTCTCTTTCTGGACTTCCTGATTGTTTTTACTCATTTATTAATCTAATTAATCTATTCTTTGCTCACTTACCATTATAACAATTATTTTTAGGCTTATAATAATTTCTGCTACTTAATGATACATGGATTACTACTTTCAATTTTCTTCCTTAATATTTCCTTAGTTCTACTGAGTCCTCTTATTGCTATGTTCATTTTTAGAATAAATTTTAATTTGCACAATATAATGAAATAGAATTTTGATAAGATTCTACAGATTTGGTGGAGAATTGATGTTTTAACAACACTGTGTCTTTCCATCACTCTTTAGAGCAATGTCTTCAGTCATCTTCGAGTCATTTAATTTTATCTGCCTTATTCTGACTCTTTTTGTTTGTTTATTTGTTTGTTTGTTTTCAGGACAGGGTTTTTCTGTGTAGCCCTGGCTGTCCGGGAACTAACTCTGCAGATCAGGCTGGCCTTGAACTCACAGAGATCTGCCTGCCTCCCCCTCCCTAGTGCTGGGATTAAAGACGTCTACCATCACACTCGGCCATTACAAGAAGCTTTGAACTGCCATGTGGGTATTAATTAAATTTGTTCTTTGACAAATTCACACATGTACAACTTTGACACTGACTGCTCTTGTCCTACCCGTTCATGTCTGTACTATCTCTGTCTACTCCCCCTCTTCCCTACAAATCTGTTTCTCACATTCGAGTCTATTTGTTTTTGTTTTGTGACTCAATGAGTAGTGTAAACATGGTTTTCTGTGAGACCAAGGATTTGGAGTTATCCACTGGTGTCTGGTGGGTTTAGCAGTGGGTACTTACCAAAAACAACAGTTCTCCCTTTCTCAGAACCACACAGTAGTCAGTAGTTCACTAGTAATGGGGAAGGCCCCATGTGACCCTCCATGATCCATGACTGATTAATGGCAGGGACAGACTTATGCAGGCTCTGTTTAGGTAACTGCACCTGTAAGTGCATGAAAACAATGCTTGTGTTTCTCAGCCCTTCACTTTGTCTTACACATACTTCCCATGGAGGGGAGAGTATAAATAATCAAGCTTGAGTTCAAACCCTCGCTTGGGAATGCCTTGACAATGCATCAGTATCTGAAATCATGTGCATTTACTACAAAGTGAGGCTTCTGTGGATTAAAGCTAAGGAAACTAGGACATGTGGAATTGCCTTAAATGAGGGGAATAGTTAATCATAGCTAACAGAAATACAAATAGGGTAATAGTGTATGTTAGAAGGCTTAAGCAGGAAGGGAGATGAGGAGATTGGAGGGACGAGGGTCATGAACAGAATTAAAGAGTGAACACCAGTATTCATGTATGAGACAATATGTGATGTTTGTTTATCTGGGCCTGGGTCACTTCACTCAGTATACTTTCCCCCACTAATTCCACCCATTTGTATGTAAATGTTATTTTTGTTTATATTTGCATAAAATTCCGTTGTGTCTATGAACCATGTTTCCATTAACATTTCCAGATGATGGACATTTGGGCAGGTTCCATTCCCTAGCTATGGTGACTAGAACTACAACAAATATGGATATGCAGGTGTCTCTTTAGTTTGACCTAGGGTCCTCTGGGTGTTTGCCTACAAGTGTTAGAGTTATGCAGTTCCATTTATAGTTTTTGAGACTTCTCCAGACTGATTTCCAAAGTGGCTACACTGGTTTACTCCCATCAACAGAAGATTCTTCCTTCCCCAAGTTTATGCAGAATTTGTGGTCACTAGTTGTCTTGATGACCGCCTTTATAACAGAGGAGGAAGGGGCTTGTAATCTGAAAACTATCGAGCGACACTTCCTTGATGGCTAAGATCATTTTAAAAGCATTTCTTACCATTCATAGTCTTTTTTTTTTTTTTGAGATCCCCTCCCTCTTTATTTCAATAGCCCATTTCTAGCTGGTTTGTTTTTTTTCCCTATTGTTCATTGTTTGAGCTTTTGTGTATTCTAGACAACAGTCCTATTTGATAAATTCAACTGGCCAAGCCTGTCTCATTGTGTGGGTTACTTCTTTTCTTGACCAATAATTTTCATGATTGTATAGAAACATTTTGGTTTCATGAAATCTTGTTGAATATTGATCTTATTTTCTGTGCTTACTTATTTAAAAAACCTTGTATGTTGAAGTGTGCTCCCCAGTTTTCCCTAGAAGTTTCGGATGTATGTCTGGTGTTGAGATGCTATATTCATTTGGAGTTAAGTTTTGTACAAGGTGAAAGACAAGGATATAGTTTTATTTTTTTCCCTGTTGTTATCCAGGCTTCCAAGGACCATTTATTAAAGATGTAATCCTTTCTTCAATGCATGCATTTCTAGCCTCTTGGTCAAGCTTCAGGTGGCTGTAATTATATGGACTTGTATTAGCGACCTGTGTTCTCTTCTGTTGACTTACATGTTGTGTTCTGTGTAAGTTTCATGCTGTTGTTATGATTCTGGAGTACAACTTGGAATCAGGCTATGATACCTCAGGCAATGGTCTTTTTATTCAGAATGGCTTTTTATATATTTGTTCTTAAAATTTTTTACATAAAATTTAAATTTATTTTCAATATCTGTAATGGATTACCTTGGAATTTTGATTGGTGTTGTATGTAATACAAAAATAGTGTTTGGTGGCATGATCATTTTTATACCATTGATTCTCCTGATGCATGAACATGGGAGGTCTTCTGTCTTTCATTGATTCCCAATTTCTTTCTTCCTCATCTTAAGGTTTTCAATGTAAAGGTTTTTCATTTTCTTGGTTAGGTTTGTTTCCAACCATTTTGTTATTTTATGAAACTTTATTATGTTGTGGCATGTTCCACCTATCCCTAGCTTCTTGGTGACTTTTATTAATAAAAAATATTTTTGTCAATTTTTTCTGTATGTATTGAGATGATCATGTGATTTGTGTCTTTGAGTTCATTTATGTTGAGAATCACATTGTTTTATATATGTTGAACCATTATGGTATTTCTAGAATGAATCCAACTCCAAATCATTGACTGTTTTTGAAATGGTCTTGTATGTGGTTTGAGAGTATTTTATTGAGAATTTTTGCATCAATGTTCATCAGGGAGATTGGTCTATATTCTTATTTTTAAGTGTCTTTTTCTGCTTTTGGGATCAGAGTGCCACTGCATCATAAAAAGTATTCGGAAGTCTTTCTCCTTTTTCTATTTTGTGAAATAATTAATTTGAGTAGTATTAGTGTTGGTTTCTTTTTCAAAGTTGTAGTAGAATTGTGCAATGAATCCCTCATGCCTAGGATTAATTTTATTGGGAGACTTTTTTATTATGGTTTCAAGCAGAGATATATTTATTTTCTTCACCTTGGTTCAATTTTTCTATGACACATATATCTTGAAAGTGATCCAATTCTTTTAATTTTCCAATTTATTAGAATATAGGTTTTTAAGGTATGTTCTCATAATTTTTTGAATTTCATTGTTATATTCACCCTTACCCCTGTTTCCCCTTTTACTCACAATAGGTTCTTTTCTCATACAATATTTCCTGATTACAATTTCCTCTCCCTCTCCTCCTCCCAGTTATTCATCTCACCTCTCATTCTGATCCACTCACTTTCTGTTTCTTCTTAGAAAAGAACAGGCTTCTAAGAGATAAAAATAGAAAATAATGAAATAAAGCACTGGTTCTCAACCTTTCTAATGCTGTTCTCAACCTGCGGATTGAATGACCCTTTCACAAAGGTCACCTAAAGTCTATCGGAAAACAGATATGCTTACATTACAATTCATAGAAGTAGCAAACATACAGTTATGAAGTAGCAACAAAAATAATCTTATGGTCATTCGATCCACAGGTTGAGAACCATTGAAATAAAGTATAATAAGATAAAGTAAAAATATCATGTAAAAGTTGGACAAGGCAAACCAACAGAAAGAAAGAACCCAAGAGAAATCCCAAGAATGAGAGACCTACTTATTTTCACACTTAGGAGTCCCACAAAAACATTAAACTGGAAGCCATAACATATATGCAAAGGGCTTGGTGCAGACCTGTGCAAGGCTTGTGCTTGCTGCTTCAGCCTCTGTGAGTTTATGTAAGCTTTACTAGTAGATTTAGTGTCCTGGTGTCCTCCATCCCTCTGGCTCTTACACTCTTTCTGCCTCCTCTTCTATGGGGTTCTCAGAGCTCTGTGAGGAGGAATTTGATGGAGGCAAATCTTTTGTTCTTAGAAGTGTCTTAATTGAATCCCATGAATGTCAATATGTTTGTTATAATTTTCATAAAGTTCTAGGAATTTTTTATTTCTCCCTTAATTTCTTTAGGGATCTGTTTATCATTCAATAGTGTGTTATTCAAGCTTCAATAGTTTGTGTGCCTTCTGTAGTTTCTCATTTTGATTATATCTACTTTATTCCATTGTGGTCAGACAGAATCTTCCCTCTGTGTTCTGACATGTGTACTACTTTGGAGAAAGTTTGACCAGTTTCTGAGAAGAATGTGTATTCTTTTGTATTTGGAGGGAATGTTCTGTAGATGTCTGGTAAGTCTATTGTATTTGTGACTTCATTTAGCTACAACGTGTCTCTGTTTTTTGTCCAGGTGATTAATATTTCCAAGATATTGGGCTATTGATGTCTACTTTTATTGTGTTGGGTTAATCTGTGCCTTTATATCTGGTAGCATCTTAAATTAAATCAAGCACACCAATGCTTGGTGCATATACAGAGAGAGTTTTAGTATCCTCTTGAACGATTGTTACCTTAATCAATGTGAAGTGCCCTTCTTCCTAACTTTCATTTGAAGTCTATTCTGTATGTTATTAGGATAGCTACACCTGCTTCTTTCCTAGTTTTATTTGCTTGGTGTACCTTTTCCATATTTTAGTCTGGAGGTATTGTCTATCTTTAGTGAGGAGGTATGTGCCTCCTGCCTCCCACCTTGCCATATGAGTGTTGGGATTACAGGTGTGCACTACCATGCCAAACTTAATGTGGGCTCTGGGATCTAAAGACAGGTCCTCATGTTTGAATGACAAGTGTTTTATGTACTGAACTAGCTCTTCAGTTCTTTAAGTGAGATTTGATTAATACTTTAAGCTAATGTGTGGAAATTCAATATTCCTTTAATATACATTTATTCATTTATATATGCCATGTATATATGAAGTAAAATGTGGCAAATGCCTCAATTTATGTGTCTTTGGTATTCATTTATTTTATTTTATGGATATCACTGCAAAGACATGAACTAAGTGTTATTAAACTTGTAAACACCAGTAGAAGTTGAACTTCCTTTGCCCCTTCCCCTCTGAGACTGCGGAGAGCCCTGTCCTTTTCTGTTTCTCTCTCCACTTGACTGTCAACTTCTTGCTAAGGTCCAAGTATGAAATAGAAAATGTTTTCCAGTGAAACAGGACACAATATTAGGATGATTTCAAAGTAAGTATTTTGCATGATTTGTTAATTTTTTCTTAATTATGTTTGGTGGAAATTTTCATTATTATAAAAATCTGTCATAGTAGGGAGAGAATACAGCATTCTCTTAATAATGAATTAATTTCTTACATACTTACTCATTGAAGATCTTATTCTTTGATATGTTGTTAACAATGATTTCTTTACCAGTACTGTTTTTCTTTTTGTTATTGTTTCCTTGTGATAAAAGAACATCATGTATTGTCATTCTAATTATTTTTGCATAACCAGAATTACATATAAGAAAATCTCCATATCCTTTGAGATGGGGGCTCACTATGCCAATTAGGTTAGCCTCCACCTTCTGTTCCTTATCAGGGGATTGGAACAGTGTGCCACAAGATTCAACCTATATTCTTTCCTTAAATGAATTATTTTTAAAAAGCTTAAACATGTAACATTACTTGTGTGTGTATTACGTGTTCATATGTGTGTGGGTGCCATGAATGTAAAGGGTAGAAGTTGAATATCTTCTTTGATGCCTCCCCACTTCACTCACTGAGGATGAACATGGAGCTCACTAGTTCATCAAAGCACTCAGTTTTCTCCAGGGATTCCTCCATGTCCTCCTGAGCACTGGAATACAGTCACCATCCATACTAGCCCAACTTCTATCTAGGGATTTAAGTTATGGACTACATCCTAGTTCAGTAAGTGCCTTATTCACTAAGCCATCTCTGAAGCCAAATTTCTATTTTGTTATAAATAAATTATGTCCTGCAACAGCCAAGGGGAGATTTAATTGAATTTCACTTCCTTCACTCTTTATTCCTTTTTAGTTAATTAACCTATTTTTCTTGGTTTTCGGATTTACACTTTAAAATATGCTGTAATTTCTGCCCTTAAAACATTATATTCAGGGTTTCTAAAAAAAAAAAAAAGCATTATATTCAGTTGCAAGAAAATGTGTTTTACAAAATTGTTTTTTTACAAAAAGCAAATCTTCTGAGAACAGTGATAGAGGAGGTAACTCAACACCTTTGAAAACTAAATGGCTAATGAAAAAATTATTAGTTCCTAGTGAAATAGTTTAGAGCAGAGGCAAGCAGTTGAATGGCACCTAAGACTGTCACGATAAAAATTTAAAATACACAAAACAGTGACATTGAGACATCATTAGAACTTTAATTCTAGTCCTTCAGGTACTGCGAGCATTCCATGGGAATGGATCTCTGAGTGAGTGTGTCTGCTGTTATTCTTTGCTTGGAAAGCCAACATTCAGTGTGTAGATGGGCATTATTAGCTTGTCCCTCATGCCTGTGGGCTCCTAGCAGTAGGGTGGTTTAGAGATTTTTATCCTTCTGCCTAAATTCCTTTTCACACTCTCATAATTTTGGCCACTGTATCAAAGTGACCATCTGCATGATTTCCATATATCTTGTGCCCTTCCTATAACTGTCAACCATCTCTGAGATAACTTTTGTCACAGAACTATGCACAGTGGCAATACCATGACATGCTTGCCATCACCGCGTGGGCTGTCATCTCTAAGTGTTATGTTGACTTCTAATTATTAAGCAAACAAGCAAACAAAAAAGGAAAGAAGCCTACTTCCCAAACCGAGTGCGTCCTGTTTTGGTTAACAATTTGCCCTTTACTTCCACTAGCACTGTTATTATGTTATACAGCTTTAATTTTTATTCATTTTCTTTTTCAACTTATAGTTACTTTTTCCATGTTTTAGTACATTATTCATTAGAAACTTACCAAACTTGTTCCTTTTTTTGTATCCTTATTTTTGAAAATATTCACCATTATGTTTGAATAATAGCGTATGCATAAAATTGTGGAGTCACATTTATTTTGCTCATTAAAACTCACAATTCCACTGTTTTTAATTGTTTCTTGTTGTTAAGTGTGAGGCTAGCTAGTTGTCATTCCACTTGTCACAGACTGAATTCGGCAACCTATCGTGGTCTGTGTCCTGACATATGTATTCACTTTGATGTGAATTCATGCTTTGTCTTTAAAAACCCATATTTTCATAGACTGTGCTTAACTTTCAATCTGCCCGCCTTTCATGTCCATACAAAGACACAAAGCAATATTGTTGAGTGTAATACAGTTTTTATTCCTCCTTATTTTTGAATCTCATCCCTGCTTTGAAACCTTAGGCCAGAGTACATCTCTCTGCCCTTCGTTTTTTTTTTTTTTTTTCCCCTGCGGAGTTTTTTCATATTTGAGGAAAGTAGCTAGTATTAGGCAATCTGGAAACT
The DNA here is from genome assembly GCA_907164525.1 of Lophiomys imhausi. Classification (NCBI taxonomy): domain Eukaryota; kingdom Metazoa; phylum Chordata; class Mammalia; order Rodentia; family Muridae; genus Lophiomys; species Lophiomys imhausi. Next base: position 8,449,848 of record CAJQZJ010010411.1, read on the forward strand.
TCAACACCATTAATTCCTTCAATCCACGAATGGATAATATCTTTCCACTCCAGAACTTGTTTGTTTTGTTGTTGCTGCTGATTCTCTCTCTATCTCTTGAAGGATGAGATCTTGGCATGTATAATAGACATGTCTAGAACTTGTTATTCTTCTGCTGTCTCTGGAGTGGTGGGATTATGGGCATGCATCATCATTCTGGGCTTAGGGATGGTTTTTACAGTGTTGCCATTAGCCCGTGCAGTAGATATAAAACATCTTCAGTGACTATTATGAGCCATCTCTAAGCAGTCTCTCGGGAATGAAGGCTTCCCTTTATCTCCTGTTTTATATATATATATATATATATATATATGCCTTTATATATAAAGCCATAAGAACTCAGAACAGTAAATGCTGAGTATTAATTAAGTAGCAACCCAGTATTATGAGTTTTGCCTCTAGTGCACAGTTTTAGTTTTTGTTTTTGAGACTGTTAATGGTTACCCTTCTAAATTCTAGAGAAAAACACTTGCAAATTTTAAGTATTTTTATGTTCTGTCTTAGCGATTATCTTACCCGTGATAGAAGACATGAAAACTGGCTGACTTTGTTTATTTCAGAGAGAAGACTAGAGTAAGCTTGTTAAGTTTGTATTTAGAAATCCTCCACAGAAGACTTCGGCTATTGTCTACTTTCTTACTTCAGTTAATTTGAAAAGATTTCATAGTCCATGTGGAAATTTGGGAACAGGTATCACATTATCTAGAACATGTGACTAAATGTTAAACATGTATTTGCATAAACAGAAACCAGATTGTAACTCATGCAGTCTGCATAGATCTGGTTCCACAATCATTAGATTATTTTTGGGGCTCTTTGGTATGGAAATAAACACCAGACAAGCGTGTTTAATTTCCCCCCAAAGAACCAGAATAGGTGAACTTTACCTAGTAACCAGGTGTTCATACTATTTTTTTTCAAGCAAAAGCTTTCCCCAAACAATTTTTACTCAATGGAATAGACAAAGGTGAGAAAAATGCCCTTGCCAGCTTGCCTTAAGCATATTGAAACCTCAGTAACGGACACGATTATGCTGGCCCTTTCAGTGTGGAAATCCATGCTGGGGCACAGAGAACCTCAAAGGGGTGAAGGGGACAGGAGAGGTTTTGTGTCCCAACTTGTCTCATTCTCTTTGTTTTAGCTGGTCCCATCTGTCTCCAAGAACTGAGTGCTGCTCACTCTATTGTAAGCCTTGTTCACAAGTCACCTAAGTAAAGATTAAACTTGTGGCTTCTTTTCCACATGTTCAGTCTGGTATTAAAATAAAGTTAGACAGAAGCAAGACATTCTGGTGTGCTATTGTACAGTGCAGTGACTATAGATAATATTTCATAAATATAGAAGAAAGGACGTTTTTGAAAGTTTTTGTCACAGAAATGATAAATGTTTGAGGATAAATATGTACGTATATATACATATTTATGTATATACATAATATATGTATGCATACTATGTTTACATCATATATATGATTTAACCACATCCCACATATATATGATATAAACATAATACAACATAAACTATTGAAAACATTATGTAGTATGATACATGTATATTTAATTATATTACTGAATCAGTTAAAATAAACTAAGAATTAATGAATAAAAATTCATGTATTTAACAGCAGACACTTAAAATGCTTTCATAAATAATGTTAATCTATAATCCAGAATAACAAATACATTATTTTAAAATACTAACAATGAAAGCATTTGTGTGTGTGTGTATGTGTGTGTATGTGTGTGTGTATGTGTTTATGTGTGTGTGTGTATGTGTGTGTATGTATGTATGTGTGTGTGTATGTGTGTGTGTGTGTGTGTATGTGTGTATGTGTGTGTGTGTGTATGTGTGTGTGTGTGTTTAACTCATATGGAGACTTAGGTAGCCACATGCAATTAGCAGTAGCTACTGCGCAGGGTGGCTGTGAAGGCAGAGATCGAAACAATATGCAGAAGACGCCAAGTGCAGGAACTGAAAAAGAACAAATAATAATTACAATTGTGATAGCTCAGCTCCTGCCACAGTGAGCAACTTATACCGCTCTTGGTAGAAGATGTGTTTTCAAATTTCTAAGACTTACATACTTCCAACTTATTGAAATCCTAGGGCTACCATTTCTGTGTTATGGACAAGAATAACATGCCTCACTTTGTTGATTATTTTTGTGATGTGGCAAACATCTGATATAATTCTCCATACCTGAATAGTTGAATGATAAATTAACGTGTACAGAATTGAGACACAACCAGTCATTGATTCTTTGGCATGGTTTTAGGAGAGAACAGTTTATGCAACTTGGCTAGCTCCTCCTGAGGTGTAGCCATATTCTAAAAGAGGAGGTTCCTACTTAAAACATACAAGTTCTAATGTTAACTAAACTATACATACACACCATTGATTTATTTGCAATCCTTGAATGCATTGCAAATATTTTAGTATCCTGGTCACAGCCCAAGAGTGGATTGAAATGGAAATTTAAAATGTTTTTCAAAATTAAACAAAACAGAAGTTCAGTTGCTTTTGTGTTCTGAGAACAGCCTAGCTTTGTTCATTATTTTAAACGAGGAGGTACAAGTCATTTGATTGCTCTTTAACATCTTACTATATTGACAATCTGTTATTGCCTAGCCAATCCCATTCTTCTCAGAGGTGGTTTGACATTTTTGAGGTATTTTCAATTTAGGGAGATAAATCTGCGCCTCCATCTGGATTGACCAGATGAGGCTCCCTTCAGAGCCAATTAACACTACGGATGGGGTCACCTCTGCGCGGCTGGAGGTGCTTTGCACCTCCAGGGCTACCATAAACTGCCCCCACAATGCCTCCAGATGCTCCAGGACTGGAAACCAATCAATCTTGTATTTAACTGGTTAGCACACCTACCCTAGGGTCCTAGAAGACAGGCCAAGAGATATCCATGACTTTTCAAGCAGGGCACTCTGAATATTCTTTTGTCAGCCTCTTTACAGACTGATAAAGATAGAAGAATATTTATGGCATAGTGGAAATGTAATCAAGGTTGTAAGTAAGGCATAAATCCTGTTTCCGCAAAATTTTATAGTTATAGACACTTACTGTTACCGTGTCTTGAATAGTTAGAGATTTCTTAAGATCCTCAATCCTGGAAACTGAATGGACTAACATTGATGTGAAAAACCAGGAAGTTCCCAGAGCAGGGGAAGAGGTGCACACGACACACCTGTGAAAATATTAAAAGTAGAGCCCGGGCACTTGGATACCACGCGAGGCTGCCTTGCACATTCTTCTATGGTATCTGCGATGTCTGCCCGTTATTTGTGTTGAAATTCAGTATAGGTTCACCGATTGCCTAGACATTTCTACACAGGCATCTCTTTAATGAAGTAATTCCCTTCACTCTGCATTAGCTGGGAAAGAATGCAAATGAAAGATTCTTTAGTACTGAGGATGGGAGGGGTAACAAGTGAAGGGGAAGTGAAGAAAAAGAAGCATGAGGGGAGCCCAGTGAAGGCAGGAGCTCTCTCAGGTGGCTGGATTACTAGGCCAGCCTTTGTTTGTACAGTCTGCCTGTGGGACAGAGCTCAGAGACAGAAGAATGATAGTCTGGAGGAAGAAAGAAAGACAGTAATTGTGGGATGCGTGCGATTAGTGTGGTAGCCAGAGAAATTAAGCCAGAGTCCTGAGAATCTCCCCTTCGCCGCGGTACCTGCAGAGGGAGAGAAAAGAACTCACTGCACATTTCAGTTGGAGTCTACTCCCTGCCAGCTTGGCTTGATTGCTTTCTGAGTTACCTACTGTGGGGGTACAGCAACTCGACCTTCCTTTCAGCCAAGCTATATTGTCTTGCTCTGAAAAAAAAAAAAAAAAGACAGATTAAGAATTTACAAGGATCCTTCCATCATTGGCCTCTGACAGGAACTCTGAGGGAGTTGATTTTTCATGGTTCAGTTTGCCTAGAGGGCCAAGATTCTTATCAAAATGTATTCTGTACATGTATAGAAAGATTTCTGTCTTTAAAAATATCCAACTTCCATTAAACTTTGTCATCTCCTCCCCATCTCCTCTGTTGGTAGGTGGCATTCTTTCTGGGATACCAGACCAGAATTATTATTCTTTGAGGATTATCTACATTGGGTTCAGGTTTATAGGTCAAGAGTGGAATCCTATGATTTAAGAAGTTTATAATTATTTTGTGAACAGAAAACTATATTCTTATTGCTTCAAGTGGGAGATATTCTCAGCTTTGACTCAGGTCCTTTCAGTGGCTTAATTTAAATATTTTAATTAAAAGCTATATGTTCACAGAATTGAAAAAAATGACAGCTATTTAATTTCACCAAGCTGGGAACAAACAAACATGATTTATTCTCCTCTTGGTCTATTATCTAATAAACCACTTTACAGGGCTCATTCAGACTGTGGAGAAGAGGACTTAGTTAGGCTTTTAAAATTAATTTTGTTATTTGATAATTTTATACCATGTAAATGATGTAACCAGGGATCGTATTAAACACACACACACACACACACAAATAGATACATTGTTCTAAATAGTTGTGATCAGGTTGAATATCACTGTCATTCCTATTGTCTTATGATTATAAGTAACTCAAACTTATGATTTTGTTTTTGTTTTGTTTTCTTAAGATCCTTAATTCTATCAATAATCTAATTTTGAGGTCATACTAGTAAATGACAGAGTTATTACACTTCATTGACAGAGTTATTAGTACTTTAAACTCAGAAGTTATTCTTTAATGTTGCACATTTTATTAGTAACGAAAGCAAGAAAATTGAAATGACTTTGTTGTGTTAAGACAAGAGGGAGTCATAGATGAACTATGATGCCCCAGAGGGAAGACATGGAATACCACTGTCCTCAGGTGAAACTGGTATTACTTGGCATAGACACTTCCACAGCAGAAGTCTTTACTAGCATGCTTAGCAATTCCAGTGCCCACTGATGGTTTTCAATGTAGTAGCATGAATCAATGCATTTTTAAGATACTTTTTTTTCTGGGAGGCCAGTAGTTTGAGGTTCATACTTTTTAGTCCACTGTTGAAAGCATTCAGTATAAAACACGTATGGTTACTTTGTAGGTTGGAGGGATTTGCATCATACTCTTTGTTGCAAGATCCTTAAACAAAATATTTTTGATTCCACTTTAATAAGTCTTTGCTAATGTTATATCTAAGAATAGTGCTTCAGGGGGTAGGCCAAATGATGTTTCATACTGGTTTGCCATCTCTCATGGTTTCTTTCAAACTTGTATCACACTCACAATGTATAAACATGAGAAGGAAGTCTGACACTGCTCCATAACTCTGAATGAATTGAATTTTAGAAACATTTACTAATTATTCATGATAGTTTCAAATGAAAGACTTTTTTGTTAAATTTAGTTATTTTCTGATATCCAATCATATTAAACATACAAAATTCAGTAGGTATTCTTAATGAGTTATCAAATTGTTTTCAACATCCCACCAATAGGGAAGGATGTCTTTGTTCTTATAGTCTATCAGGTAGAATGATAGACATTACTTTTTGGTGCTGAAATTTTTCAATGATACTTTCTTCTATTATAACTAGATAATTTTAGCTTAAAGTACCAAAACCTGCAGCTATGACATATTTCTAGTAACAAATGCTTCAGTGGGTTTTGTGAAGTGGAGAAATATCAGGTGACTAGTGTATTAATTAAATCAGGAAATAAATTGGTTGGTAACATATTATATTCTGAAAACAAAATATGTCACACAAGTACAGAGACACAAGGAACTCCAGGTCACCTCTTTGTGCTAGAGAAAATCATTAGAAAATGTTCCCAAAAGTAATGTTGGAAATACTGGTAATGCATGATCTTGTGTGTGTGTGTGGGGGGGGTGTGTGTAAAAGGGCTGTTGAGTTTCTGCCAAGACCAAAGGAAGAATGGCCATAAACTCCAAGTTAGTCAGCTGGAACAGACGGCTGTGTCGTGATACAGAGCAGAGTCGGGGTAGCGTATCATGTTGTGATATCGCCGGTGTACAGCAGAGTGTGCTAGCATGGTTAAAACTGAACTACCCAGTGAGCTCAAGTCTGTGTTAATAAAATAAAAGGGAGAAAAAAAGAGAGAGTGAGCCAAGGGGCAGAAGGACAAATAAGGAAAGTGGCCGTTCCTAGCTTCTGCACATTGTGTGCCACGCAGGACTTTCTGATATCGTAACTGAAGCAGTCTCTGTAGAATAATGATAACGAGAGAGGCAGCCATTGATGTGTAAGAGCCGTCATCATCAGAGCCAGAGTTCTGATCATACTGGGGTTCAAAGAGACTCTAATCTTAGCCTGTTCCCTTTTTTCCCCTCCTAAGTTCTTGCCAGAAATGTAGGAAACACAGAGACACTTATTCACATCAGCTTTTCTTGATGGACCTGGAAGCTAATAGACAAGGGCTTCTCAGAATTCATAGCTTGAGGGATCAAGTTGTAAAGAGACCGGCTCTGATAGACAAGGACACTAATGAATATTAGCATTACACAGCTCTAACAAGAATCTTAAGAGACGTCCAGTGTTTTGAGGGAAACATGAAGCTGTAGCAACAGTTTATAAATAAAAATAAATTTATCAAAATGTTGTTAGACCTGTCTATGAAAGGAGTAAGGCTGCTTCTCCTTGTTCTGGAGACAGTATTTGCCCAGAGTAATTTGGAGATTGATCTTGCATAGATTAGACTAAGCAACGTTTTGTTGTAAATAATCCTCCACAATCTGGGTGTCATTATTTGGAATTCCTAGAGATCTTCCACATGAGAGCTGGAATTAGTGGTAGTGTCATCTCGCTCTTCTGCGCACTCTAAGTAATCTGGTTCCTCATTGAGAATGGTGAATAAGCTGGGAGTCAGGGAGTCAGTACAGAAAATCCAAACTGATATTTGGTTAAGTCCTTTCCCCTTAAATAAGGACCATAGAATTTAATCTTCCCACATTTATATAACAAGCGAGTATTAAATGTTTATATAGCCCAAACTAATTAGTATTAGAAATATCTGCTTTATCTCCTTTCCTTTGCAATTTAGACATCAATGGGGGAGGGAACAGCAAGTGTTCTGCTCAATGTAAGCAGTAGAGAACTACCTCCTGTACTTTTCCTGAACTTTGTAACAGTTAAATCAGGCTATTTCCACCATGAACTTGTGAATAACTCTCTTTTAGTTATTTTGACTAGAGTGGAAAGCCTAATAGAAAAATGAAACTATTTATCTTTCCACATCATAATAGGTTCTTTAGTGGGCTACTAATGTTAATCAAGTGTGGCAATTGATTATCCTTTTAAGTTAAATGAGAACTTTCTCACTAAGTATTGCTAAATTAGCATCAGCATGGTTCTTATTTCTTATCTGCTACAATATTATAGGATATTTGTAGAGGTCTTCAGTAAAACTTCTTTACTTAAACTATTCAGCTCTCAGCCAGACTTTACTTACTCAGTGAAACTCTGCGGTCTTGTCTTTGGTAATATTCCCCAAACTGACTATAAGAAGATGAGTTCATCCATCCTAATCACTGGCATGTGCTTGGCAAGAATTTCAGCCATGCTGTAACTCAGTAAGTCAGATTAAAGATTCAGTATTTTTGTATAATATTTGGCAAGGCAAGAGATGGAAATGGAAAGTGAGGATTAAAGTAAAATAATTAAAGAAAATGTTCTTTGATAAGACACAAAAATTATGTTAGGGTTCTCCAGAAAAGCAGGACTAATGGGAGATATATGATTAGATAGATAGATAGATAGATAGATAGATAGATAGATAGATAGATGATAGACAGTCATATGGATAAAAAGATAAGACATAAGAATTTATTATATGAATCTGCTTATATATATAGATAGATGATACACATCATATGGATGATAAGAGGATATTTATTATAAGAATCAATTAATACATTGTGGTAGCTGATAGGCCATGTGTAAACTAGATAATTGTGAAACTCAGTTCTACAATGACATGTGAGCCTGAAGGCCTGAAGATTAAAAGCTGCGATATATAAGGCAGGAGAAGATGGATGGAGAGAGATAGACAGGCACAGAGAAGTGGTAAGAGGAGAGAGAGAGAGAGAGAGAGAGACAGAGAGAGAGACAGAGAGATAGATAATGAATATCTATCTTTAAAATAATTCTATTCAGAATCTTTGTGGGTTGAAGGACACACATTCTCTCTGGTAAGAACAATATTTCCTCAGTCTACTGATTTAATTGCTAGTCTATACAAGAAACAGCCCAGTTCTTTAGCTGTTCAAAGTTTCTGGGTGTGTGTTAGCTGAAACCTGCCCATGTAGGACATGAACCATTACAAAATGATGCCTACGGGCCTGCTTCTTCTCTTTCTTCTCTGCTCACCAGCTTTCCTTTTTTTTTTTTTTTTCTTGACTGTTCTCTTAGCCGATGTGTTTCTTTGCATTGCTCCTTTTAGTAAAACTGCCTATGGCAACTGTACTTGGATAATTTCTTTTATTTTTCTTCCTCCCATTGGCTTTCCTTTGCTCTCCCTTCTCCTGATTCTTCGAAGTTTAACTCAGAAAACGTCCCTTGAATCTCCAGACTTATTTCCACATCTTCTTTATGTAAGTTTGGAGTGCAGTTATACCTTGTCTAGGTAAGGCAAGTGAACTTTAGTTTGCATAGTCTATCTACAATTGACCGAGTTTCAAACCCCATCTCTCCCTGTCCATCCCTATTGTAAATCAGCTCATATTCAAACTCAATATACTTAGTAGTAAAATCAGGAAAATGCTGAACTCATTGTGTGATTTTTCTAGTTTGAGTACAGTGTTTGACATGTTTCCCTACAAAATACTCAATAAAAATAATCTTTGTTCTTTATTGTGACTACCATTACAGCAATAGGCAAAAGAGAAACCATTTAAGAGTCCTTGGAAGAAAGATAAATACAAGGGTAAGCTCTGTCCAGTTTTCCTGTAGCTCTTCCTCACAGGGCTGCCAAATGACTATTATTTGCCTCCCACCAGGGGTGTGTCAGTGATGGATTTTCACAAGTGCTTAAATACTGAGATAAAAAGTGTAGTGTGAGTGTCAGAGGTGGGACTAAAACATTGTTTTCACTGAAGATAAATAGTTTTGCTTTGTAATAACAAAACATTCCAATATCTCCAAGTCAGCTACTTACACCTCAGAAAATCTATCTCAAGGAGACTGCAGAGAAGAGTTGACAAGGTCTAATGGTTGATGAGTGGAGGTTGTTCTAGAACAAAAACAATGTGTGTCAAAATTCTGCACTGCCAACCAAGTCTTATATCACAGCTGATCTGAATTTGAAATATAGTCTTAACTTGATTCTGTGTGATTACCACCATTTATTTTAGCTCCCAATCTCTTGCAGGCCTAATGTTTTCACAGTGACCTGAACCATGTGCTGCTCAAATTCCCTTTGACAACTATAACAGAAAAATGTGATGCTCCTATGGTTTATTAGCATAAACTACAAGCCAATTAATTGATAGATATTTCTACTTGTTTTGCCCTTTATATGTATGCATGCGTGTTTTCTTCTTTATACATAAGACCTCAATATTGCTGTGATTAGATAAAATTTCAGATAAAATATTTTCATTATTTTAAATGCTCAGAATTTCTGCGGAATTATACATTATAGATACAAACACATTTCTCATGTTAAGTCAAGGAGAGTATAGGAATCAAGAGAAGTCTTGGAATTTAGCATCATTGGAGAACAACTCTCCTTTGATGGTGAGTGTTATCCAAAGCAGCTAAAAACCAGACTTCCCTATGTGCTGTGCATGGCCATTGCATTATGTGCTGCCGTGAAAGTATTCTTTGCTCTTTTAAGTAAGCCTTGGCTGCTGACTCATCTCTGGTTTGGTGGGACTCCATAGTTACACATGAAGTATGTGTTGTCAGACAGAAAGTACTTCGCATAAACATTTAATGATTCTATCCTAGTTATTTTTCGATGAGTGCATGTGTTTCACGCACATGACTTGCATCATTGAAGACATGAATTATAACTGTTGTAAACAGTGATGATCTGAGTTGTTTTTCTTTTCTTCCTACTAAAATCTTGTGACTGGTGAAAACTATGAAGGAGAAAACAACTGCAATTAAAGTAAAAACAGGCCTTACTATAGGCAAGAATTCTGAGACACTGAGTTATTTCATGTTGGTTGGCTTTAGGCTTTCAGGATTACCTTGAACACTATGCACACCCTTTGATCAGCACATGTTTCTTTGTGTTTCCAGAGCCCGTCTTTACAACTTCCAGGGCTGGGTTTAAAGAGTATGTAGAAGGGCACCAAACCTGAACGTCCTGAGAGTGCTCACCTAGACACGAAGATGGGAGGAGTGTGTATTCACAGAGATTGAAACAGATTTCCTTTTTCTTTCTATCTAAGAACATCATTAAAGAAAAGCCCAGTGGCTTAAAAAGAACAGTGGAACCAATCAGCACCTAGCGCTGCTTTGATTCCCGTACCTTTTCCCAAGGCTTCCGAATATAGTAACCATCGCGAAGTCTTCATGTTCTCTTCCAACATGTGACATGTTATTTTCTGTGCTGTAAGAGAAGTTATCATCTCATTTTATGGGGTATATATCTCTAAAGAAAAGAAAAGCTGTGAATTTGGAGAATGGAATTGGGTCACATCTTGAAGGTTATGTGACAGCAGACCCAAATGCAACTCCAGTTCTTGTCTATTCACTATATGTTCTGCATTTTATTCTAGCTAACTTTAGGGGTACATTTTTAGAACTAGTTGTTCTTTTGTGACATTTTTCTCTCATTATTCTAAGACTACTGAATATATGTTCTCCAACAACTAGAATTTACTATAAAACTAACCTTAGGCAGTTTTATTTTTCTCAGTTTTCTACAAACAAGATGAGTATCAACTGGATGGATCAGAATGATGTCTGCTAGAGGTACATTGCTTTGGCACCTATAATTTAATCAATTAAGCATCATCCTCATGTTGAAGGCCCATTAACAATTCTGAGACTTTCTGATACAAGGACATTATTTAGTAAGTATGCAATTATATCCTCTCCAGAACCCCAGTAGACTGGTGCAGAAATCTATGTGGTTGTGGTAGACCCAGCCAAATCTACCATCTGCCCGAGTCTACACACATCTCTTTCCTTCTCACTATTTCAAAGACCCCCCCCAAAAAAGTGTGTGTTTGTGTGTTTGAGTTTGCATGTGGGCATATGTGTGTATGGTGTTCATTCATGCTTGGTATGTACTCGATATGGTCAGGTATTGGAAGGGAATTTAAAAAATTAATTGTCATAAAAATACTACTACTGCCTCTAGCTGTCAATCATGTGTTAGTTTTTGATTCAGAGAAAGTCTTTAGTCCTCAAACACTGACTTTATAAGCATCAATTAATGGTGAGTGAGATTTTTTTCAGTCATTCTTTCTTTTCTATTAGAAACTAAAATTTATGGAGTGATCCACAGGGGTCTTGAGCATTTTCCTTTTTTTTTTTTTTAACAAAAATAATCCTAAGTTGCAGCTTTGGGAGCACTTGGAACATAAGTGGGTGATCTTTTTACCTGAAAAATGTAGCCCAAAGGCAAGGGGAAGTCAGTTTCAGGCTGGTGGGTTTCTTTATCTTCTCTTTTCTGTGTATTTGCCTTTCATCATTTGAAGTTTTTCTTTATAATCCTCCATTGCATCTTTTCCAGGGATCCCATGTCTTGTATATTAAAATATTGTAAGAAAGCATTCCTGAGTATTCTTATTATTTGAAACATGAGGATTCTAGCAATAAAGAGGTAGGAAACTAATTTGAATTACCCTCAAAACAAGAGTGTTGGAGAATACTGGCCTAAGTCAATTTTATTTTTCTCTGTTTGGAGTAGGAGAGGCATCGTTTTGTCAATTTGAAGATACAATTCACTGACAACCTGTCAGCTCTAAGATATGAGGACATCATATGGTTAGCGTGGCTCAGTGCTGTGGTGTGACTTGGGGTTTCCATGTAGTGTTCCACTTCTTATGGTTCTTCTGAACGGAAAAGCAGAGATAGCTAAGGAATCTTGTTTGTACATAGAAATCCACCTCATCTACTAAAAATCAATTATGACTCATCATTTCCTGGAAAAGAGATGGGCTGAATAAAAAATACCTCCAATTACAAAAGCAACTGTAAAATTAATTTTCTCCTTTGTGTAACTTCTTTCATGAAACCTAAGCTTCCATTCTTTAAAGCAGTAATGGTTATATCTCACCTGTAATGATAAACACAGTGTAAGTATGTTAACTAGTCAGCATTGATTTGGGTAATTTAATATGCATTGCTATCTATGGCTTATAGTTGCATTTGGCTATGCATCTGCTGTCTTCTCTGATTTTTTTATTTTGTTTTGTTTTTTGTTTTTTTTTTTTTTTTGGTGTGAGTGACAGAGAGGCTCTTCTTTCCATCTAGAATATAAATGAATGCGCTTGTCCTTCAGTTTTCCCTGTAATATCTGCGGTTGGTCGCAAGACTTCTTGGTGTGATTAGGTCTCCCTTATTTTCTCCAGGCAGGTGGTTCCCGGTTTTCAACATAACTGAAGGCAAACTTAATCTAGTTGTCAACTGGTCAGTCATTAAAATAATTTCTGATGATAGATTACCATGTGAATTTTGGCATGAAGGGCTGACAGGGGTCAAAGAATTCTGACATTTTATATGAAAGTAACCTTGACATTCTAATATCCATTTTTTTTTTTGTGTGTGTGTGTGTGTGTGTGTGTGTGTGAACAGCTTTTCCTAGTGATCATTTATAAAGGGGTAAAATAGAATAGAATTGCTGACATGGCCTCTTTCCTTCTAGTAAAAAAAAAAAAAAAAAGATACTTATGTAATATGGAGCCAATTGCAAAAAATACTCTCTTCCATCAGTGTGGGAGAGTAACTCATAAAACAATTTTTGTTTAGTAATTATTTGTCAATTCATAATATTGGTATTTTCACAGACTCAATACTATTGATATTGGCACCTCAATGGATATATTTATTTATCACCTTAGAGAAATAAATAGTTTTCTTCCTATTAGGTTTTATTTTGGTTAGCAATGTGCTATATCAATAAAGATTTTCTAAGCATAAAAATTATGACATAGAATTATGTTGTAGAAATGGACTCTATTTAAGTTTTTTTTTAAATAATTTATTTTTTATTTCTTCAAGTTACATCTCAATCACAATCCCCTCCCTACTCCCCCCTCCAGTCCCACCCTTCCACCCTCCTCCCCCTCAGCCCCACCATCCTCTTCCCTTCTTTTTTGTTTTTTTTTAGTTTAAGGTATTTATTTTTCCCCCCAACAGCTCTCCCTTTCAGTCCAAATAATGGTTCTTTTTCTTATAACTATAAATACAATACAAAACAACAGAAATAAATAGGCCACGATTATAAGAGTTATATGGCTTAGCATACATTCCCAATGTCCAGTCCATATGTATTTGGCACCTGACTTTAACATTCTACTATCTAAACATCTCCATGAGTTTAAAGTTCTATATCTAACTCAGCTTTCATACTAACTTGCCTCATAGTTTTAAAAATATCTTCTTAGATCCAGAACACCCTCTTGATTCCTAAACAACTCAAAATTTAACTATGAGACTCTAGCTATCTATTCTTCAACCACCTCAGAGACCTGAGAGGGATAAATATATCTGATTATATAGGAAGTGCAGGGCCTGCAGCTTCCAAAACTAAAAAATGACATACCAGTGGCTGCCTGGACAGTTCCCATTTTCTCTCCATACATTACAGCATCAATCTTCAGCCATTTGGCCCCATTTCTCTGACAGACATTGGTTGTAGAGCAGGAATTATGAAGGACTTACCTACCCTGTCTTGGCAGAGCTAGGCTGTCGACTTACCTGCTTCCAAGTTTTGTCCTTTTTGGACAGAAGTCTGTCTACAGTTGAAGCAAGTGGTTTTTCTTGCCAAGAGAATGGCTTACCACCAATTTAATCATCTCCCACTGGAGATTCTTCGATGCTCATCTTCTACTTGGAGTAATATAGGGGGTGCTGTCAGGAGCTGACATGTCTCGATATCAAAAAATCTTAAGTTAAGAAAACATCTTTGAATGCCATATTCTGCAGATCTCTTGAGGTTTTTGAAGATGCCCTATCTATCTCTTATATTTAGATAAGCAAATATTGCTTGTCTCTTAGCAACTTGATTTCTGAGTAGCTTAGAAAATAACTGTGATAGACTGTCA
>CAJQZJ010010411.1:8464506-8500656 GCA_907164525.1 Lophiomys imhausi
TTTTTTTTTGTTTTTTTGGTTTTTTTTGTAGAGGTATAGGCTATTTCCATGGTTTGGCATTAAAAAGCTTGCTGTCGTGAACAAATGACTTCAGATAAGAATTCACTACTTCGAAAGTTTAAATAAAAGAGACTGTTTTAAATACCCAAATCTAAAGGTTGATAGGGTTTAAAATCCCATTTAAGAGGTCTGCCATTCTCATGGCCTGCCCACAGCTGAACACTACAGTGTGTGTTGGACAATGGGGAGATAAAGAGAAGCAGAACAGTTTGAGCATTATGAAGAAAGGTGGAACTGTAGATGTGAGGGAGGAGAGAACAGCTCATGGTGAGCAGCCTGCCTTGCCATTTGAGGCAATGGCAAAATTCCAGCCCATGCTGTCACTGAGCGCCATGTATGGTTCCAAGGTCATGCAGAAGGAGGATGTGTGTTGCTGTCCATGGCTCATAGTATCACTAAAGACCATGAAGATGCCTCTGGTCTGGGCTGCTGGCTGGGACCACATATATGTCCAAGGGCTGTCCAGAGCTTGCCCTGCCCTTCACTGGCTGAGACATTCTGGAGAGCTGGCCCCACCTCTCACCTGCTCCAGCACTCAGCAGATCCCAAGCCTTGCCCGTGGAGCACTGAAAAACTGGCTCTGGTGAAGGGGAACAGTAACAGGGGAGATACCGTCCCTCACCTTGCCCCTTGCCACCTGTAGTAGCCAGATAAGCTGTTCCTTCTCCTTGTCAGCTGCAGTACTGGGTGAACTAGCATGGGCCATCCTGAAGACCTGACCCTGGTGGTACTGTGCAGAGGAGCCAGCTGACTGACCAACTCAGCTACCACCCAGGCCCAGATCTAGGGCTTGGAGTAGGCCCACCCCAATATCTACCTCATTTATGAGCTGCTGGAGAGTGTGAAACAGCTGGTCTTATAGATTCCAAGCTGAAGATTCCACAATGAGATGTTTTCTATGCTTTGTTTTATTTTGTTTATTTTTTAATTTTTGTTTTCTACTTTTTTTAAGCAGGGAGGTTGCAAGGACAGTGGGCAGGGAGATGAGTGGGGTTGAGGTGCTGATGTGAAACTCACAAAGAATCAACAAAAAGTTTACAAAGAAAATATCTTAATGCTCTAGAACCCAATCAGATGAAAAAAGATTGGAATAAGCCTCATCACAACTTCTGTTAAACAACAGTCTCTACTCTGTGTGATGATTAAAAGAAAATTGGGTGGGTTTCTTTATTGACTCATGGAGTTCTCTAGTGGATCAGAAATGTTGTGGGAACTTTTGACATGAAATTTTAACCCAGAGTCTCCTCAGAGAGCAGCTTCATAGCCAAGGCATGCACCATGCCTAGGAGAATTTCATTAGCAACATGAAACAGGGACTGCCATGTGCAGTACAGTCTTCTCTTTGTCCATGGGTGTTTGTACTGTGACTATTCTGTCCCTGTAGCAACATTGCATTCTGGGTAGCAGGGTGTGGAAGAAAGACATTTGCCTTTAGGTTCATGGATGAATAGACTATAAATAGTCACACTTGAGTCTGCTGTATAAAACAGTGTGTTGTTCAGAATTGCTACAGTTTGAGTCATGTTCTATGACTGGGTGGAAGTGTGAGTCACATTTCCTAGGCAGAAGTGGATGTGTAGAAAGATATTTAAAGTCAAAAGATTTGACTGAGGCAGTGGTGGCTAGATGTCTACCTAAAATGTGTTTTACCCTTTCCACACTACTAAGTTACCAGCAGGAGAAAGATAATCCACAAGGAGCTACATCTGGCCTTTCCAAATCTATGTGCAGCATGTGACTAATTTGACCTAGGGAATATGTTTAGACTCTATGCCTTTCTTCATCAAAATGGACCTTTACAGTAATGGCACCCTATTTCCCTTTCTGGTAGATTTAGGGCAGGAAAGTCATCAGATTTAGGGATGGTTGAACTACAACTTGCAAGTAATTTTCTTTTGTTATTATTATGAGAAAACAACCCCACCAAATAGCAGGGAAAGCATGTATTGAACAACATAAAACAAGCTTCTATGATATTAAGGCACTGAATCTGAAGACTTACCTATTTGCTACGATCAGTATTACTCAACTGATGTAAAATATTATTGACAATATTAGATTAACTTTTTAATGAATGAATTCATAAGTGGGCTTGAGGAGAGAGCTTATTTAGTACAGTGCCTGCTGCCCAAGTGAGAGAATCTGAGTCTGGATTCACAAGACCCATATAAAAAGCTGGGTGTGTCATGGCATCAGTAACCCCAGCTCCAGGGGTTTGGTGAGACAGGGAGAGGCAGGCCAATACCTGGAGCTCATTGGCCACCCAACTCAGCTAATTAGTGATGTTCAGATCTGGGAGGGACCCTGTCTCAAAAAGTAACATGTGAGCAATGGAAGCAGACATATGACACACGCGTACACATGTGCACATACCCACATAAGTATGTATAAGCAACACACATGTATTCAGACATAGTATTTATCTTTTATCTACTCTATTTGGAAATTATTATTATGATTTGTTTTGTAACTGAACCTGAAGCATAAGAGAGTTTTAGCTGCTTGCCCACAGTCATGTGATGAGTAGATGACATCTGGATAGTGCCATATTTGGAAAGAAATGCCTGGTATAAATTGCTGTTGTTGGAAACTTAAGAGGTGTTCTGCTAGTGTATCTTTTGGGTAAATTATGACTGAAATTCCCTGATAAACCTTATATGCATACATACGATTTGAATATTCAAGATAAAGGACAGATAGGACACTGGACACTATTGCTATGTTATTTATCTATAACATTAGGCAAAGATAAATGAAGTATTTCACTTCACTTCATAAATTCCTCTCTCTTATTTTGATATGTCTTGAATCCTGAAAGTCATGAATTGGCTCCCCATGAGATTTAATCTTCTTAGAAAACACATTGCTTCTAAAGTATGTACGCTTTTCTATGTGTTTTTTTCCCATTGTCCTCAAATGATCATTTTAAGAGGTCCTTTTAACCCACCAATAGGAAGCAGTAAGACTCCTACTGCTCCGGTTCTGCTGAGATCCCTCTGAGGCTTTAGCTTTGTGGAGGTGCTCTGGAATTAGAGCTGGATAAGAAGGCCAGCAGGGAAGCTGAGACAAGCAGGTGTGGTGGCACACGCCTTTAATCCCAGCACTGAGGAGGCAGAGACAGGTGGATCTTTGTGAGTTCAAGGCCAGCTTGGTCTACAAAGTGAGTCCAGGACAGCCAAGACTACACAGAGAAACCCTGTCTTGAAAAACAAAAACAAAAACAACGAAAAAAAGAGCTTTATATATCTTGGTTTCTTTACTGTTTTCAGCCTCAGCACCACTTTTAAATACTTACATTGCCTTTTGTAACTTTGAGTAGAGTGGGGCTTAAATTTATGTTTAATCAAACACAGACGTTTATCATCTCAAATCAGCGACTTTGGTCTGAGCTGACACATAGATTTGCTGCATGAGGACAGTTTGTTGTTTGATCAAAGGAGCATTCATGGTTTACAGAAAATGGTTGTTTTTAACTATTTACCTTTTTTTTTTTTTTTTTTTTTTTTTTTTTTGATCAGCTTAGGAAGATCCTGACCTTTCTGGGATTTGTCTATTATGGGCAGAGGCTCTCTTTCTTGTAAGGGCTGTGAGCAGCAAATTATTTTCATGGAAGTTTCCATAACTGAATGTAGCTCTGAGACTGGTGAAGGGGACTCCTCTCCCTAGGGCACAGAGTATTAAGCGCTGTTGAAGTATTATTAAAATCACTGTTAGTGATGAGTTCTTCAACTTTAGGTTGTGAGCATCTCATGCCCAATTTGACATAAACAGAGGTTGGGTGCACAGTGATTTTATCTCCCTCAGAAGGAGTTATTAAAAATCTCTTTTGCTGCCCTGAGTGACAGAATCATCAGCCTCATGGCCAGTAGGACAGCACCAGCCACTGTGAACACATCACGAACACCTTGAGACAAGTGTGCCAAGACTGAATACCATGGCTCCCTAAGAGGGAGCCTGAGACAGGGCTCTTTAAACAGTTTCTACCAGATATTTGTTATTACAAATAAGTCTTGATGAACTCTAGATGAGTCTGTAACAATGTCCTCCTTGGCCAGAATGAGAGTATGTCCCTGATGGATAGACTGATGCTAAGGTGCAGGGTTATGATGGCCCCAGACAATTGGCTGTGGTGGTCCAAAACAAATGGCCGTGATTGGCCCAAACACTCCTTTCAAGCTAGGCAAGCTGGCTGCGCGGATTCACACACAGAATCATCTAGGAGACACTTCTGGGCTGCTGGGCACGTAACCTTACCTCAGTAAGGTTACATTCAGGTTGTTTTCTCTTGCCAACTTTAAGTAATGTGATCTGAACTGGATCACGAAGAAACAGCAGACAGTAGACAGCGGAGGCGGCAGCAACAACCCTAAGACAAGTATGGCGACCCACAAAGAGGCAGCATGAATGGCGGCTGCTGCATACCAGTGGAAAAGATTCCGGTGGCGGTGGCGGCTTGAGTTGGCTTCCTGTTGGGCTCCTAGACAGCGCACCCTGCACCCAGAACCTGTGGTCTGAAGAGTGGGCCTTAGCTACTTAACACAGTCTGCTGTCAACCTGTTATGGGTAGCTGTGGAAAAAAGCAGTGGAAACTTCAGAGTGATTTCCTAAACACAAAAGAAGTGGCCACATGGTAGCGGGCACATCTACCTCCAGCAACCACAGATGTGGGTTCACTCATCTGGAAATGGGGACCCATGGTTGAATGATCCTGACTATATCTGGGATTGATTCCTGAGTGGACCCCTGAGTGGTCCCGAGCAGTGGGTGGATACTCTGACTCCCACCATAGCTCCATAGTGCGTTCCCCACTGTGGCTATCACCCCAGTCATCCTGTCTGCAACTGCTGAGTTGTGGGAGTTGTCTGATAGAAAAAAATCACGTGTCCAGGGTAAGGAGATAGAGTGGAAGAAGACATAGAGATAAATGTGGAGCATGGCTTAAAGAAAGAGGAAAAGCACCAAGGAGCCAGAGAAGAGGACTTGCAGGCCCTGATTGCCAGAGATGCTCAAGAACCAAGTACTCTGTTTAGCTCTGTTTCCCATTTTTTGATTGGATTATTTGGTTTCTTGGCATTTAATTTCTTGAGTTCTTTGTAAATTTTGTATATTAGCCCTCTGTCAGATGTGGGGTTGGTGAAGACTTTTTCCCAATCGGTAGGCAGCCGTTTTGTTGTAATGACAGTGTCTTTTGCCTTACAGAAGCTTTTCAGTTTCATGAAGTCCCATTTATTGATTGTTGGTCTTAGATCCTGAGCTGCTGGTGTTCTGTTCAGGAAGTTGTCAGCTGTGCTAATGAGTTCGAGGCTTTCCCCCACTTTCTCTTCTAATAATAGATTTAGTGTATCAGGCCTTATGTTAAGATCATTGATCCACTTGGATTTAAGTTTAGTTCAAGGTGATAAGTATGGGTCTAATTTCATTCTTTTACATGTTGACATCTAGTTAGACCAGCACCATTTGTTGAAGATGCTGTCCTTGTTCCATTGTACGGTTTTGGCTTCTTTATCAAAAATTAAGTGACCATAGGTGTGTGGGTTCATTTCTGAGTCTTCAATTTGATTCCATTGATCCACTGGTCTGTTTCTGTACCAGTACCATGCTGTTTTTATTACTATTGCTCTGTAGTACAGCTTGAAATCTGGGATGGTGATGCCTCCAGGTATTTTTCTATTATACAGGATTGATTTAGCTATTCTGAGTTTTTTGTTATTCCATGTGAAGTTGAGAATAAAGGAGGAACCCCTAATGGCTGAGAGACACTTGAAGAAATGCTCAGCATCTTAATAATCAGAGAAATGCAACTCAAGATGACTCTGAGATTCCATCTCACACCTGTCAGAATTGCTGAGATCAAAAACTCAAATGACAGCACATGCTGGCCAGGTTGCGGAGAAAGGGGAACACTCCTCCATTTCTGGTGGGAGCTCAAACTTGTACAACCACTGTGGAAATCAGTCTGGCAATATCTTAGAAAACTTGAAATAGCTCTACCTCAAGACCCAGCCATATCATATCTGGGTATACATCCAAAAGATTTCTTACCAAACCACAAGGAAGTTTCCTCATCTATTTTCATAACTGCCTTATTTGTAATAGCTAGAAACTGGAAACAACCCAGATGTCGCTCAACCGAGGAATGGATTAAAAAAAAAAACAAAAACAAAAAATCTGTGGTACATCTACACAATGGAATACTACTCAGCCATCACAAACAACGGAATCGTGCAATTTCCAGCCAAATGGATGGAACTAGAGAAGCTCATCCTGAGTCAGCTAACCCAGCCTCAGAAGGATGCACATGACATCTATTCACTTATAGTCGGATTTTAGCTATATTGTACAGGACATCTATACTACAACCAACGCACCAAAGGGAACATGGACATAGACTTTTTTTTTTCTCTCCCTGTCATTGAAACACTTTGTCTTAGTGATGCTGCTTTGTAGCCCCAGTGTATGAGGAGGCTCTTGGCCCTCATATGACTGCTGAACTGTGGCGGGGGACTGTTATGTAGGGACACTCCACTCCAGAGGAGTGGGTTAGAAGGGATAAGAGTAGAGAATGGGAGGCGGGACTGGAAGGGTTGGAAAGAGGACACTATGGTGGAGATGTAACCTGAAGTAATAAGTAAACACAAAAA
The DNA here is from genome assembly GCA_907164525.1 of Lophiomys imhausi. Lineage (NCBI taxonomy): Eukaryota > Metazoa > Chordata > Mammalia > Rodentia > Muridae > Lophiomys > Lophiomys imhausi. Next base: position 8,471,208 of record CAJQZJ010010411.1, read on the forward strand.
GAACCAAGTACCCTTCAGAGCCAAGGGTCTATGCTATCACGCTGAGAACGGGAATAGTGGCCACTACCAAGGACCACAGTTCCCATACATGAGGCTTGCATAGGACTGTAGCACTAGAGGGCGCCACTGGCAACTGATTCCCTTTGCCTGATGCCAGGTACTGTGGGAATAGAAAACCCACAGGAGAGCGGCCCTTGGAGAGCCAGTGGCTCCTGATCTACCAGCTGATTCTGTCCTGATGGAGCAAATGAGGTCCCGCCGCCCGGTCAGTTGTGCACACGCACACCACACTGCATTATTTCCTTTATGGTTGGTGTTCTCTTTATCACTCAGGCGTCGTCCTGTTCTGTGGTATCCACCACAAGTTTCCCACTGCCTCCCTCAGCTCTTATTGGACAGAATCTACGCCAAATGCATGTTCTGAAAATGTCGTATCTCCAATCACAAAAATTGCCTATTTTCCTAGCCAGTTGTCTTTATCCTCAGAACATTTCCCGATGTGTTATTATTATGGTTTTAATAAGTTTGCTCTGCAGCGAATTTGGCTTGAGGCCACAGATATTCTCGGGCAGGGGTTCCTTCCTTTGCTATATGACACCACCAATGCTACTGTGTTAATAGCAAATCCAGTTTATGTGCTAGATGTTGAGTGAATGGCAAGACAAATAATGTTTCTAAAAATGAGTGTTTTTGGCAGGCGCCTGGCCTGTACATCATTACCAGGGGAGGAAAAGTTTTCTCTGAGTTGCTTAGCTTTTATGAGAGTCTAGTTCTTCTAGGCCCCGCCCCTGACTTTTTTTTGGTATGTGTTGAAGCAGCCTTGTCTGAGACACTGAGTGGAAACTTTGGCTCGTAAAGAATAGGAATTCTTTCCTTCACTTGTTAGTTATGTTTATGAAGTAAAAATTATTTGTTGGGCTGTTAGCTTTCATTTAATATAACATGTAACTGAGTTAATCTGAGACATGCACTTAAATAGCACTTGGGTGACTGCCCAGGTGTGAAGAATCCTTTGGGATTAAGGGTGGATGATAGTGAATTCACAGTAAACTTTGTCAGCTAAAAGGGGCCTTTAATTCCTTGGGACACATTCCTGAGTCTGTTTAGTAGCTCTTTCATTCTGTTGATAAACACTTCAACAGATTCAGAGGTTATGCTTGAATAACAACTCCCCAAATTTAGCACTCTTTATCTTAATGCTGATTGGCTCTATTTTAGATATGCCCAAAGCAATAATTTTTACTTCTTCCTAACTTCATAGGGTATATAGTTCCTTCATTAAAAAAAGCCTTTTGAGTCATAGAACTCTGTCCTCATTCAAGAACCAAGGAAACTAAAATGACAATGGGAACAGAATCCATCCCTGAAGTAGGGACATACTGAATTTCTTAACGTGTGTGATTTTATTCTCTGATTTATATCACTGTATGTCCTCTGTATTCTGTTGAGCAGAATTAATTTGTTATTTTGACTGTGATTAATTTGCTTTATTTCATGAGCCTTTTTTAAAGCTTAGTGCAAAATTAAAATATCATACTAAAGCCTTGTAGTTTGTTGAACCCAACATTGCTTAGTTTCCATGAACTCTAAGGTCTGTGATCTTCTAGGGTCATGCTTTTCAGGGGAGAAAAACTGTGAGGAGAGAGAAAGCAAAGAAAGTAGAAGCTGTAGTGCTCAGGTGGCACACGAATGAGTCTAAGTGAGAATAGCTCAGTGGTCTATGTGAAGGGTGGGGAGTATTTCCTGTTACAGGTTCAGCAAAGTCTCTGTAGATAGTCAAGGAGCCGAAAGAGTCCACTGTACACACAGGGATAGGAGGGAGTGAGCAGCGAAACCCTGGGAGGAAGCCAGAAGCGAGGATAGAAAACAGGGGAACTGCATAGCAACACGAGTAACTGAGGCAACAGCAAAATGCTACCAGCTAAGAAGTTTAGGTAACAGGTAATGGCAGAGGAAACCAAGTCTTCTGCCATGCGCATATGATACTCCTGATATTTATTTTGAAAAGATGTGCCAGGGGATTGCTAACCATTTATTCCAGCACAGAGAGACAAACACAGAAATAATCTTGGGTGACTCATCCCAATGGCTTTCATTTGCTTTCAAGGAAATCTCCAGTTTGCTGTGTAGAGGAATGTCAGCCTCTCCCAGGAGACATGAGGGATACCTGCCTGAAGTGCAGAAAACACCTCTGTATCCATTAATGGCTAAGCCTCTTTAGTACCGTGTGTGTTCAGGTAATCAAGAGAGATCTTGAGTTTCTATGAGAGAAAATTAGGAGAAAGAATATAAAACCAAACTGAACAATGTAGAACAAAATACGGTCTCTGGGGGTGGCTAAGTAGGGGACTGCACTTGATTTGTTTAGTATGTAAATTGTTATCAATAGATATTTCAAATTAGACCTAAACAAAAACAGTTGAGACAATTCGGTTTTAGATTTGTTTTCAGTTAGTTTGGTTTTGTGTTTTAGTAGTTACACACATTCTGTTCATATTAAATTTATATCAAATATTGTGTTTTTAACCACATATTTGCTCATTTGGATATCTTTTTCTAGAAGAAATATTACTGTGTGCTTTTAAAAATACATATTCAGAATTGAGTCTTTACTTATCACTCTTTTGTTTATTTATTAAACAGATGTCTACAACGTTTCAGGCACAGAATGAAGGAGGGAAGTACAGTCAGAATGGAATGTGTTTGTTCCCTATGATGAATTTGTCATTAGGAATACCACTAAACATCACAAGGAACAAATATCTTCTCACAGTGGAGAATGATCTGGTGCTGCATGCAGTGAGAAGCCAGATGCCATATCATAATAAGCATGTTCATAAATTCCCAATGGAGGTATCTGTGTGGTGAGGAACGGTTTCCTAATTCCGTCAGCCAACATTTCCTGTGGCTACAGCTCTGCAGATATCTCTACTTCACATTCACGGGCCTCAGAGAGCCTTTGCCAGAAACACTCTGAGAAGCCATCCCCAAATGACTCACACACAAATTGAGATTTGAGTGTTTTTCATTTGTAAGTTGATGAGCTTCATGGTAGTTTGTTATGCAAAAAAAAAATAATAATTTATATAATTCACCTATCTGTTCAGATTAGAGACTTGTGCAGAAGAATTCATCTTATATTTAAATGAGTTAGACATATTTAATTAAAATTTCTATAGAAAAATGTCAAGTTTACATTTCATGTAGAAAATGTCTCAGGTCAACCGATAGTTTCCTAATTACTTCAATCTGTGTCTAAATAACAATGATAATGCCATTTGAAAAGGTGCCATTATTGCTCAAAATTTCATTATGCTTTATGTGTTGATGGATTTAAAGCATAAATACCACTCTGATGTTTAGAAAATGTGACCTGTATTTTCACGTTATTTTAAACATTATATCGTGAATATTTCTGTACAATTTTTATAAACAGATAGCTAATGCCTTCTTCACTCTTACGAATCCTGTTTGATGTAAAGGTTATTTTACCTTTCCTTTTCTTAGGATAGGCCCAGACCAAGCTCTGTGTTATATATTAGAAAAATAGGGATGGTTTTCTTTGTATTATGTCCAGTCAAACTTACGTATTGCTTCTGAAATGACTTATTTCTTTAGAATGGTTCCAAAAACAAACAACACACACACATACACATACAAGTACACATAGTCCATGTCACACACACATACACACACACACATATTCCACATACATACACGTGTATATCAGCATAGCTTATTTTTTGCAGCTTGTATAATCATCTGCATTTGGGTCCAAGCAAAGTAACATTTGCTGGAAAATGCAAGAAACTAACTAAAACCATCAACAATAAACATAATGGGTAGCCTTTTCACCATTTTTTAAAAAAGAAACTACTTTTTAAAAATCTTTAAGGAAGACATTGGCCTGAGCGAAAAGAATGATTTGGAATGGTCTAAAATTGAAATCTGTTTTCCTGTTCACTTTGGCTGCTCTTGCAGTTGAAGAGAATATACAGGTATGGACTGGGCTATGCAGCCCCCATTGTCACTGATTCCACAGACTCAATCTGCAGCATGGGGAAGGGATAAGAAGCTGTGGACATCTATACCTCTCCTTCCAGGAAATGCACCGCAAGGGCTGACTCCTGAAACATTCTATTCATGGTGTTTTCGTGTCTCTGTCTTTATCTATCTGTCTGTCTGTCATCTGTCTCTCTTTCTCTGTGTGTCTGTGTGTGTGGAGTGGAAGCTAATTTATGTTGCAGAATATTCGAGTACAAGTGCCTATTATAAATAATGAAACACCAATAAAATGGAGAACTGATGGGGCAGCTGTGTAATGAGATGAAGGTTAAAGGGTATCAAAGTGTGCTAGACGTTTCTATTTGCTGGTGTTAAATTATTCTGTCTGCTCCAAGTACTCGTCCCATGAAAAGCTGATGCACTGTTGTTGACAGGCGATTTATGAAATCGTAGCGCGAGCTCTGTGCATATGCTTCTGGGATGTGAACTGTGTGCACAGTATCAATTACAGCAGTGCACAGAAACAATCCAACAATCCGAACAGTTCCTTCTTCTATTTTCCCTCTTCCTCAGACTGCATAGACTTTATTCAAACACCACTCATTATATTGTTGGTTGAGAAGACAAACATAGAATATTGTACAGATGTGAAGAAGCAGACTTTTTTTTTCCTACCATGTTTTTGTTTCTTTGCCATGGATCTGACTGGATATGATAAAGGCTCTGAATGTCTTTATTTTCACATGCACCAGAGTGAGAAGAGCATTGTGAGCAGTTTAGTCCAAATGAAGTTGCATTTTCTCTATTGACCAAGACATATTTATTGAATCACAATAATACTTAAAGTGCTGTGATATAGTTAGTGTGTGTGTGAGAGAGGGGGAGGTTACATGCTGTTTTCCTTTGTTCTAAAGTTTCAAAGTAGTGGAAGAGACATACCATAAATCTAATAAGTGTTTATAAGTGGAGAATTTAGAATGATATGTGGGTGGGTGTCAAGGAAAAAGGAAACGTTGCAAGCTTGAAGATTGAAGCTCACTAATATTAAGGAAAATATTATCTCTTTTTGTTTTTTAAAATTAATTAAATTTATTGTTTGTCAAGTTAATGAATGCACAGGAAGCATCCTGATTTGTGCATGGGAATCATAATGCATTTGTGGTTTGAGGGTTAGCAATATATCAACTGATGTTGTTTATATCCGTCTTTATCATGTTAATGCCCTCTGTTGGAAATGATTGTTTAACTCAAGAGGCAATGCAGAATGCCTTCTGTAAGAGTCTTGAGAATGATTACCAAACTGCCTGAATAATAGTTACCTAGGGAGATAAAAATAATCAGATACCTGAGATATCTTCACAACCTATAGAAACAGAATTTCTAGGGGTGAGATCTAGACACCATCATTCCTTTTTTTTTCCTTTATTTTTTATTTCTTCAAGTTACATCTCAATTGCAGTCCCCTCCCCATTCCCCCCCTCCAGTCCCACCCTCACACCCTCAACCCCCCATCCTCTTCCTTTTTTTTTAAGTTTAAGGTATATCTTATTTCCCCCTACAGTATCCCCTTTCAGTCCAACAAATGGCTCTTTCTCTTATAATAATAAATACAATACAAAACAACAGAGGTAATTAGGCCACAGTTATGAGGGTTATATGGCTTAGCGTACATTCCCAATGTCCAGTCCATATGTATTTGGTACCTGACTTTAACATTCTACTATCTAACCATCTCCATGAGTTTAAAGTTCTATATCTAACTCAACATTCATACTAACTTGCAACACAATTTTAAAAGTATCCTCTTAGATCTATAACACTCTCTTGACTCCTAAACAACTCACAATTTAATTATGAGACTCTAGCTATCTGTTCTTCAACCACCTCAGAGACCTGAGAGGGATAAATATATCTGATTATATAGGAAGTACAGGGCCTGCAGCTTCGAAAACTAAGAAATGACATACCAGTGGCTGCCTGGACAGTTTCCATTTTCTCTCCATACATTACAGCATCCATCTTCAGTTGATTGGCCCTGTTTCTCTGATAGACATTGATTATAGAGCAGGGGTTATGAAGGACTTGCCTACCCTGTCTTGGCAGACCTAGGCTGTCGACTTACCTGCTTCCAGGTTTTGTCCTTTTTGGACAGCATTCTGTCTACAGTTGGAGCAAGGGGCTTTTCCTACCAAGAGATAGGCTTGCGACTAATTCAGTCATCTCCCACTGGAGATTTTTCGATGCTCATCTTCTACTTGGGGTAGAATAGGGGGTGCTGTCAGGAGTTGATATGTCTTGATATAAAAAAATCTAAAGTTACGAAAACATCTTTGAATTCCATATTCTGAAAATCTCTTGAGGTTTTTGAAGAGGCCCTATCTGTCTCTTCTATTAGGGTAAGCAGATATTGCTTGTCTCTTAGCAGCTTTATTTCTGATTAGCTTAGAAAATAACTATAATAGGCTGTCATAGTACCTAAGAGAATGATTGGCTTGCATAGCCATTAGTTTGCATTTCTTAATTATCCTAAACAGTTTATGACAATTAGTAGTAAAAGGCCGAAACATCACATTTCATTTTTTTTCTTTACCTCCTAACCCTTCCATCCCATTTCTCTGGGGTGGGGTGTCCTTATATAACAGTCCCTCATCTCAGTTGAGAGGTCGTATGAGGGGCAAAAGCCTCCTCATTCATTGGGGGTCTATGAGGCAGTACCACCAGTGAAAAGTGTCTCATTTTCTGGGAGAGAGAACTAAAAAACAAACAAATAAGCAGACAAATAGATATAAAGACTAAAAAAATAGAAAAAAATATAAAATTATATAAAAAATAAAAATAAACAATAAAAAGTCTATGTCCAAGTTCCCTTTGGTGTGTTGGTTGTAGTACCAATACCTTCTACTATATAGCTAAAATCCAACTATAAGTGAATAGATGCCATGTGCATCCTTCTGAGTCTGGGTTAGCTCACTCAGGATGAGCTTTTCTAGTTCCATCCATTTGGCTGCAAATTGCATAATTTCATTGTTCCTGATAGCTGAATAATATTCAATTGTGTAGATGTACCACAGTTTTTTAACCCATTCTTAGGTTGAGGGACATCTGGGTTGTTTCCAGTTTCTAACTATTACAAATAAGGCTGCTATAAACATAGATGAGGAAACTTCCTTATGATTCCGTGAAGAGGCATTTGGGTGTATACCCGGAAGTGGTATGGCTGGGTCCTGAGGCAAAGCTAATCCAAGTTTTCTAAGATATTGCCAGACTGACCTCCATAGTGGTTGCACAAGCCTGCACTCCCATAGCAATGGAGTAGGGTACCCCTTTCTCCACACCCTCACCAGCATGTGCTGTCATTGAGCTTTTGATCTTAGCCATTCTGACAGGTGTGAGATGGAATCTCAGAGTCGTCTTGAGTTGCATTTCTCTGATGATTAAGGATGTTGAGCATTTCTTCAAGTGTCTCTGAGCCATTAGGGATTCCTCTTTTGTGAATTCTCTATTTAGCTCTGTCCCCCATTTTTTGATTGGATTATTTGGTTTTTTGGCATTTAATTTCTTGAGTTCTTTGTAGATTTTGGATATTAGCCCTCTGTCAGATGTGGGGTTAGTGAAGATTTTCTCCCGGTCTGTAGGCTGCCATTTTGTTTGAATGACAGTGTCTTTTGCCTTACAGAAGCTTTTCAGTTTCATGAGGTCCCATTTATTGATGATCTCAGGTCCTGAGCTGTTGGTGTTCTGTTCAGGAAGTTGTCACCTGTGCCAATGAGTTCGAGGGTTTCTCCCACTTTTTCTTCCAGTAGATTTAGTGTGACTGGCCTTATGTTAAGGTCTTTGATCCACTTGGACTTAGGTTTTGTACAAGGTGATAAGTATGGGTCTAATTTCATTCTTTTACAAGTGGACATACAGTTGGACCAGCACCATTTGTTGAAGATGATGTCCTTCCATTGTGCCGTTTTGGTTTCTTTGTCAAAAATTAGGTGGCCATAAGTGTGTGGGTCTATTTCTGGATCTTCATTCGATTCCATTGATCTACTGGTCTGTTTCTATATCAATGCCATGCTGTGTTTCCAACTATTGCTCTGTAGTACAGCTTGAATTCTGGGATGGTGATACCTCCAGATGTTTTTTTTATTGTACAGGATTGATTTAGCTATTCTGGGCTTTTTGTTGTTCCATATGAAATTGAGAATAGCTCTTTCTAAGTCTATAAAAAATTGTGTTGGTATTTTGATAGGAATTGCACTGAATCTATATATTGCTTTTGGTAGGATGGCCATTTTTATTATGTTGATCCTACCTATCCATGAGCATGGGAGATCTTTCCATCTTCTAAAGGACTTTTCCATTTCTTTCTTCAAGGGCTTGAAGTTCTTCTTGTACATGTCCTTTACTTGCTTGGTTAGAGTTACTCCCAGGTATTTTATGTTGCTTGTGGCTATTGTGAAGGGAGTTGTTTCCCTTATTTCTTTCTCAGCCCATTTGTTTGTTGTATAAAGAAGGGCTTCTGATTTTTTTGAATTAATTTTGTATCCAGCCACTTTGCTGAAGGTTTTTATCAGCTGTAAGAGTTCTCTGGTGGAATTTTTGGGGTCACTTATGTATACTATTATATCATCTGCAAATAGGGATAATTTGACTTCTTCGTTTCCAATGTTTATCCCCTTGATCTCCTTTAGTTGTCCTATTGCTCTAGCAAGAACTTCAAGTACTATGTTGAAGAGATAAGCTGAAAGTGCACATCCTTGTCTTGTCACTGAGTTTAGAGGAAATGCTTCAAGTTTCTCTCCATTTAATTTGATGTTGGCAACTGGCCTGCTGTATATTGCCTTTATTATTTTTAGCTACGGTCCTTTTATGCCTGTTCTCTCCAGAACTTTTAGCATGAAGGGGTGTTGGATTTTGTCAAATTTTTCTGCATCTAGCGAGATTATCATGTGGTTTTTTCCTTTCATCTTTTTTATATGGTGAATGATGTTGATAGACTTTCGTATGTTGAACCATCCCTGCATTCCTGGGATGAAGCCTACTTGATCATGGTTTATGATACTTTTGATGTGTTCTTGAATTCGGTTTGCTAGTATTTTATTAAGTATTTTTGCATCTATGTTCATGAGGGAGATTAGTCTGAAGTTTTCTTTCTTTGTTGGGTCTTTGTGTGGTTTAGGAATCAGGGTGACTGTGGCCTCATAGAACGAGTTTGGCAATGTTCTTTCAGATTATATTTTGTGAAAGAGTTTGAAAAGTATTGGTGTTAGCTCCTCTTTGAAGGTCCAGTAGAATTCCGTGCTAAAGCCATCTGGCCCTGGGCTTTTTTTGGTTGGGAGATTTTTAATGACTGTTTCTATTTCCTTAGGGGTTATAGTGCTGTTTAATCTGTTTATCTGATCTTGATTTAGCTTCAGTAGGTGGAATCTATCAAGAAAATTGTCCATTTCACTTAAGTTTTCAAATTTGGTGGAGTATAGATTTTTAAAGTAGGATCCAAATATTCTCTGGATTTCCTCAATGTCTGTTGTTATTTCTCCCTTTTCTTTTCTGATTTTGTTGATTTGTGTTTTCTCCCTCTGTCTTTTAGTTAATTTGGCTACGGGTCTGTATATTTTGTTGATTTTCTTGAAGAATCAACTCTTGGTTTCATTGTTTCATTGATTTTTTGTATAGTTCTTTTTGTTTCCAAGTTGTTGATTTCAGCCCTAAGTTTGATGATCTCCTGCCTTCTGCTCCTCTTGGGAGTGTTTGCTTCTTTTTTTCCAATTCACCCAGTTTAGCTGTTAATTTGCTAATATGAGCTATCACAATTTTCTTTTTGAAGGCACTCAGTTCTATGAACTTTCCTCATAGCACAGCTTTCATTGTGTCCCATAGGTTTGGGTATGTTGTGTCTTCATTTTCGTTGGATTTTAAGAAGTCTTTGATTTCCTTCTTTATTTCTTCCCTGACCCAGTGGTCCTCTAGTAAAGAGTTGTTCAATTTCCATGTGAGTGTAGACTTTCTGTTGATTCTTTTGCTATTGAAGTCCAGCTTTATTCCACAGTGGTCTGATAAGATACAATAGGTTATTTCAATTTTCTTGTATCTGTTGAGTCTATCTTTGTGTCCAACTATATGGTCGATTTTGGAGAAGGTTCCATGAGGTGCTGAGAAGAAGGTGTATTCTTTTGTGTTTGGGTGAAACGTTCTGTAGATATTTGTTAGGTCCATTTGGTTCATGATCTCTGTTAGACTCATTATTTCTCTGTTTGGCTTCTGTCTTGATGATCTGTCCACCGTTGTGAGTGGGGTGTTGAAGTCTCCCACTATTAAAGTGTTTGGATTGATGTGCGGTTTAAGTTTTAGGAGCGTTTCTTTTATAAATGTAGGTTCCTATGTATTTGGGGCATAGATATGGTCCAGGAAATATCTTCAACAAAATCATAGAAGATGGTTAGAAGGTAGAAAGTTAAAGTCAGGGGCCAAATATGTATGAAGTGGACATTGGGAAGGTATACTGGGCCATTTAACTCTCATAAATGTGGCATATTTAATTCTGCTGTTTTGTATAGAATTTACTGTTATAAGAGAAAGAACCATTTGTTGGATTGAAAAAGGAAGCTGTTGGGGGGGAAGAGGGTGGAAGGGTGGGACAGGAAGGGGGAATAGAGAAGGGTTTGTGTCTGAGATGTAATTTGAAGAAAAAAAAATAAAGTACTTATATAAAATAAAAAAAGGAAAAGAAAACTTCCCAAACCTAAAGAAAGAGACACCAGTAAAAATCGAAGAGGCTTACAGAACACCGAATACATTAGATCAGAAAAGAAACTCCTCTCGCCACATAGTAATAGAAACTCCAAATGTAGAGAACAAAGAAAGGATATTAAAAGCTGTAAGAGAAAAAGGCCAAGTCACATATAATGGCAGACCCATCAGAATCACACCTGACTTCTCCTCAGAAACTTTAAAAGCTAGAAGGGCCTGGACAGATGTCCTACAAGCCCTGAGAGAACACAGGTGCCCAGCCAGACTACTATACCCAGCAAAACTCTCTATCAACATAGAAGGAGAAAACAAGATATTCCATGACAAAATCAAATTCAAATAATATCTCCTCACAAACCCAGCCCTACAGAAGATCCTAGAAGGAAAATTCCAACACAGAGAAGATAACTACACCCAAGAAAACAGAGGAAATAGAAACCTCCACAGCAACTAAACAAAAAGAAACACAAGACAACCAGCTATACCAAAATAATGGGAAATAACAACCCCTGGTTACTAATATCCATCAACATCCATGGACTCAACTTGCCAATAAAAAGACACAGACTTACAGACTGGATCCGTAAACAAGACCCATCTTTTTGCTGTATACAAGAAACACATCTCACTATTGAAGATAAACACTATCTCAAAGTATAGGGCTGGGAAAAGGTTTTCCAAGCAAATGGACCCAGGAAACAAGCTGGAGTAGCCACCCTAATATCAAACAAAATAGACTTCCAATTGAAGTTAATAAAAAAAGACAGAGAAGGGCATTACATACTCATTAAAGGAAATATCCACCAAGAGGACATCTCAATATTGGACACAATCATTCCTTAAAGCCACTCAGGTTACTTCATTGTGAGGCTAACTTAAAGCCCTCTGGGTTACAGGCTTCAGGGATTTCCCCAAATTCCCTTCAGGTGCCAACTACCCCAACTTTCAGAGTGGAAAACCTCCAGGTGCCAGAAGTTTTCTGTGATCATGTTGGCTACTTTTATTGTAGTTGTGATAAAATCCCTGACACAAGCGTCTTAAAGCAGAGAGGGTTTATTGCTGCTCACAGTTTGAGGGTCCAGCCCATTGAGACTTGGAAGGCATACTAGCAAAGAAGGGCGGGAGGCAGTTCATCGCTTTGGCTATATCCAGAAAACTTTGAGGGACGAATCTTGCCTTGTTTTTTTTTCTTTTTCATTCCTTCCAGGACTGCAGATTTTGGAATGGTGCTGTTTATCACACTTAGCGTGGATATTTCCATTCCATTTAGCCTACCCTTCACAGCCATGCTGAGGCTTGTATCTTACGTGATTCTACATCATGTAATAGTGACAGTCAGTAATAGTCATCACAGTTATTCAAGGAAGTTTTAAAACATAATTTTAAAAAATTAAGTTATAATTGCCTACAAAGATGCACAAGTCTTGAGTGTAAGAGTAGTTTAAATGAATTTGGCAAAGCATAATCCGTATAACCAGCAACAGCTGAACTACAGAACATTCCCATCAAAACAGAACGTTCCCTGCAGTTTCAATTCATTCATGACACCCTCCATAGAGAAAAAAAATACATTCTAGTTTTTTTCTGTTAAGTCTGAGAATTTTATGCAATGTAGGGTTTTTTTTTATTATATTTACCTCTTCTTTCTCAATTTCTTCAAGATCTACCCACTCTCCATACACCAAAATTTGTTTTTTGTCAAAAACCAAACAAAATCAAATCCAGTTTTTGTTGCTCTTATAACCATATATAATTAGATGTATGTCATTCTACTGGAGAATGTCTTACTTACCAGAGACTATAACCTTAAAGAAAAGAAACTGCCCTTCTTCCAGAAGCTAACAATTGTCAATGGCTCCTTAGTTGAGTGGGACTCCATGCCTACCTCCCTCTCCAATGGTGGCATTTGGTTCAGATTGAGCTTTCATGGGTCTTATGAGTAGTGTCATAGCCTCTGTGAGTTAATATATATATATATATATGGCCCTACATTGTCCAAAATTCATTATTCTCTTATAGTCATTCACTGTTTTTGGCTCCTACATAGTTTTTTTTTTTCTCTTCATCCACAATGATCCTTAAGCATCGGAAAGAGTGAATGTTATATAGAGGCCCACTTAGGGCTAAACAGTCTACATTGTGTAATACTTCCAAAATTTTAAGTTGTGGGTCCCTGTGTTAATTACCATCTATTGAAACATGGAAACATCTCTCAGAACTTCTGAATTGATCAGAATTAAGACACGCATTAATCTAATAGTGTGAATGTAAGTTATCAGGAGTGGGTTTAATGCTGTGTTCATTTATCAGAAAATTAGTAGTGCATTCTTCTTTAAGTTCTATGCCCTAAAGCCATCATTTCTTGACCTGATAATAGTGCCAGGTATATATTTCATCATGTTGAGTGGGACTTAAATCCAATCAGAAAGTATTTGGTTACTCCCGTTATGTTTGCGACACTACTGCACCAGTGGGTATTTCATAGATTTGCTTTGACCATTATCAGAACAAAAAATTGTTCTGAAAATTTTCTCTTTATGTAAATGAGTTATAGGTTTCTTCATGCAGTTGATAAAATGGCTATTTCCCCCTCTGTATTCCTGAGTGACATTCTATTGGTGGATATACCACAGCATTTTCTTGGTCCTATTGACAGATATTAGTTTTGTTTTCAGTTCTTGTAAAAGTAAATAAACCTCAGCGAGCATTCCAGTGCAAGTTTGTGTGGTTATATTTTCTTTTCATATTTGTAAATAGATAAGGATGGATTTGCTGGGTCAGGATAGCTGTAGTATTAAGAAACTACCAATTTCCTCCAGTGACTGTATCATATTTATATGCTCACCAGAATTGACTGAGTGAGCCCAGCTGCTCTGAATTCTCCCAGCCTTTGGTGTTGTAACTTCCCTTTAACTATCCTCTTAATTTCAGCTATTCTCTCATGGGTGCAGTTGTAATTAACTTTGGCTTTATTAGTTGTTCCCTGATGACTAACAATGTTAGCATGTGCATGTATGCTTGTTTCCTACTAAATACCATTTTTAGGGAACTTTCTGTCAAAAGAAATTTCCACATTTTTGAATTTTATTGCTTTCTTTTTTATTAATGTTTTTAAAAGATTTTTTGATTATCTTAATATTAGTTATTTTCAGATAAAATATAATTTCTCTCAGGCTAAAATTTGCCTTCCATTTTCTTCATGGCATTGATGAACAAGAACCTTTAATTTTGATGAAGAGACTAGTTAATATACTTTTTCCTGTTACACTCATTCATATTTGTGTCTTCTAAAGGAAATATTTTTTCATCTCTAGAATACAATGTTTTCCCATGAGAGCATATATCTTTTATGTTGTACATTAGCTTTGGTAGCCTTCAGAGTTAATTTTGAGAAAAAATATTAGGTGTGAATCAACCTTACATTTTTCCATCTACAGCATTTAACATACAATACTCTAGTGTACTTACATGAAATACTCTTGTTTCTCTATTGAATTATGCAGGAAGTTTTGCCAAGACTTACTTACTTTGAAGTGTGCTTTTATTTTATCTCTATACTTTTTCCTGGTTTATCCATTTTTAATACCCTTATGCCATATTGTACCAATTTTTACAAACTTCATGATAAATATTAAAGGGGAGTACAACATTTTTTGTTTGTTTTGCTCTCTTCAAAGATTGTTTAGACAACTTAGTACTTAGATAACTTCATCAAATAAATTTTTGATAAGCTTGTCAATATCTACAAATAATTAAATGGGTGCATTCTGAACCTTTTAAAGAGAATTGACACCATTAGTAACACATGATTAGAAACAACGGTAAGGACTGAAGACCTGACTCAATTGGAAAAGCACTTGCTAAATAAGTGTAAGGACTGAGTTCCTTTTGTCATCATCCACAGATTAGCAAAAGAATCATGCCCTAAATAATGTAATGTAGCACAAAATCAAGTTGTTAAGGATAACTTGATCAAGTTTTGTTTGGTCATAAATATGGGCCAATATTCTATATTAATCACCTCTTTCAACCATAAAAAATTAAAATAAGGAAATAAAGGAGATGCAACAAAGGTTAAAAAATTGTCTCAGTTCTCTCCTGTGGATTCTAGCTAAAGACAAAAGTGTCTATTACTAGACCTTAAATTCCCAAGAGTCTTAATGCGGGTGAAACCCAAAGAGTGATGGCTATGAAGAAAAAGAGGTAAGAGAGATCTTGGGCTTGTGGACAGCTGGCTGAGTACTTTGTCCACTGCCATGGGACCATCGTACACTGACCTTTCCAAGGTTGACTTGCCATGCGGTAATGCCTGGCACACACCTTTGTAACCTGCTGCCAACGAGCACGTGAGAATTTCTAAATGAGTCAATTCAGAATCCCTACTCTCTTGCTTCAATTACTGACTAGTTTTATTTATTGTATTTTAATGTGATTTTTGATGTTACCTTAGAAAAATAGAAATGAAAGCACTCTCTTAGGTGTTTGAAGGCTGATTTGTCAATGCATGGCCATTGGTGCTGTTAGATGCGACTTAATTTTGCTTTGACCCACATTCAGAATATATTTAACTTATCTTTAAAAGGTCTTTTGTTTTATATCAAGAGGATGAAATATTAGATGATTTTACTATTTCTTTATTAGGAATGGAGATGTAAAGGGTGTGGGATAAAATATGAAACTTTAAAAATAAGACCTATTAAGGAAATTTTTATTTTTGGAGACGATTTGTGAGAAAGAGCTAGTGAATTCCTTTTAGGAAATAAAATAGATGAAGTATTAATAAATAACGTTTCCAAAGAGGAAAAGTCAGTTGAGATACCAAGTGTCAGAAAAGAGGACAAAATAAACTTCATATTGAGAGTTGTGCTATGTAATGACATTAAGCGTAAACAATTGCTATTAAAGTTCTCAACTTCATCAGAAATTAATGATCTCATTAAGACAACAATACCCAAAAGATCAGTATTATTCATATCCATTTGAAAACTATCTGTGAGAGAAAGCAAGAAAATGATCTCATTTTTAAATAAATAGCAAAGGAGAAAAACAAAAAGAAAAAGGAATAAATTTAAACAAGTAGATGAAGCCCTATATGATTACAAAAAAAAAAAAAACTATCAAACACTGGTGTAAGAAATTGAAGAAAAAAATAAATGAAAAGGCATTCCATGTTCATAAATTAAAAATTAGTATTATTAAAATTTTCACATTACTCCATAGTATCTATACATTCAATGCACCCTCTACAAAAATTCTATAATTAATTTTTTCACACAAGTAGAAAAAGTAACCATAAGATCTAAAGGGAATCGTAAAAGACCCTGAACATCTAAAGTCTCACAACTTGAGCAAGAAGTCTGAGCTAGAGGCATCATACTGCATGATATAAAATATTTAAAATGCATAATTAGAAAAATTTCAGGGAACTGGTATAAACACAGACACATAGACTGAAGAAATAGCATAGAGACACCATCTAAACATTCCAAATATTTATAACTTATTTTTGGTAAAAAGGCAAGAACAAAAAGTGTAGGAATATTTTCAAGGAATAGTATTGGAACAATTGGACAGCTATAAAGAAACGGTTAAAGTAGACCGCATGCCATACAATAAAAAAGTCCTGAAACTAGATCAAAGACTTAGACGTAACACCTTGCAGACTTAAATATAATATTGCAAACCATAAAATATCTAGAAAGTAATTGAGAATAGCTCCATGGTATTGGTTTGGACAAATATTTTTTTGCGTATGAACTGAGGTACAAGCAACAGGATGCAAAAATTATTCATCAAAATAAAAAGCTTCTACTTCTACACAGTCGAAACAAAGCAAAACAAGAACCACCCCCCCAAAAAAAAAAACTGAGTGGAGTGGCAATCTATGAAACAGAAGAAAATGTTTTCAAAACATGCATTTATCAAGGGTTAATATGTAACATATATAAGAAACTTAAACATTTCAAGAACAACAAAACAAATATCCTGGTTTTAAAATGGTCAAAGGATGTGAACAAACATTTCTTTTCTCTTGAAAAGAAAATGTTTTCATACAATATATTCTGATCATAGTTTTCCCTCCATAGTTTTGTCCCAGATCCTCTCCACCTCCCTATCAATCCAACTCCAATCTTTCTATCTCTCCCTTTCTTTAGAAAAAAAAAAAAAAACAGAGAACTAGAATAAAAAGAAAAAGAAAAATCACAGGAAAACACACACAGAGTTACATAAACACAAATAAACAAAACCCATAAAAACACAAAATTAGAGCCCATAATATACAAGACCAGTAGGTTAAAAAAATATCCAAACAAAGCAATATGAAACAAAAACAAAATCTCCCAAAACACCATTGAGTTTATTTTGTGTTGGCCATTTTCAGCTTTCCTTGGAGCTTTCCTCAAGTATGGCTTGTATATCCAGTGTGACGACTCTTTTGGAAAAACTAGTTTTTTTCTTTTGAAGTGATTGTCAGTTGGAGATAGCTTTTTGGTTAGGAATGGGAGTTCAGGCATAACTGCTTCCCTTCTCAGCACTGGGACCCCAACTGCCTTAAACCCATGAAGGCCCTGTGCATGCTGCCATGATCTTTGTGAGTTCCTATATGCATCAGTCCTGCTGGGTCTGGAACACATGGTTTCCTTGGTGCCAGCCACCCCCTCTGGCTTTTATAATCTTTCTGTCTCTTCTGCATAGCTCCGCAATCCAGGAGAGGATGGATTTGATGAAGACATCACATTAAATTCTGAGCATTGCAAAGTCTCTGTTCATTGTCCAATTGTGGGTCTCTGTGTTAGTTTCTATCCCCTGGAGGAGGAAGTTTCTCTGAGGATGATTGACGGAGACGCTGATCTATAGGGATAGCAGGGTGTCATTAAGGATCAGTATATTATTCCTTTAGCAGAACAGTAGGATTTGGTTTTTCCCTAGGCCACTGGCCTATATATTTTCAGAGAGTTCAGAAAGAACTCTCAACCATAGGTTCCATTTTGGGGACTGAGACTTAAATCTAATACCACAAAGTAGAAACATATCTCAAAAGAATATAGAAATGGCTAGAAGCATATGTAAAGGAGAAGAAAAAAGCTTAATATCACTAATCATCAGAGAAATGCAAATTAAAACCACAATGAGATGCCATGGCACTTCATCCATGATATAATGGCTATTATCAGAATGGCAAGAGGCAGGAGGAGGCAATGTGGAGAAAAGAATCACTTGAGCATGGTGAAGAGACAATAAACTTGTGCAGCCACTGCAGAAAGCAGCATTACAGCCTCTCAATAAATGAAAAGTGATCTAGTTGTCTTCCTATTGGATTATATTTCTATTAATTCACTATTTTAGATATAATTCCTAGTATCTAAAGGAATTAGAATTGATGCTTTAAAAATGTTTTCTTATACCCTATCCTAACAACATTCTGTACAATATCCAAGATATAGAATGAGTATAGAAAGACATTTGTCAACAGACAAATAGATAAAAGAAACAAGGTATGTATACAAAATGGACTAGTGTTTGGAGTAAAGAAGAAAATCTGTCATTTGTGACAATATAGTGAACATAGAGGACTTTAAGGTAAAAGCAACAAAGCAGGAACAGAGTGACCAATAACATGCAATCTCATTTACATAGAGAATCTGAGCATGTGGGTTTAGACTTCAGTCTTGGGATGCTGGTTATCAGGGAAGGGCAACCATCCAAAGGATTCAAATTAATACAACAAAGCAATAGATTAAAAAGTTCTGTTGTACACACAAGGATATAGGTACAGACACTTAGAGTTTTAGAGATTGGTGAGAAAATGGGAATTAAATGTTCTCACATAAAATAATAAGTGTCTAGAGAGATGGCTCAGCAGCTGAGCACTAACTGCTCTCACAGGGTACTGTTCTGGTTTCCATCTCCCATATAGTTAGTGGCTCGCATCCACAGGCGACTGCAGTTCCAGAGTATATGACATCCTTTTCTGGCTTTTCTGGGCAACTGCACACACACACACACACACACACACACACACACACACACACACACACAAAGAGAGAGAGAGATGGTATTTTTATATGTTTATAAATAAATTAGCAAACCAAATAAGAAAATAGCCAGAGAAAATAAAAAAAAAATTTATAACCCCTGATTGGCTATAGTATAAGGCTGTTATTTTATCATTTTTTATTTAAAAATTATTTTATTAAACAATTTATGTATTATTGGCCAATGAGACTGAGTCTCCTTTGATGAAATAGAAGAATACTGGGAATGATTTTTAACCATGCCAGAGTAGATCGGTAAGAGACAGTTCTTTAAACTAACTTTATAATTAAGGATATTAGAAGGGGGTGTGGGCTTGTATTTCAATATCAGATAATGGCATGTCTTTCCAAATGAAACACATTTGGTGTATGTGAAAGCAAGATACCTTTTGCAACTTCCAGTAATCTGTAGTAAATATCTAGGTTACTTATGAAATAGGATCAAAACAAATGTATAGAAGAGCGAACAATTCATAAATGGAAGATATCCTTTTAATACTTAAAATATGGTTTTTAATAAATAATCCAAGTAAAGGATATACACTTTCAAAGTAAATAGTTTAGTATCTATGTTGTCCATGTGGGTATTTTAAGGATAAGACATTGTTTCTGGTCAGAAAAGTGAGAAAAGTAACATTCCACAGGAAATTTAATAGGAATAAGTTAATCATACTTTCTATTAATAGGAATGAGTTAATCATACTTTCTATTATTGATGTTGATATTTTTTTTTTACCAGTTCATATTGATTTGTATTCAAGAAATAGAAGAGTTGGGGCTGAAAAGACAGCTTAATGGTTTATAGTGTTTGTTGCTCTTGCAGAGGACCCGGATTTAATTCCCAGCACACCCACATAGTGCTTCAAAACCATCTCTCACTTCAGTAACAAAATAGTCAGAAGTTGGAAACAATCCAGATGTCCCTCAACTGAGGAATGGATAAGTAAATTGTGTACATCTACACAACGAAGTACTACTCCACAATCTGAAACAAGGAAATCAAATATGTGTCAGGACTGTGATGTGATCCTCCCAAGCTGCTCTCAGGAGGTTCTCAGGTGGATCAAAGACCTTAACATAAGCCCTGACACACTAAATCTAATAGAAGAGAAAGTGGGAAAAGCCTCTATCTCATTGGCACAGGAGACAACTTCCTGAACAGAACACCAATAGCTCAGGCTCCAAGACCAACAATCAATAAATGAGACCTCATGAAACTGACAAGCTTCTGTAAGGCAAAGAACACTGTCATTCGAACAAAACGGCAACCTGCAGATTGGGAAAAGATTTTTACCAACTCCACTTCTGACAGAGGGCTAATATCCATAATTTATAAATAACTCAAGAAATTAAACACCAAGAAACCAAATAATCCAATGAAAAAATGGGAAACAGAGCTAAACTGCGAATTCACAAAGGAGGAATTTCTAATGGCAGTAAGACATTTGAAGAAATGCTCAACTTCCTTAATCATCAGAGAAATGCAACTCAAGATGACTCTGAGATTCCATTTCACACCTGTCAGAATAGCTAAGACCAAAATCTCAAATGACAGCACATGCTGGCCAGGTTGTGAAGAAAGGGGAACACTCCTCCATTACTGGTGTGAGTGCAAACTTGTACAACCACTATGGAAATCAGTCTGGCAACATCTCAGAAAACTTGGAATAGCCCTACCTCAAGACCCAGCCATACCACTTCTGTGTATCTACCCAAACAATTCCTCACCAAACCACAAAGATATAGCCTCATCTATGTTCATAGCAGCCTTATTTGTAATAGCTAGAAACTGGAAACAACCCAGATGTCCCTCAACTGACAAATGGATTTTTTAAAATGTGGTACATTTACACAATGGAATACTACTCAGATATCAGAAACAAGGAAATCATACAATTTGCAGCCAAATGGATGGAACTAGAAAAGCTCATCCTGAGTGAGCTAACCCAGACTCAGAAAGATGCACATGGTATTTACTCACTTATAATTGGATTTTAGCGATATAGTACAGGATAATTATCCTACAACCAACACACCAAAAAGATCAGGAACATAGACTTTGTTACCAATCAATGGGATAATTTGCCCTAGGGGTGCTACCATGTAGGCCCCCAGTGCAAGCCCTCATATGACTGTTGAACTGAGAGGGGCTGATTTGTAGGGACACTCCACATCAGAGGAGTGGGATGGGTGGGAGAGGGAGAAGAGGGTGGGAGGGTGGAACCGGGAGGGGTGGAAAGAAGGCACTATGATGGAGATGTAACAAATAAACTTTATAATAATAATTTAAAAAATAAAGAAGGATATCATGAAAAAAATTTCTCATGTTCTCTTCTGTCCTTCACTAACACCAGGCACTCATGTGGTGCACATGTGTGTTACATGGTGCACATTCAGGCCATGAAACACTCATGCATGTGAAATAAAATAAATACATCTAAAAAGAATTACAAAAGAATTAGAAGTGTCATCAACTATACCAAGAACTTAAGGGGTGGAAAAGTAATTAACATAGTCTCTTTACTTTCCTAATATGCTCAAATAAAATAAATTTATCACAGATTGTACCTAAATGCAATTGCATCACATTCTAAGAATCTATCCATTATCTACTTTAATCAACTACTTTTATAATAATGCCAGATAATAGCTATTATGTCATCTAGTGGTGTGGGTATATTGAGGGGAAGATTGTGTGCTACTGATTAATGAATACATACGATTGAAAGTCTTGCTGATGTCATAAATCAAATACTTATGTGAGAAAAGTTTTATACAGTATCAATAAAGAGCAGGCTAGACTCCAATAAAGCCCAGTGGGGTCATATAAGAAATTCTGGTTTCCAGGAGCTCAAGGGTGTAGTTCATGTAAACATTCCTTTTTCTCATAAACATTGAATATTAGTTTCTACTCTAGCACCTTCCTCATGCCAGCATTTCAAGAAAAAGAATAGCAACCTTATATTGACAATTCACATGCAATCCAGGAAGAATCAAAATGGGGGAATTTTGTTAAACAACAGCAATGAAAATAACACTGAGAATATTTTAAGAAGTTGTAGTGATGGGGAAGCACCATTGTCTGATAATCCAGGTCATGTTCTCATTGAAAGAGGGGGCTGGGAAGTGTGTGTTATACCACTTTATATAGAGAGAACTTTTATGTAGGGAGTGGTTAATTTTTTTAGTTTTGTTAGATTTATTTGTATGTGTATGTATTTTGTGTGTGCTTGTGTGTGTGCACACACACATATACACAGCTGTGTATGTTATGGAATGCATGTGGTTGGTCAGAGGATGGCTTGTGGGTTTTGGTTGACTCTTTCCTTACCATGTGAGTCCTAGGGATTATACTTATAAGGCTTGGTGGCAGGTGCCTCTATACACTATACCATCTTGAAAGTTCCAGGTGGTTATATATGCCTTCCTAGATAGGTGAAGGTATTTTTACTTAAGTAAAATCAACAAGCATTAATTGACTCCCATTATATCAGTAATTTATTTCTCACATGATTAAATTTATGATTATGCAAAGTAGAGTCCACTGACAATGTCATCATCATTTGGAACTTTCTGAAGGTATGAGGAAATATCTCAATCCATGATTCTTGAATCAAAATCTGGATTTTAACAAGATCCCTATGAAGTTTGTATGAATTGAAGTTTAAGAATCAGATCTTTCACTCCAATTTGCATTTGAGAAAATAGCTAAGGTTTCCACTTAGCTCTTTTCTTGTGTTTTACATATGTTTTCTTTATTTTGTGTGTATGTATGAGTTCCTTGCATGTTATCTTCAGAAGGAAGATCCTCTAGAACTTGAGTTTTGGGCACATGTAAGCCACAATGCTGGAGCTGGGAACTGAACCCAAGTACCATGCAGGAACACCAAGTGCTCTTAACCAGTGAGCCCTTTCTCCAGCTTCCTAGTCAACTTTTAAAACTTCCTCATCCATTTAGTGTTTGCCAAAATTTGGAGAGTAAGTGGAATTGCTTATTTTAAAAAATTTAGTTTGCTCTATTTCAAAAGAGAAAGGGGAAACTCAGGGAATATTGAATTTTCTATAGAAAAGCAAGAGGGTCCTCATCATAGCAGACAACAGGCACCCAAAGTCATGGATAATTTATGCTTGCTTCCCAGCCCCAAATTCAGGCCCATGGTTCATTATTTGGATAAGACCCATATGACTGTACAATTGGTAGCATAGGCAAGCCCCAAAGAAACAGTAGATTGTGGTCCATTTTCATGTTAGTGACTTGAAATTTGGAAGAATATTTCCCCATAGGAAGTTCTATAGTTGATAGGTGAATTCCAACAAGCTCCACAAATACCTATTCAGTATAACAATTTGGTTAGAAGTAAGATTTTGAGAGGAATTTTAGAAATAACTGTGTATTAAAATGACAAAGACTGAAGTTCAAATTTTGCCTCTACTGCCATCTACCTCTTCTCTTTGTGCGAATCCAGTTGTCATTTATAAAATAAATTACTGATAATTACCTTACAAAATCTTTATTAGAAATAAATGTTTCTAAGTCATTTGGTGTTAAATTAACTCTCTTTGCATGGTTGGCAATATAATAAGAAATTACTTTGTGTCATACTGGTAAATATAGATTAGATATTTGATTGATGGAGAAAAGTAATAAGAATTTGGCAGAAAACTTGCTCAGATGCCAATAAATGCCATGAAGAGTGAGTCTGTTCCATAGGGTCCAATCAAAACCAATTTCTGGGGATAAGATGTTGTGGGTAGAAATCATGACCAAGAATTACACACATGAATATGTTGTTCTTTCCTTCCTTAGGGGTCATTGACCAGGGTTCCTCAGGGGAGCAGAGGTGGGGAGCAGGGAGCAGGGTTTAGACAGATATGAGTATGACAGAAGGACTTCTGGGAGTCAGCTTCAATGAGACAGCTCATCTTTATTTGGGATGAACAAGGGCTATATAGATCTTGTGGAATGGGTAGGGATTTCCAGGGCAAGTGTACATTATTGGCTGGGGCTGAGGTGCTGGGAATGCTTCATTTACGTGAAGAGGAATTCCAGGTATGTGAGGTCAGGTTCTTATCAGGAGAGAGGAAGTTGAACCTGTAATTTGCTCATAGACTGGGTGATTGTCCTCAGAGGTGGTGGAGGTTGGGTTTGTGCTCCAGATCATGTAGGCCCCAAATAGGGAGAGAGTAGTCCTAACTCCT
This sequence comes from Lophiomys imhausi, assembly GCA_907164525.1. Taxonomy (NCBI): domain Eukaryota; kingdom Metazoa; phylum Chordata; class Mammalia; order Rodentia; family Muridae; genus Lophiomys; species Lophiomys imhausi. The sequence goes on from CAJQZJ010010411.1 coordinate 8,495,189, forward strand.
GCCTCTCTCCGGATGAGATTTTCAGGGTTTGGGCACATCTCAGTCTGACTCTTGCTCCAGGCCAGGGCACTCTGGTTGCACATGCCCACATAAACATACTAAAGAGTAAGAAAAAAAAAGTGTTCAATGACTGTCAATAATTATCACTGACATTTTCCCTTCTTTTCCTTGTCAAACTTTCTCCTTTGTCCTCCATCTATTTTGATTAATTTAAAACCCCTGACCTATATTAAGCACACATTAAGTTAAATAAGAAACAAGGGATAGGATTGGGAAAGATGTGTGATGTAGAGGAATTTTAATCCATTAATATGTAATATGTCTACTCTGGCAGAGAATCACATCCAAAGACCTAGGTCTGTGTGATCCAGCTGGAATAAAGACACACCTTTAATATACATCTTTAATCGCTTTGGCTGGAATACACACCATTAATCTCTCTGACTGGGGTATGGGCACACCTTTAGTACAAAACTTTAATCTCAAACAATGACTTCTAAGTGAGGGGCAGACAAAGTGAAAAATCAGAGAAAGATCTGACAGAATGAATCAGAGGTAGGATATACACAGCTCTCACAATAACAGACAGGAAGAGAAGCTACTTAAGATCAACACGGAGAGAGTAGAGGGAAGGAGTGCAGAGTACAGGAAGATGACAGAATCTGTGCAGGTGGTACACAATACAGTTACTTCAGTGCAGTTTGGTTTGGATGTAGGCAGTTTGGTGCAGTTAAATTTGTGGAGTTCAGAGGCAGTATTTCCAAGCAGAGCAATTCATTGAGAAGCCAATTTGAATCAGTCAGTTTGGAGATGAGTTTGAGCCAGAACTGCTGAGCTGAACCAGCCAGCCAGAGTTCAGAAAGCACTGCAAAAGGCAAACTTATTCAGGAGTAAATCTTGGAGGTTGAAAACATTCTAGGCCTAGGTTAACAGATGGAGACTGGAGACTGAAGCCTTCAAGGTTGGGACATGTAGAAGACTAGATTGTATGGAGGCTAGAAGCTTCCAGGCCTTGGCCTAGGGATAGTTAGAAACACTGTAGGCTCAGCCCAACCCATGGATTAGTAAAGCTTGGGTATGGCTCTCATCTCATGCCATCTTCTGAGGAAATAGAAAAACATTTACACTGTGATAGTCTCTGTTATGATTCAGGATTGAAATTCATAGTGTATTATTCAAGCAATGAAATTAAATCCATGCAAATTTGACTGAAAAGGAAGGTATCTACAAGAAGAAACACATTAAATTCAAAATATAACTGAATAAAACATTTGAATTATTTGGCTAACACTTTTAAGTATAAATACTTTCACAACTGTGGTTTTTATAGTGTGATAAGTGTACCATAGACTGTGATGTTGGAAAGAGAACTTAATTGCATAAATGTATGTGTTTGTAGATATCTTCCTGTCACATACAGTTTTTTTCCCAGTTGTGTGTATATGAAATTCACATGTTATTTTGTGACCTCCAAGTTACACAATTTTAATAAAAATACTTAGATTTTATATTTAGGTGGTACATTTGCACTGAGAGATCACATTAGCTTATAATTTCATTACTTGGTACTTTTATGACCATGTGAGATAGAATGATTGGATACCAAAATCTTCTTTCAATTTGTGCATACTGATTTTGAGTGCCTCACATAAGGTCACACAACTGTTAAGCAGTTGGTCAAATTCTTAGGGTTATTTTTTTCCTTTCAATAGGTTTCCCATGATATTTCATTTCCCTTTGTTGTTTCTACTACAAGGCAACAAAAGATTTCACTTATTGATGAACAACCAGTTTAAAAGCCACAACAAATGGTGGGCCTTGTTATGTACTACCAAGCTTGCTCTTCAGGTCAATGGCAAATTGTGATTTTTGCAAAGTGGAAGCCAAGTCATGTTGTTAAATAAAAACACTAGAAGGGATAAAAGCAGCATGGTAATTATTGTCTGTAATCCCAGCATTTCTTGATGCAGAATAAGGAGAATGAGAAGTTCAAGGTCAAACTTAGCTACGTAGCAAGTTCAAGGCCAGCTTGGGCTGAAAAAAAAAATTAGTAAGTTTCCTACTCTTTTCTAAAATATTTAGCATTTTAAATAACTACAACTGATCCTGTAACCTCAAATAATGAAGGCTGTACTGAAATATCTACCCAGGTATTTCAGGCTATCATCTTCCTTTCACTGAGAAGTCTAGTTAAGAGGGAAAATGAAAATTGTACTTCAAAATCTTATATCAAACTAAAGTTTTGATGTAAGGATCATGACTTTTAGATTTGCTGCATACATTTGTGTCCACTATTTATTAAGTTCAGTGACTCAACATGCTACACATCCTAGTGTTAGATAGGCTGTCTTGTTGGATCCAAGGTCAGCTGGAACTCACACTTCATCGCTCAGTACTCTAAATAAAAATGACTAGAACAGATTTTAGACTAAATATCCACAAACTCAAAGAACATAACACCATTCATTCAAGTTGTTATATAAATAGCACAAAGCCAATTTTGCTAGGCAATAGGCTAAGTGCTTTGAGAATAAAGAGATCAACTAGAGAGAAAATAAACTCCCCTTCTTCAAGGAATTTAATACATGTTTGGAATCATTATTCAATGCTGCTAAATAATTATAAACAAGAAGCTAATAAATAATTATAAAGTGAGCCCTTAATGCATTCACATTTGGATCAACATTTGTATTTGTCCACAACCCGCCATTATGTCTTACACCTCTGACCTTGTGTATTACTATATAGTTATATATCATGCAACAACAGAAAACACTCTGGAAAATGTGCTGTTAGATGATTTCATGAGTGGGTGAACATCATAGAGCCGATTATTGGAATTTCGGATTATATAACCTACTGCATAGCAGGTATATGGGAGCACTGGTGGATTTGCAATTTATTACTAGCTAAAATGTCATTTAGCATTTGACTCTAACTTGAGCCTGTAGTCTACTACCATACTATGTTACTGAAGAAATGCAATAAAACAAGTAGTTTTTTTAAAATATAAATATAAAGAAAAATATATTATTCAAACAATTGTTAATTGTTGAGTGATCATTTTTAAATCCAAGAAGTATTCCATATATAGTTTTTCTATACTCTTTATTTGTTTTATGTATTGAAATTCTATCATGTGATAAAGGCTAAATAAAACTTATCAGGGCAAAGGAAAGAACATAATACATTTCAACAAAAATAACTATAAATATTTACATTAATAGTGCAGTAAAAGTTGCACTATAGTCTAATTCTAACATTATAAACGTGTTAGTGTGCTTGTACTTATAGCTTGTCTAGCTAATTTCTAGGGCTGGTGAGGTCATGGATCTGTCACTTGACTAAACTAGAGTATTTCCTGACCTCATTCTAAATACTTATCCTTATACCCACAGAGAAGTGTAATTCTCAACCCTCACCAAAGGAACATCTCTTTGTAACAGACAGAGATCATTACAGAAAACTACAACTGATCGAAGTACAGAGAACAATTGTTTCCATCTCCAGGGGATACATCTACAACACAACTCCCGCACTTGAGGCTCAGGGAATGTGGTGGAATAAAGAGGGAAAGATGTTAAGAGCCAGAGATCAGGGAGTCTGCTGTGAGAGTCATTTCATTGAAATTAAAGAGAGTTTTACCCTTGATATCTCAACAATGTGGCTGCCTAACCAAGATTCAAATAAGAGCAACATCAATGGATATGACATGATGAAGGACAGAAATCCCACAGGGTCCCATTCTGAGACAAAGAACCACAGGCAACTAGGAGATGCTGAGAGAGAGATAGATAGATAGATAGATAGATAGATAGATAGATAGATAGATAGAGACAGAGATAGAGAGAGAGACAGAGAGAGATAGATAGAGATAGTTAGATAGAGAGACAGAGATAGAGATAGATAGAGAGAGACAGAGAGATAGAGAGATAGAGATAGATAGATAGATAGATAGATAGATAGATAGATAGATAGATAGAGAGAGAGACGGAGAGCGTGTGCATGTGCTCTCCTACATGGAGGAGCATCTTAATTGGTTATCCAACACCAGGTGGTCATCTTTGAAGAGAGTCACGTTTATATGTATATAAAAGTAACCTTATGTGGACTGAGAAGTTGTATTCCTATGTTGCACAATTAAATAAAATAGTCCAGGAATTTGAAAGGGAACAGAGGTCAGGAGGCACAGAAGGAGTTGGAGAGAGAAAAGGAGGAAATAATATAATTATATTTTTTAAAAATGAACAAAATAATATATGCATTAGCCTTTCATTTGAAACAATATAAATTCGGGTGATCTAGATGTATGTTCCTTTAGTCAAAGCTACATAAAAAAATAAACAAATAGCTTTTCTTCAAATAGCATGTTTCTGAACTTCTGTTTATTTTAGTAAATACATATACAATCATACTAAATATTCAGAAATGCCTCATGAACAAATTTTACTTACATTTTTTGAGGAGAGAAACAGTTTATATTTTATGGCAGTTCTATCATTTATGGGTAATGCACAAAAACAATAAAGAAAAATCAAGCACGTGCCAGATACATCTGTATTCTTTCTCATTTCACCCATTGTTTCTCTGTCTGAAGTCACACTGAAAATTCACTTATAACTGGATTTTAGCCATGTAGTACAAGATAACTATTCTACACCCAACACACTAAAAGGAACATGAATATAGACCTTGTTACCTGTTAGTGGGACACTTTGCCGTAATTGAGTTGCCATATAGGCCCCCAGTGTAAGAGGAAGCTCTTAACACTCATATGACTGTTCATATAATATGTTGGGGCAACCCACTGGAGAGGAGAAGGACAGATGGGAGAAGGTGGGACAGTGGGACCAGGAGGGGTTGAGAGAGGGGACTGTGATGGAACTGTAACTTGAAGTAATAAGTTAACAACAACAACAAAAAAGAAAATTTAAATACTGATCCAATAGCATGCAACTAGTAAGTGACAGGGTCAGGTTATGTATGTCATCCAAGACAATATTTTCTTCCAATGCCTCTCCAGGAAACAGGACACAGCTTACAAAGTTGGAAAGCCTAAGGCTTTAAAATAAGCCAAATGACAAATATAAAGGAATATTATGGAGGGCAGAGAGAATGTAAAAGGTGGAAGATGAGTAGTCCCTTGCATAGGATATGGCCCTTTCAATCATGAACAAAATGCAGACATTGTGGTTGCATGCACAAGACCTGCACAAGCTTGGGCTCTTCAATATTCCATTAAAGGGAGGGGAGGGCCTTAGAAGGCTATACACTCTGAGTAGTCTTTGGCAGCTCGTGTCTTTGGGGAAGGAGAAGGTGGAGCTATTTTTTTCAGTGGTGTAGTCACTAAGCTGCTCATGGTTTCAGAAATAACCTCTATCCATGCCCATGTAAGTAACTGTGATTAAACTCAGTGAATCACACACACACACACACACACACACACACACACACACACACACACACAC
>CAJQZJ010010411.1:8508835-8539571 GCA_907164525.1 Lophiomys imhausi
AACAGAAATAAATAGGCCACAATTATAAGAGTTATATGGCTTAGCATACATTCCCAATGTCCAGTCCATATGCATTTGGCACCTGACTTTAACATGTTCTTAACCTTAACTATGTCATTAACTTTAATGTCTCTGATGCTCGGAGTCTCCATCCTTTCTTCTTCCACAAGGATTTCTCAGTTGCCTTTACTTTTGCATAGGAGGAAGTTATAGTTGGGGAAAATACTGCTTGGCTTCATCCAGACCTCTAGCATCAATACGTACCCATACTCCCACCCCCATTCCTTTTTGGTCTTGTTCCCAGTCCTAGTCCATTCCCACTTTGCTTGAGTTGGAGTGTTACCCATTAAGTTTTATATGCATTTAGTTTCTTTTGGTTGAAACTTTAAGAGCTATTATATTGGACAAATTTAAATATTCTCCAAGTATCGATCATGATTTACATTTTCTACAGAAATGAGAACTTGTCACAGAATACCCCAAATTGGGCATTCTTTTAACTTTGGCTTAGCTCTACCGATCCAAATGCAAGTAACAGAGTAAGAAAATTTTCATTACTTAATTTGGGGCAATGAGGAGAAATATTAATAAAAAGCATACTTTGTTAGATCAAAAATTGCATTTTATATAATGAAATGACATTGCCTTACTACCATCATTTGAACAAGATTTCACTGTCACACTTAAACTATTTGTTGAGTACAAAAAGTGTAATGCTTTTTATAGCGGATCTAAAACCCAGCATATCCAATCTGTATTAATGGAAATAACGAGACTTACTGCTTATGGTTAACAGACCAAAGGCAGTAGCCTGTACTATGGGGAATTTGTCTTAATCTCTTCACCGGAGTAGAGATATTTATTACTTATCAAGCTACACACATAACACTTGTGCTTTTTATTCTGTAAATATTGTATAAGGGAAATATGACGTCTTATTTGGATAACTGTAATATCAATTTTTCAAAATGTCAGTAACTTTTACCACATTATTTCTTTTTAATTGCTTTAGCCATTTTTAAAACATTGGAAATTATTTCTGGTCTTCAGCTGGATTTGAAGCAATAACACAATAGTGTACCATATTTCCACATTGTTTCTGTATTTTATTTGAAATAACAAATTAATGGCATTGTATCTATTACCTACTAGGTATTCCAATCATTGCCATACTAATACTTTTTTAATGTTCTATTTTTCTTCTTTTTTATATTTATTTATTTCTTCAAGTTATATATCAATCATAGTCCCCTTCCACCTCCCCCTCCTGGTCCCACCCTCTTACCCTCTTCTCCCTCACCCTCCTATTTGCTTTTTTTTTAAATTTAAGGTGTATCTTTTCCCCAACAGCTTCCCCTTTCAGTCCAATAAAAGCTTCTTTTTCTTATAACATTAAATATAACACAAAACAATAAAAACTAGTAGGCCACAATTATGAAAATTGTGTATGTATGTATAACATACATTCTCAGTGTCCAGTCCATACGTATTTGGAAACTGATATTAATATTATATTATCTGTCTATCTCAAAGAGTTTAAAGTTTTATACCTTACTGAATTTCCATCCTAACTTGCATGACCAACTTAAAAGCATCTTCTTAGACCAAGAACATCCTTTTAATTCTTAAACAACTTAAAATTTAACTGTGAATGTATAACTATCCAGTCTTCTACACATCAGAGACCTGAGGAGGATAAATATATCTGAATAAACTGGAAGTGCAGAGCAAGCAGTTTCCAAAACTAAGAAATGACAGACAACTGGCTACCTGGACAGTCCCCAATTTCTCTCAATATATTAGAACATCTATCTTCAGCCTTTGGCCCAGTATCTATGACAGACATTAATTGTAAAGCAGGAATTATGAAGGACTTGCCTACCCTGTCTTGGCAGAGCTAGGCTGTTGACTTACTTGCTTCCAAGTTTTGTCTTTTTTGGACAGCATTCTGTCTACAGTTGAAGCAAGGGATTTTTCTTGCCCAGTGACAAGCTCACCCTTAATGCAACCATTTCCAAATGGATATTCTTCAATGCTCTAATCCTTTGAAAAAAAAAACTTCAATTGTTTAATTTTTAAAAATCTTTCATTTTTATTTGTTTTTTTTTGTTTTGTTTTCAATATATCCCAACTGTACTTTCACCTCCTACCACTCCTCCCAGTCCTTTACTACTTCTCCCAGAAATCACCTCCCACCCCCACCCCAGATCCACTCCTCTTCTGTTTACCTACAGAAAAGAAGAGGTCTCTCAGGGATATACCCTGGACACAACATAACAAGGTAAATCAGAGTAGGCACAAACTCTCATATCAAGACTGAGAGTCGCAACTCAGTAGGAGGAAAGGGGTCCCAAGAGCACATAAAGAGTCAGAGACACCACCATTCCTTCTCGTAGGAGTTCTACAAAAACACCAAGTTATCAACCATAGCACATATGAAGAGTTTCTAGCTCAGACCCATGCAGGATCTGTAATTTCAGCTTCAGGCTCTGTGAGCCCCTGTGAACCTTGCTTAGTTGAATCTGTTGGTGGTGTTCTTGTGGCATCCTTGACTCCTCTAACTCTTACAATTCTTCCTCCCAAATCATCTGCAGTCCCCTTGCTCCAAGAGAGGGACCTAATGAAGAGCTCCAATTTGGGATCTTTCTCCACCTAATATTTGGCTCTGGTTCTCTGTATTTTCTCTTGTCAGCTGCCAGTGGAAGCCTCTCTGATGACACTGGGGTAAACATCAATCTATGAGTATATATATCATCTTCAATTTTTAGACAAGAAAAGTCATCTTTTACTATTTTGGACGTACTTTCAACTTGGTCTTTTCTTTAAATTTCCCTTTCACACAGAAAGGCATTCTGTAAACTAGAAAACTAAATACTCATCCCTGAATGTTCACATGGCAATCTTAAGCAAGTACTTCTGTTTAAGTAATTGCTCCTTGCTATGGGGTTCTATGTATTTAACCCCGCCTCTTTGTAATTCTTTTGGAAACTTATCCAGAAGCACTCTATTCTAAGTTTCAGGAACTTGATCAGATGATAGGCACGGAATAGATTCTAAGTAGTGAGGACATTGTCTACAAAGTTTTTCAGTAGTTACCTTGTGCTTTTGTGAAAGTATTGGCAATGATGTTGTGGGTGGTTATGATGGTGCTGATGTTGGAGTTTTATTATGTAGTGAGCTATTTTAATTGTCATTGGATTAATCTTTGGGGCACCTGGGAAAGTTGGATACTATTATTATTATAAAGAGTAAGAAATCACAAGGAGAATAAATGATCTGGCATGTCCTTGAATCTTTTTACCCCTCAAGGGAACTACAGTTATGCTGCAATTGTACAGAATTCTCCTGAACAACAGAGTGATTTTCTGAGACGTTCTGCTCCTCTCAGCCCACTCACTGGCTCATAGTGGAAGGGTAGCAAAGTCAGCAGAGGTCCTTTCCTGGTTGTTCGAATGAAGTCAACAGCAAAGCATCTTCCTGGAGACATTCTGGGGTTAATTGTTGCAGAGAAGGGGGAGCACTGAAATTCTAAAAGGAGACAAGAAAGTAGGAGGAGAAAGGCTGTGGACCATTCTTTTCTGTTTATTTATGTAGATATTTCGTTATAGAACCTAGATGCTTGGAACATGTTTGAGTTGGTGGGTGAAACAATGAAGTAATTAACATAGTAAATTTTTAAGCTCGAGAGAGAAGTCTTCATATCATTAAAAATAAATAGTACTCTTGTTAGAAGGTAAGTCTAGATAAGCATTATGAGGACATTATGTTTCATCATAGGGAGTCCACAGAAGGAACCACAAATACGATAATGTACAGTTAAAGAAGGGGTGATTAATGGTTACACTGAGTCTTGGAGAGGACAGTATGCAGGCATTGGAAGGGAAGACATGATATTGCATAGTGCCTGCTTTTCTAGAAACTTTATGAGCCACCACTGGGTAGCAGTAACGGAAAACTTTCCGTTTCCTACGATCTGGGAATGTGATTGCTGCTTTCATTCTCCTCAGGGGGATTAGCATGTGTTTGTAAGGCTTATTAGAGGTGCATGTGTGTGGGGAAAACAAAATGAAACACTGTGTTGACAAGAGATGTCTGTAAATGTCTAGGTTTGGATTGGCTCCACTGCTCTTGGCTTCATACCTCTGGCATACTCAGCACAGGTCAGAAAAAGTTACTGAAAAGCTTAAAGCAGCAATTTTTTAAACAAGAAAACTACAGATATATTTTATTAATTAAAATAGAGAATAATTTACACGAAAAACTTTGGTGGTTTCCTTCTTGACACTTCGATTGACATAATTAGGCACGCAGTGTTTTCAGACTGAAAATGTTTATGCTTTTGAGACAAGGCTTCCAGCCCAGGCTGCCCTGAAACTCTCAATGTAACCAAGGATGGCCTTGAACTTCTGATCATCCTTTCTTCATATCTGGAGTGCTAGAATTCCATTTTTATGACGTGCTGAGGGTGAAATTAACACTGCTACACTCTCAACTCCATTTCAGGCATTCTTCTGAAATGTAGCAGTAAACAGCAGAGAGAGAGAGAGAGAGAGAGAGAGAGAGAGAGAAGGAAAACAACCACCCAGTACATTTTACTTCAAATTCAGTGTCTGTTAAGGTTTTTGAGAACTTGTAAGCACGTGTTTATCCAATAGAAATCTAAGCTACCAAACTGAGACCATTTCTTTTTCTGCATGTTTGTTCACACAGGCTTTTTAAATAGGGCAAGAAGAAAAAAGTATTTTTGTGTGTGTGTGTAGTTCCTCTATATTGAAACCGTGTAGATGTGTATTTTTTTTCCTATAGAAAAATCTCTATAATAGTTATTAAACTGTTAACATTTCTACATAGAGAGAATAAAGTTGGTAGGAAGAGAACACACACACACACATCTACCCATCTACCCACACACACCCACACACACATACACATGCATGCACACCTCCTATTTAAATAATTGCAAATTACTTCCGACAGGAAAATTAAAATTCAAAATTCATCAACTGAGTTCTTGAACATGGGTTTCTCTAATTAATCCAATATGAAAATAAATTAATAACTAAATATCTCAACATATAGTAATTTCTATCCAAATATTTTAACTAAGAATTTAAAATATGTAGAAAATATTCATTAAATTGGAAAAGGTGTGTAAAATGAATCTGTGTAAAATGGATTCTCCGGACTTTAGAGTGACTAAAAAGATAACAAACATAAAATGTGTGATATTAATTTTGCTTTAATATGTGTGAATGTGGTGCTGGTTATGGTGTTCTAAATGTGATGAGCTAGACTGGAATGTCCTTTCAGACTGTAAGAAATGGAAAATAAAGCTTTTATGGTCTTTATGTAAAATAACAGACAGAAGATATAGTACTTATATGACAAGCATTCTACAATTAGTACAAAGATCCTGCCATAGTCCAACACAATCGGAGCCCCCTGTGGAAAACAACTGAGTGTCATATGGGAGGGAGAGGCCAGGAATTTTACCATCTATAGGTCTCCTGAACTACTTACTCCGAAAAGATACTCAGTTGTGTTTTAGATTATGGATTCACTAGAACCAATGCTTTTCCTCTTCCTATTTTTACAGAAAAAGAAAATTCATATAAAAGAAAGAAAATTTAATAATGTTAATATGGTACAGTAAGTATCTGCTAAACGTGTCAAGGAGGCAATTCTGAAGTTTATAAGGAAATATATTGGATAGACAGAAAAGATAGAGCATGGCATCAGTAGTCAAATTTATGATGAAAGGGCTTGCTGATTATGAAATAGCATAAATAACAAAACCCCATTGTCGTAATTACATTCTCATTGCTATGACGAAACACTCACAAAAGCAACTGCAAGGAGAAAGGGTTTAGTTTCATTTTCATTTCCAGGGAGACACATTCCATCAAAGTGGAGAAAGTATGGCAGCAGGCAGGGAAGGCACAGTGGCAGGAACAGGAGACTGTGCTAGTTACCTCTCACCTACACCCAGGATGTAGAGAGAGAACATGAAGGGGGGCCAGTCTGCAAAGCCTCAGAGCCAGTCCTGAGTTACCCATTTCACCCAGTAAGTTGTTTTTTTTTTTTTTTTTACCTCCTAAAGCATCCACATCCTTTGCAAACAGCACTACCAGCTATTGGCCAAGTATTCATTTGAATCACAATGACTGTATTAACTCTGTTAATTATAAATTCATTCATGCATTTCAAATTTTCTTAGTAGGTAGGAATGGAGCATTGTTTTTTCTTTCCATTAAAAATGGCATCCACAAATAAAGTGAACATAGATGAGGAGGTGTCCTTGTGGACTGATGAGGAATCTTTTGTATGTATACCCAGAAGTGATATGGCTGGGTCTTGAGGTAGAACTATGTTCATAGCAGCTTTATTTGTAATAGCTAGAAATTGGAAACAACTCAGAAGTCCCTCAACCAAAGAATGGATAACCCCCCCAAAAAAAACAAAACAAAAAACAAACAACCAAAAACTGTGATACATTTACACAATGAAATACTACTCAGCTATCAGAAACAATGAAATCATGCAATTTGCAGCCAAGTGGATGGAGCTATAAAAGCTCATCCTGAGTGAGCTAACCCAGACTCAGAAAGATGCACATGGCAGCTATTCACTTTTAAGTGGATTTTAGCCATGTAGTACAGGATAACTGTCCTACAACCAATACACCAAAAGGAACAGAACATAGACCTTGTTACCTGTTAGTGGGACACTTTGCCCTAATAGAGTTGCCATATAGGCTCCCAGTACAAGAGGAAGCTCTTAAAACTCATATGACTGTTGAACTGAGGGGGGCTGATATGTAGGGGCAACCCACTCTGGAGGAGTAGGATAGGTGGGAGAGGGGGGAGAGGGTAGGAGGGTGGGTCCGGGAGGGGTGGAGAAAGGGGACTGTGATGGAGATGTAACTTGAACTAATAAATAAACAAACAACAAAAAAAGTGTCAATCATTATTGAAATATTTGTTTTATGTTTCAGGAAGGTAATCAGGTTGCCTACATAAGGCATGAATAACTAGTTATGGGACTAAGTAATGGAAAGGTAAGGCAAAAAATAAAATAGAGAAAAATGTCTCAAATATAATTAAAGAAAAAGGTTGGAATTGTAATTTAGATGTGTTTAAATAGCTATGGTTTGGCAGTGGTGTTTGGAATTTACCATGGGGAAAATTGCATTATAGACACCAGGGACTCTGGTCTTTTGTGCTAGATAGAGCTTTGATCCAGTACCCTGGATAGCTCCATAGCATGCCAGTAACCTTGATGTCTCCTTGGAGTCTCTGGCAGATTTTTCAGAATGAGTTTTCTGTATATTGTCTGTGTAGTTACCAACAATCATCATCATTATCATCTGACACTATTTAGTTTTGTCACCAAGTTTGAAGTGTTAGATATTCATTATTAAGCTTGGATTTGATAAAAATAACCTGTCCCTGACAGGTAATTATCTTTTATTCCAGCCTCCAGGAGGAAGATGTAGGCAAGCAGGTCTCTGAGTTTGAGGTCTGAACAAAGCTAAGGTGCTATAGTGAGAAATTCTGTTTTAACAAACAAACAAGCAACAGCAAACCCTGTTTCCAAATTCTTGGCGTAATTACTGGAGAAATAAAGAGCATATTCTTCAAATCAAGGGATAATGTATATACTGGCATTTTCTTTCATTCTTGGGTTAGAATTAAGAATCAGCTCATGGAAAATAGATTCAACCTTACTCTAACTGAAAATAAAATTACTCATATTTATACTTATATTTATCTATCTCTTTGGAAATCATACATATATTAAAAAGGGTAGAAAAAAGATAATTATGTGCAGTAAATGAAATGACTTTCATCTGTTAGGAAACTGGCAATTCACATACATTTTGGCTCAAATATCTTGACTGTATTCTAGATTATGGAAAAAAATAATAGAAAGGTAAAAATAAGTATAAATGTGAAGTGTAATTGCAGATTTGTTATTCTCCCAAAATTAAAATTTCACAAACTGATTATTTGTTAAAAAATGTTAATAGATTAACAAGTCATTAAATTGGTAATATGTGTTCACATATATGTATGTGATAGATCCAGACATATATGACCTCTAAACCACTCAAAATGTCTTACTGCTACATTATTAAATAGATACTATTTTACTAGGCACTGCTGGGCATACCTGTAACCCAGAATTCAGGATGATTGGTAAAGAAGATTGTTACAAGTTCAAGACCAGCTTGGGATCCATAGTGAGAACTGGAACACAGGGCTACATAGCAAGACCTTATTTCAAATAAACAAAAACCAATGTCTTGTCCAACTTTGATGTGATAGTTTTTGTTTTAGCTTATTTTATTTTGTTGTATTTTTAAATGAATGAATGAAAATCAAGCCATTACATAATGAATTCCAGGCCAACCAGAGATACCTAGTGAGATCCTGTCAAAGGGGGGGGGGCAAGATAAGAGCCTATGAGACTGTGAGATAGCTTCGTGGGAAAAAGGGGTTGCTTTATGGTTTTAGACTCAAATGTCCTCTGACCTCTACCTTTCTCACACAGAATATTAAACTCATTCTACAGTCCATGTTTCACACCCACACAAATACATACATGAAGTATATGTACAGATGAGCATATGAATGTATGAACAGATGAAATTCATTCCATTCACTACACATAATCATCTTTTTCAAACCTTTTCATATATATCTGCATACATGTATATATCAAAGAGTACACTAGGAAGAAGTATTAAAATATATTTTTCATTTTTTTATTTGTGGCTGCTTCTGTATGGTAGGTATTACATGAAATATTTCTTTTATTAAATATGCATGATATTTTCTAGAACACTCATCAATGTATCAATTCTGAAATAAATGTTTTATAATTTTTGTGAGTAACAACTTTTATTGACCACTGTGGGCATTGGCTTAGGAATGAGTTGAGTAATAACGGCATGGTCCCTTATATCATAGAACTTACTGTACACAGGAAAGACAACATAGAACATTTGACAAAAGCTTGTATCATCAATTTAATGATAAATTTTTATAAGCTATATTTGGGGAATGTAGTAGAAAAAATGAGATCAGTGGTGTGTCAAAGTTTGACTCAGAAATAGACAGGTAAGGAAAAAAAATAAGCTAACATATATAGCATTTCCAAATTTAAGTAACCCGAGTACTCAGTTGCTATCTGATTCTTGTGATTCCTCTCTGGTCCATTTTTTTTTCTGTTGGTTTGTCTTGTCCAACTTTGATGTGATAGTTTTTGTTTTAGCTTATTTTATTTTGTTGTATTTTTAAATGAATGAATGAAAATCAAGCCATTACATAATGAATTCCAGGCCAACTAGAGATACCTAGTGAGATCCTGTCAAAGGGGGGGGGGGCAAGATAAGAGCCTATGAGACTGTGAGATAGCTTCGTGGGAAAAAGGGGTTGCTTTATGGTTTTAGACTCAATTGTCCTCTGACCTCTACCTTTCTCACACAGAAGCACACGCACGTGCACATACACACACAAACACACACAGACAAATAATAAGTGCACTTAAAAGGAGAATTGAATAATGGTTTGGGAATAACTGTCCTTGGATCCTAAACTCTTCCAGATAAGAAATGCAATTTCTCTGTGATATCTTGTTTCATTATCAGTGGATGGGTTCTAGAAGCTACTTCTTTACTTTAGGGGAAGTCTCTCTTTTAGTTGAATGTAATAGCAAAGCTTCTCTAGGCACAGGGCATGTGTAGCTTATGAGAAACAAGCCCACGCTTTAGGACAGTGGGACCAGTTACAGCGGACTGGGGAACTACAGCTCCAGTAGCTGACCACAACAGGATGGTGGATCCAACCCTCCTAATGCTGCAACCCTTTAATACAATTCCTCATGTTGTGGTGACCCCCCCCCAAATGACAGTTATCCCTCTTGCTACTTTATAACTATAATTTTGCTACTGTTATGAATGGTAATATAAATATCTGATATACAAGATGTCTAATATATGCTCCCCAAAGGGGTCGCGACCCACAGGTTGAGAACCCCTAGTATAGAGCAAGGCCTCTAGCTTCCAGACAAGGGGTCCAGAAACTGCTGCAGTTTTAAAGAATGTCCAACTCTCTCTAGTTTCAGAAACTCATCTGTTTGTGTGTTACGAAGCCATTAAGGCAGGGG
Organism: Lophiomys imhausi; assembly: GCA_907164525.1. Lineage (NCBI taxonomy): Eukaryota > Metazoa > Chordata > Mammalia > Rodentia > Muridae > Lophiomys > Lophiomys imhausi. The sequence continues at coordinate 8,519,006 of CAJQZJ010010411.1, forward strand.
TGTGGCAATGATTATCTCTATAAGCAACTGAGGAAAAGAAAAACTTTCTCCTGTTCTTTAGACTCACATGCTTGGAACATGATTCCCAGGACAATCCAAGGTTACTCAATGAGATTTCAAGCGTATTCTATTCCTTCATTATCCTTTAATGGTCAATGAAAATCTTATTTATACTACACAACCCACAAGAGTTTCTACACTTGGGGTTTGATGGAGATCTTGAAAACAAAAATGATGATACTATTTTAATATTATTTTCATCTGAGTCAGAAGATCAGTAATTACCTTCATCAGTCCATTGCATTGGTTTCAAAATAGTTTTTACTCTAGGGTGTTGATTTAGGGTAAACTTGACCAAATCTTTTATTTGACAACATTAACTCCTATAGTATAACTAAATCACTCATTTTGATTGGTCTACTATTCTCTTGATTATTGACCTATGATGGCAACAGAACATAGAATTCACACAAAAAAATTGTGGAATGAAGTGGGAAAAATAAGAGGACAACCCAAATCAGAATATCCCAAGAAACTAATTAGACTTTAAATGGGAACAGGCCTGGGTTGGCCCTTTATTTTGTGCCAAACTGACATAGGGTAAACTATGTTATAAACATAAACCATACATGAATGATTAGGTTAAGCCAGGGCCTGTATGATTCAAAACTCTACTGTAAATTAAGAGTATCTTTGTGTTGTAATGCAAGCAAGTTACCACTCTGAGTATCGGACCACTGTAGGAATAGGCCATGGTCACAAATTATGTGTCTTCCTATATATTTTGGGGCCACTGTGTGATATTTGTTATTTGGAGAGAGTTTTTTAGGTAAGCATGAAAAGTTCAATTACTCGTTTTAACTTAAGCTTTCTGGAAGTTGCTGAAAATTCAACTTGAATAAAACAATGTAAACCTCTGAAATTTAAGTTTGTTCACAGTTATTGCTTGAGGGGGCCCTTATTATATCTGGCTAAGCTTAAAACAACAACAAGAGGAAAGGAAGTAGGAGTGTACTTTTGATCTTAATATAAGGAGGGGGATGAAGAAGAAAATTCCATGTTCCCAAACTGTCCATAATAGCCAAAATAACATCAGTCTCTTTAGGGAGATAATCTTACTAAGCTTATTTGATTTTATTTTGCTGGTTGATTTTTAGCTGCTATGTTTTTATTTATATCCATGTGGTACCTCTGTTTTAAGCATAAATTGCCCTGGAGCAGATTACTTGGGCTGGAGATAGAAATGTGGCCACCATCAGTGCTCTGTGTTATGGAAGAATAGCTGATTTGATCATGTCATGATGTCTCATTTCCTATCTGATGTTTTGCTAAAAATATGTACTTGTAGATGTCCATGATGCCAGAGTATGGTACTGATTGTCCACTATAACATTAGGATTTATGTTTGGGGATTGTGGTAGAAGTTAAGTCTTTTTAGTGAAATTAGTAGGCAGTTCAGATTAGCATCTGGCAGCACATAAGGAGGAACTTGGAGTCCCTATGGTCTGCTGATAAGGACAAAGCACCAGTTGTGGCCAGACAGTATGCCATGTTAAAGGGGTATGGCTAAAATGTGTTGTAAACCATGCAGATGATGTCAGTTATCATGAGAAGCAATGGGACTGCTGGACATCTAGAGAAATCTCGTGGACCCTTGAGACCACCAAGGATCTCAATATAATGCCACATGTAAACCAGAGACTCCATGTGGTCACCCTCTTCCTCCTGCCCTCACTGACTGAGAAGTCATGCTGAAGAAGAGAACAGCAAGGTACGCCATTAAACAGAATTTAGACTGCTGTCCCCAAGGCAAAGGCACAGCATAAACCCGCTGAGAGAGATCCCTTTAAAGGACTGTCTTGGGGCCCCAGAGCACCAGAAAAGTGAGCAAGGCAAGCTGAGTAATAAAGCTGCTTGGAGAGGTTTTCGCCTTGAGACTTGCCCGGGTCAAAGAGGCAGTGGAAGTGAGTTTTAGATGATTGAAAAAGCTGCCCTCAGTTTAGCGGCTGGAATAGACTGACTTTATAAACTGGCTAAAATTTGGTGGTGGAAATAAACTGACATTGCAACCTGGCAAAGTAAGGTCCAACGGACTTTAAGTTTAAAAGATATTACTTGATGGGACTGTCGTCAACCAAGCCACCCTGCACTGACCTACGTTAAGAATATTAATAACCTTTTAAGAAAGTTAAAGTAGTGTTAATTAAGTGTTTTTAGATAGGTATTAGAGTGTTGTTAGGTATTAGGGTATTCTTAGATAGATTATAGATTTTAAATTATAGGTTTTAGGATATAGGATTTAGATATTTTATAGAAGTTTATTAAGTATTAATAAATATAAGTGTTTATAAGTAAAATTTTCTGTTACAGGAGATTTGTGGATTTTACAATGAACTATATTTGCTATCCTATAGTGATGGATAATCATCCAGCCACACATTAGAGGTGATATTTGATGTTGGCTGTAGATGCCCTTTCACCCGGGAAAACACCCCAAGTGATGTATTACTCTGGTCTTGATTACACACGGTTTTCATCCTTTAAGCCCTAAATAGAGTTATGTAGAAATAAATAAGATACACTAACTACAATCAATAAGTATGCAAACTCTTAGGGTGATGAGTGCTAAGAAGAGGGGGAGGAAGAGGAGGAGGGAAGGAAGCTGGAGAGAGTATAGAAGGCACTAACTGGACTAAGCACAGCATGTGTTGATTTCCATCTTTCCTTTTAAAAGCACTCATGAAGACTAGGTTCTCATCATTCTGACTTTGTAGGTGAAGCCAAGGCTCTAAAACTTATTTTCATAGGGCTACACATTTGACAGCTTGACGCAGCAGCTTGGATTTAATTCACGCCACACAAGGATTCCGTCTTTCTCAGTATCACGTAATGAATACAAGAGCAGGGACTATTAGACTAGGATGCTGGGTAATGAAGCCTAATGACCATAAGGTTTAGGAGATTTTGCTTCTGCCTCGAATTTGTTTCTTTGTTTTACTTTACATGTGATGCTCGGTTTATCTCAAAAAAATCTCTCCATAAACTTGAAGGATTAATAATATTGTATCATATTCAGTTAGAGAAGAATGAGGAAATTGAACTAAAACACAAAGATAGAAAAAAAATCAGTGTATTGCGAGCAGCTGTCCTGTTCTTGGTTCACGTTAACAGAATGGGGACTGTGACAATGCTCTTGCCCTTAACTGAAGCCTTTACCCAGCCGGTGTGTTCTCTAGACTTTCCTACTGGCTGCAGCTTTGGAACTACCATGTGCTAAAATTTAAGTAGAAACCATGACTCTTAGTGTTGAAAGCTGTACTGGGACAGCCAGGCAGGTCCTTGACTATCGGAGTAATGCCAGTAAATCCAGCCAGAAGAACCTTTTTAAGAGTTTCATGAGTAACTGGTATTATGGGAAGACACCCACACAGAGAGAGGAGAGGTATAGAGGAAGATCAAACTTTGAAGGGTTTAATAGGGGAGTTTGCTTTCTCTGTTAAACTCCACCTGCAGCCTAAGCGAGGGGCCTGGTGAATCCTCAGGAAAAGCACTGCGTGCTTCCTTTCTGTATTGTGTGGGATCTGATAAGTTTCAGGACCCTGTCCAGCTGTGCTCTCTTCACGTTGATTTAATGGCCCTTAAGAGAAACTATAAAAGTGCTTTCTGGTTAGTAGGACCCAGCTGTTTCTTGTGCTATTGCATAAGACAGCAAGCTGACTTAGCTATAGATTATTATTAAAAATTCAGATTTTTTTCCCATGTCTTTTCTTTCTGTACCAAAACAAACACTTAGATTATATATACGATTTGTTAAGTTACATTGTTAGGCCCAAAGGGAAAAGACTTAAATGAATTATCTGATTTAATTCTAGTATGTGTATTGGGCCACCCCAAAATCATTGAGTCTAATTAACATTTTGTGTGTGTGTGTTTTCTCAGTGGGTGATGTGAAGGATAAATGCCTGCAAAGAGGACTCTGTTTTCATTAGCAGGCAGCAGTATAAGAAGCCAAGAAAATGATTGGCAGATTATCAGGTTTTCTGATGAGGTTATAAATGGTGGAAGTTGGTACAAAATTAATGGCTGTGTCTATTTACAGTGGCATTCATGTCATCTGAGCCCTTTGGTTTCTGCAGACAGAAGGGTGACTGATTGCACTACCAGGAAATCTGCTAAGTATTAAGTCAGGATATGAAACAGCCTGTATTGCAAACCAGTTGAGACCCTTAGAGCCTTTGCAGATCAGGTACTAATAGGCAACGGAATATTCCAAAAGATGGTGGAATGTTTTCTTATCCCTTTTATGAAAAGAAGGACATTGGCCTGAGAAAGATGAAACATTGATTTTAGGGCCAGGATTTTGTATTTAACTATGTTATAGTTTCTATGTCCAAGGAGTGATCTCACAGAAATGAAGTCTTTACAAAAATAAATTTCTGGGGGGTTATTTGTTTATTTTTGTTGATCATGGCTGATTGTGATTGATAGCCTTTATTCAAAGTTGACTAATCGATTTCGAGATTTATCATTATGTTTGTGAGATCACAGAATCCTATAATGAAAACTGAAAGTTAGACAGGAAAGATTTGCTTTTTACACGAGTACTGAAAATGATATTGCTGGCTATAGATGGTATTGTCCTGGAAAACTGATCATACAACATAGAACTATTCATTTAAATGTAGAGCATGGTTACCATTTATAATACACATGCAGGTATTTCCTTATCTACTAACTAATGTGCCCTATGGTTGCAATATATACTTAAGAAATTCATGTGTTAGAAGCTTTATTCTCATTCATTTTTCATTCATTCATTCATTCATTCACCCATTGGAGGAGGTCAGGCCTGTGGATGTAAGTAGGGCTATATGAAGTCATGAAGATGAGGTACCATCATATAGCCTTCTGCCCTACCTACCTCTACAGGCCTGACCTCGTCCGATGGGTGAATGAATGAATGAATTCAGTTAGTGGCTCTATGAAAATAGGAAGGGAAACCTGAGCTGGCATGGCCCAGATATGTCCCCATGCAATGTCCTCAGTCATATTATGACAGCAAGAAGGCGGAGCAGATGCCCAAGGCACCCTTAGATTTCCTGCCTCCAGACTGTGAGAAATAAATTTCTTTTCCTTGTAAGTTATCCAGCCTGTGGTGTTCAGTTATAGCAAAAGAAAACAGACTAAGACAATGTGGTTTCCAATAATAACACTTCTATAACCCATTTCAAACTTCATTTGATTTAAAAACATCTAAAAGTTGTGTATTTCAAGCTTAAGAATTCTTTTCACCACAAACTGAAGCACTGTTTTGTTTTTTTTTTTTTTTAAACATTGTTCTTGGCTTATGTTAGTTGTTTTGAAAAAATACCTGTTGAATATCTATGGTAAACCTAACAAGAAACTCATCAGACTATTTTGATGGTAAGAAAGTGGCAAAGTAGGATGATACTAGAGAGTGGTTGAAGGGTGTGAAGAACCTGCAATGCTTTTCCTCTGGTTAAACAGACATGAATGTTAGGGTATATAATAGATGTCTTCAGACAGACCTGTAACAAGACAAATGCTACAACCAGAGGTATTTTAAGGTCAGTATTTCAATAGCTGCTGTTTCTCCTTAAGTGTCATGTAAACTGGCGCGCCTCTGTCCTAAGTAACACTAACTTGAGAAATAAAAGGATTAGTGGCTCTGAGAGACACCAATAACCGGTATCTTAACTTTGCCAGATAGTTTTGTGGGAAACAGTAGGCTGTGTCAATATTTGCCATTATTACAATTCTAGCCAATGCTCTAAAGGCAGAATCATGTTGCTTTTTTTGTGATGCGAGCCTGGTGAGTGTGGCATCCCTGTGCTCTGCCTAGTTCCAAAAGTCAAATTTTCTTTTGCTAACAGGAAAAGTGCAGCCCAGACTTTCTGTAGCTCTCTGGATTGCATTCAGTCCTGGATTTAGAGTTCAGAATAAGAAAAGGGTTGGCAACCAATATGAAGCAAGTCAGAAAAATGCCAGGCTGATGTAACACAGGCTTCTCTTTCACTTGAGAATGAGAGTTTAATGTTCCCTGAGACTGTTACAGGGTAATACATTATGGTTATCTTATGAATGATGGCTTTTGAAAAGTAGTGTTTGTGCTACATATTTTTTTGGTGCTATTTTAGAAAATGTATTACAAGAGGCAAACAGCCAACAGCACAGACCAAGCTTCAGATGAAGTAGGACTGGCTCCATGCAAACTGAATTTTGGTTTGTTTTTTTAGGTCAAAGGTAAAACACTGTGTCATATTGCACATGAATTTCTAGGATGGGAGCCTGGTCAGGCATGGTTATTATAAAAAAAATAAGGTTATTACTTCTTTCCTTTGTCCTATTATTGTCAACCGAATTATTTTGAAAGTTTGGAGATTAACATTTCTCTATTTGTTCTCTTAAAAGAGAAAAAAAGAAATTTTTTTTTTAAAAAGGAAGGAAACATCTGACCACACACATACAATTACTGATAACATGATATTATATCTGTCTCCTTCTAGCAGTACCTTCCTGTAGATAGGTTCCAAACACAATATGATCATGCTAGTAGCTTATCAACATAGAAACAGATAGCTATTCATACTGGGTTGGCTTTTCATTGATCTCTAGGGTAGTAGTAGGTTATGTGTAAAGAGGATAGTTTCCTGAGTTCTCTGTAATATCAATATCAAAAGGCAGCATCCTGCATTGTTTATTAGGAGGGTCTGGAAAGATGCTCATGTGTGTCCATATCCCTCTTGATAGTCACTTATAAGCCAAATGCCCTGTCCACTAAAAAGATGCTAATCTCCTGTTGCCATCAACTGCCATTTTGTAATGCTGTTCATTAGATTTGTCAAGACAGCCACATTTTGACAATGACCACATGCTAATTTTTTTAAAATAAGAGGTAATACTAGGCAATTAACAATGATGACATTTCTTTCAAATTTTAGGGTTATCAGATAACACAATGTAAAAAGGAAAAAATATAAATTCTGAAAAGATTATTTGGTATTTTGTTGAGGAAGATAATCTCATATTCATGATGTTCTTATTTGAGTCTTAAAGCCATTTCAAGTTTTCATTTTTTGGTTATTCAGTCTCTCTGTCATCTGTCTATCTGTCTGTCTATCTATCTATCTATCTATCTATCTATCTATCATCTATCTATCTATCATCTTTCTTTCTTTCTTTCTTTCTTTCTTTCTTTCTTTCTTTCTTTCTTTCTTTCTTTCTTTCTTTCTTTCTATAGCATCTATCTGCCTTTTAGACAAGTTCTTACTATTTAGCTCAGGCTGACCTGAAGTGAGACACCCTTTTACTTTAGGCTTCTGAGTGATGACATTACAGGCATATGCACCCTGCCTGACTAGGTTTCTCACTTGAAAAATAATTATTACATGTATTTTTTGTTTAAAGTGTTTTTATAATTCTGATGTGTGTACTATTACTGTGTCAGCTCCTGAAATCAACCAGAGTATTATCTGAGATGTCCTATTAGGAGGAGTTTCTGCTTCCACTTAATAGTCAATGAGTGTTTATTTTCTATTTCCACTTGAATTATTTTGATAGATTAGATTTTTCTAGGAACTTGTTCCTTTTGTCCAATTTTTAAGTCTGATTACGGCATTATGTTACTTGCTTCGTATTCATATTGCTATCACCACCTCCTTTTTTGTTTTACTTCTGACATTTTCTTAGGACTGTCTGTGTCCTATTTGCTTACATTCCTATATTTTTTAGTAGAACTTACAAAATTTTTATTAATTTTACCATGAAAAAATATGGTTTTATTTTCATAGGTCACAAATTCCTGTTCTTTTATTTATTATTTTGTTTTTCCTACTATATATTGTAGAAAATGGCTAATTAAATTATTTAACAGTATTCAGATTATCATTCATTGATTGGGGGCTATTAATTCTTAACCAGTCATTATAAATGAGCACACAGACACAACATGGATTTTAACAAGCCTTGTCCTGAATTGAGCAATCTTGGCCCATCTAAGCTAGCTCTTAATTTTATTTCTGAACAGAGCCCTGTATAATATCCATATGTCCCTGAGCCATTTTTTTCCTCGATATGCCTATGTTCCAGGTCACATGGGATGAGTTTCTTTTCTCTAATCAACGACATGTGTCCTCCTTCCTACAGTTTTTTTCTTCTCGTCTTCATCTACTGTAGGCTTCTTCTACCAATGAACCTCTCTGCTTCAGAAGCCTACAAATTAGTCCTACCTACCTCTGTGTTTGCCCAGTCTCAGGCCTCAGCATTTATTCAACCAATCAGGGAAAATGATTAGAAAACAAAGTAACAGACAACAAGCGGGACAAATTAATTAACATTTAGAATGCATAACATCACCTCATCAATATATAATTACTTTTTATTATAACTGTGCTATTTTAATCTTTCATTATTTTTTAGTCCTTGCCCTTTCCCAGTAGAAATAAAGTTCTGTTTCATCCCTAAGAAGTCTTCACTTGTGCCCAGATGTTTCTATTAGGGTTTTTTAAATTATTTTTTGAGCTTACATGTTATTTTTTAATGCCTAAAGTCCTTCAGTAGCTTATGAAAAACTATCCTTAATATCTGTTTCTTTTTTCTTTTCTTTTTATTGTTTTTTTTTATTTTGTAAATTTCACATCATGTACCCTGTTCCCTCTCATCTCCCACCTCACCATAGACCCACCCTCCACCCTTACAACCTTTCCTAACATAAAAACAAATCTCATTGTGGAAGCTGCAGTCTGTCTCAGTGTGTCCCACAATATTTCGTTCTGTCCACACAATTTTTCTTGCAAATGTATGAGATCTCTGGCTTCTGCTACTTTGTCAATATTGGAACCTCACTAGGTCTCCCATCAGGTATCCTACTTTCCCTACGTCATGGAGATCCTTTAGTTTTTGATCTGTGGAACTGACCTCTTCATGCACTCCAGCAATTCATCCATTGGGTATATGTTGGGGTGGGCCAACTCAAAGTCCTAGTTCTGGGCCTGCAACTTCCACATCCAGGGCCAGTTCTACTTTGTTAACTAGCTAAGATGCAGGGCCTGCTCTCCTAAGTGCTGCAGTGGTTAAGGGCTGGACCTGCTCTCTTGCCCTCATGACCCCATCAGGGGCAACTCTTTCATCTGCTACTTGTGGTTAGAGCATCAAGGAGTGGAGGTGTAGTATAGAAGCTAAGTCTTTTTAGTGAAATTAGTAAGCAGTTCAGATTAGCATCTGGCAGCACATAAGGAGGAGCTTGGCGTCCCTTTGGTTTGCTGATATGGTTAAAAAAAAAAAAAGCCAATTGTGGCAGGACAAAATGCCTTGTTGAAGGGGCATGGCTGAGAAACTGCGCAAGCCATGTAGATGACATCAGTTATCGTGAGAAGCAACAGGACTGTTGGACATCACAAGAAATCTCATGGACCCTTGAGACTGCCAAGTACCTCCAGATAATGCAATATATAAGATGAGAACTCCATGTGGTCTCTTTCTCCTGCCCTCACCAACTGAAAAGTCATGCTGAATAAGAGCACAGCAAGGTACGCCATTAACAGTATTTACACTGTAATAGCCTAAAGCAAAGGTATGGCATAAAACTTACTGAGAGAGAGAGTTCTTTAAAGGCATCTGTCTTGGGACTCCAGAGCGCTGGAAAAGTGCGCGAGGCAAGAGGAGTTCAGAAGCTGCTTGGAGAGGCCTTTGGTTGTGAGGTTTGGCTGGGCCAAGGAGACCATTAGAGGCGAGTTTCAGCTGATGAATAAAGCTGCCCTCAGTTTGGCGGCTGGAATAGACTGACTTTATAATCTGGCCACAATTTGGTGGTGGAAATAAACTGGCATTGCGAACTTTCAAAGGAAGGACCAACGAACACTAAGCTTTGAAAGAGACTGCCTTCTGGGACTGCCATAAACCAAGCTATCCTGAATGGACCTATGCTAAGAATATTAATATCCTTTTAAGAAAGTTAAAATAGTGTTAAGTGTTTTTAGTGAGTGTTCTTAAGTATTTGAGTAGTCAGATTATAGATTTTAGATTATAGGTTTTAGGACATAGGATTTATGTAGAGACATTTGTTAAGTATTAATAAATATAAGTATTGAATAATAAAGATATTCTGTTACAGAAGGGATCACTCCCTCAACACCACCACCGAAAAGCAGACCAAAGGCAGGGCTGGCTCTTCCACACTCACTCCCTCAGGGCTGGTTCCCCTACAGTCCCCACATCCAAGGTCTTCTGGACTGTGTTGCCCAGGCAAGGTGCAGGGCCTGTTCTCCTGAGTGCAGCAGCATGTGAGGGGCAGGGACAGCTGTCCTGCTATTGTGACCCCATCATGGCCAGATTTCCTCTCTGCCATTGGTGGAGAGGGCAGAAGGGAGGGGAGAGAATCTCTTCCTCACCAACTTCACTACAAAGCAGACAAAAGGTAGGGCTGAATCTTCCACACTCACACCCTTGGGGCTGGCTCACCCAGAACCCTTACATTCAGGGCCCCACAGTAGTGTACTGCAAAAGTCAGGTGCAGGGTCTGCTTTTCCAAGTGCTGCAGCATGTGAGGTGTAGGAAAAGTCCTGGAACTCTGTGTATAAGCACTCCCGAATCTCAGGGAGAATCTGTCTCCTCTCCAGACCCTAAACAGGTCAATATCAGAGTGTGAAATTTTCCAATGAGTTTGAAGCAATTCCTGCTTGATAAACTGTCTTGGGATATGATGAACGAAATTCAGAGACTTTAAGAGACTTTAAGACTGAAAAATTGTATGAAGACCAGCCATCCATCAGGACCCACGCTCAGAGAAAAATATTCTTTTGAGAAACCATAGGTTAATGTTAAATGTTTGTATTATAGGTGCTCAGAAGTTTTAGGTGCTAGGTTTCAGAGTTAGGGTTAGGGTTTAGGATTTAGGAATTTTATAGACAATTGTTAGGTAATTGTTAAGTCTTAATAAATATATGTGTGATAAATAAAAATATACTGTTACATCTCTCTCTCTCTCTCTCTCTCTCTCTCTCTCTTTGTGTGTGTGTGTGTGTGTGTGTGTGTGTGTGTGTGTGTTTCTTACATGCCCACAACATTTATGTCCCACTGAACTTGATTAGGTTTCCTTCCATGAACATGTGTGGGAGGTTATTTATTGACATGGATTACATTTCAGTGGCTATAGTTGCTTGGAATATATTATTCCATGGCCTCCTAGCTTTCAGCATTATTGAGGACAGACCCATCTCAGCAACAGTGCTTCTCAAATGGCATCCAGCTTCTTTTATCTGGATGACCTCCCATGCAGCACTGCTTCCAGTGGTCCTCCTTGTATCTCTAGTTTGATCTCCAGTCCTTTCCTTTACATGCCTCACAAATTCTGCAACAAGGCCTCGTTGCTATACCCTAAGGCTTGTTCATTCCATTGCTACTGTGGCAATTTACTATTCTGGACCTGGCCACCCCCCCCCCCTTTGGCTCACCACAAGACTGTCTGGTGCCTAGAATACCAATTGCTTGAAAACTATTGAAACATGACTTGTGGTTTATCATGTAGTCAACTTTTGAAAAATGTCTCAAGTGCTTGGAAAGAGGATAAATCCTACAGTGGTTGGATGCAGCACTTTAAATATATTTCCAATAGTTTAATGCTGTTCAGATGGCTTTTAAAAATGTGTATGAATGTTATAACTGCATTTGTGTCTGTGTACCAGGTATGTGCCTGGTGCCTGTGAATTGGCATTATAGATGATTTTGAACCACCATGTGGGTGTTGAGAAACAAACTCAGGTCTTTTGGAAAAGCAGCAAATACAGTTAACTGCTAAGTCATCTCTTAGGACTCCTCTTATTGGGTTTCTTTATTCCTCATAAGCTCCATGCACAAATTCCAACAACCCTGCTTGACACTATTTGGCCTCCAAAGCTTTCTAGAGCCTTAAGAAGGCCTCCATGAGCTTCTAGCTCTTGTGTTCTGTTTGTTTGAAGCAATAGCATCATATGTAAAATGCTGTCAAGTTCTTTTACTTACTTTAAAGGTAGCCTACCTCTTTGTAGTTTCCTTTTTATTACAACTTTGGAGGAAATGGTATTTGTTTGTTTGTTTTATATTACAATGCTGATCACAGTCTATCGTTGAGGTAAGTCAAGGCAGGAATGCAACATAGGACCCTGAAAGCAGATTGCTTGCGATTCCACACAGCACCACTTCTGAACAAGGAACTCACTTCACAGGGAAAAATCCATGTCAGGTAGTTCACAGCATTCTGAAACTTCATCTCCAGAGGATCTGACACCTCCGACCTCTACAGGCACCCACACTCATGCATGCGTACATATTCACACACAGATATACACACCTACAAATAATTAACAATGAATCTTTTCTAAAAAACAATTTTAATTTATGTGACTATATTCCAGGAAGTAGAATTATTGCATTATATGGCAGTATAATTTAATTTTTCAAAACTCCACATGCTGTTTTCAGTGACAGAAATACAATTGTAAATTCTTGCCAACTGTATGCAAGGATTGCTTTTCTCCATGTCTTTATAAGAATGTGTCTTATACTTTTCTTTGTTTTTTGTTTCTGTTATTTTTTTAATTTGGTTTGTTTGTTTGTTTTGTCTTGTTTATATGGTCTGAGATGCCTTTTCTTTTCACTTTCATTCTTTTGATGGTTAGTGTTGTTGCATACTTTCTCATATACCCACTGGCCATCTGTAAATCTTCTTTGGATATCTGTGCTTAATATTTTGCCCATCAGGTTTTCACTTTCAATAATCCCTTAATGTTTTCTGATTTTCAAAAATTAACTATTATTTCTACATATTTAAAAAATTTCTAAAGTTTTTATTGTTTATTTCAACTTTTATTCTATTGTGTCCAGAAAGAATAGTCAAATTAATTTCAATCATAGTGAAATAGTTCATTTATGGCCTCAAAGGTGATTTGTTTTGAAAATATATGAAAGAATATTTCATAAACACTTGAAAAGAGATGAATTCTGTTGCTATTGCTGATTATATGTGCTAGCTTCTCTTGACCTACCGATTTGATCCTACTTGCTATTCCCTTACTGTCTTTCTGCCTGAATGTCCTTACCTTTATTGACAGTGAGATTAGAAATCTATCTTACCACTTACTATTTATCCACTTCTGTTACACTTTGCTTTATTTATTTAAGTGTGTAGCCACTGTTTGCTACTTTGTGGGTTCCTCTTGATCTTCTACCATTCTCCATCTCTTTTCTTTTTTCATTTCAACCTCCTAACACTAGATAGGAAAGAAAAAAGGGTAGAGAGGAAGAGTGGTGTTATCGTTAGATGTTATCATTAGACTACTTTCTGCTGAATAGGGGTGTGGAGCTCCTTGGGGCAAGTTTGACCTTTGCTGTAAGGATATCTAATTTCCTCCTCCTCCTCCTCCTCCTCCTCCTCCTCCTCCTCCTCCTCCTCCTCGTCCTCTTCTTCGTGTTTCCTTTTTGGACATGACAACTTAACAAACCACAACCAACAGCTACTATGAATCCCCCCCAACTACCCACCTCTGGGGGGGGCCCTAGCATTTATACACCCTCTGAAAAGTCCCCAGAATTCGAAATTCACACAATCACAGAAATTATCTGCAGCTGAGAAAACCATTCCAATGCTAGAGGATGAAACAAGTCATAGTCAACTCCTGCCAAGCAATCCTATATCTCCACACCTGGGATTAAAATGAAAACATATTCTTATAATATTTCTGTGTTTTCCAAAGAACCCAAAATTTGAAAATTCTCACTATATAAGTGTTTTGATATTTAATACACATACACTCATAACTATTACATCTTCCTGACAAATTGTTCCCTTCATCATGGACAGTCTCAAGATTTTTGAGTTGATATTTCTTTCATGTTGATTTCTCCTACAGTTTCATATTGCCATCACTGTATTCCTCCTTTGAAATTTGGATGAAATACCATTTCTGTAGCTCTACTTATAGTGTGTTTGTGTTTTAAGTTTAACATGAATTTACTCTAGATAAAAAAAATGCAATGAGATTTTTACAAACAATTCCATTACATTATATCTTTTGACTGGAATTTTAATATCCTTTTGTTCAAAATAGTTATTGATAGAAAATGACTTCTTGAGATTTTCTCTTTTTAATATTTATTTATTACTTCTCCATTACTGCCCCCTCCCTCCACCCCCTCCCAGCTCCACCCTGCCACCCTCTACCCCCTCTCCCGCCCATCTCACCACTCCAGTGTGGGGTGCCTCCATGTATCAGCTCCCCTCAGTTCATTAGTCACATGAGGTCTAAGAGCTTCCTTTTGCACAGGAGGCATACATGGCAGTTCCACTAGGGTGGAATGTCCCATTAATAGGTTACCAAGTCCGTGTGTGTTCCTGTTTCTTATGGGTCTATTGGTTGTTGGATGGTTATCCTGTACTATATGGCTAAAATCCAGTTATAAGTGAATATATGCCATGTGTATCTTTCTTAGTCTGAGTTAGCTCACTCATGATGAGCTTTTCTAGTTCCATCCACTTGGTTGCAAATTGCATGATTTCTTTTTTTCTGATAACTGAATACTATGCCATTGTGTAAATGTACCACAGTTTTTTTTTTTAATCCATTCTTCCATTGAAGGAGATCTGTGTTGTTTCCAGTTTCTAGCTATTACAAATAAATCTGCTGTGAACATAGTTGGGGAGATGTTCTAAGTTGATAACAACTGTGGTGGTTTGAATGATAATGGCCTCCATAGGCTCAAAAGTTGAATAGTTGGTCCCCTGCTAGTGAAACTGTTTGGGAAGGATTTAGAGGTGTGGCTTTGATGGAGGAGGTGTGTCATTGGAGGCCAGCCTTGAGGTTAAAAAGAGTCACACAATTCCTAGGGTGCACTCTCTGTCTCCTGCTTATGGATCAAGATGTGACCTCTTAACTGTTCTGGCTGCCATGCCATTGCTCCATCATCATGGACTCTAACCCTCTGAAACTGCAAACCAATTGGACACTTTCTTTTATAATTTGCCTTGGTCGTGGAGTTTTGTGACAGCAATGGGAAAGTAACTCATATAAAAACTTAACTTCAATCCAACTCCCCTCCCTACCATTTGTGTCACCCACCTGCAACCTTTATACTGCACACCCATTATTGACAAGTGTTTATAGTCAGTCTTGATACTTTGGCATGCTAACAGTAAGACTAAAATTAAAAGTTATTTGTATTACACTACTTCACATTTATCTATAGATTTTCTCTGAGAACTTAGCTTTAGAGCTCCATATGCTTTTGTTTTACTCTCAGAGTCCCTTCTCCTTTAATTTGAACAGCTCACTCAAACACTGAGTAACTTGTTAAAGCAAGTTTACTAAGTCAACACTTCTGCTTCTTCTCAAGCTCTTTATTTTTGGAATAGAATTTTGCTGAGTAAAATATTCCTGGCCAACATACTTATGCAATCAACTCTTCAAATAAATCATTTTCTGGACTGAAAGTTCTGAAAAATCTGTTGACAGTCTTATAGTAGTCCTTTTCATGCAATAACTTGATTTCTTTTCACTGCCTTTAAACCATCTTTGCTATTGGCTTAAGCATATGACTACAATGAGCCCCTGCCCATTTAACCTCATCATTTGAGGGTTCTTTTGTCTGTACAGAACTGAATAATTGTGGCCAAGTATAGAGTCAGGAAATGCCATCTATTATTTCTTTATATAAGCTTTTGAGTTCTCTTCCACTTTATATCTGTCTTATCTCCTTGGAGCAGGCACTTGTCTGAACAAAAGGTGCAGTTGGTAGCATTTCATAAGTACCTAATCCCCTCCTCCGAATTTCCTTTGCATTTTTCATTCTTTGTCTTTGATTTGGGTTTGGGTTTACTTAATCCCCTCCCTGAACAAGACTGCTGTCAATGTTTTTTTTTCTGTTTGTTTTGTTTTTTTTTTTAATTTAACTCTCTGGGTCAATAATTGTGGTTTTTCATTTTCAAATTTTCTGTTTTTATATATTTTATTTGTCTCTATTGATATTCTTTTATTTATGATTTACTCTATTCCATTATGTTTTTTTCTTCTATGTCTTTGAACTTGTAGGGGCAAATTCTATTAAATTATTTTTCATAGACTTCTTACTTAACTCAGAAAAAAATGAATAAGTTTGTATCTTTCTACAATGTCAGAGTTTATTGAATAACAAAAAATATTTACACCAGTCAGTGGTGGCACACCTCTTCAATTCCAGCACTCTTGTGGCAGAGACAGACAGTTCTCTGTGAATTAAAACATTGTGGTCTACAGAGTGAGTTCCAGAGCAGCCTGGGCTACACAGAGAGTAGGGATTAGAGACTTTAGCTCAGGTCCTTGTGCTTGGGAAGCTATACTCCTGCCCACTTACCTGCTTCTCTTAATCCCAGATGCCAATTTTGCGGTTGTTTGGGGTATTGTTACAGTTTTTTTTTCTGGATTATGGACCTCCCATACAGATATTCTGTTTAATATATATTGCTATTATATCACTGTTCTTCCTGTGGGGAAAAAGTATGGGTTTCTGCTTCCATCGTTTTTCTGACATTGCCTCTTATTATATTCTTAGTGAAAGATTTTTCATTATTATAATGTTTATTCAAGCAGTTTACACTTGAGATCAATGATATTCAAAATAAAGACATGCTTATTATCACACTTTACTTGTTTCATTTATAGAAATTATGCTCAAATGAAAAGTACTTTTTTTTGCCAGTGTCCCTTTCCCTCCAAAACTTAATTTATTGTAGATGATTAAATATGAATTTTTTTCTTTTTTTCTTTCATTTGTTGCTGTTGTTAGTTTTTGTTGGTTTGTTGGTCTGTTTTTTAGTTTTCCCTCCCCAGCAATGAGACACTTTTCACTGGTGGTACTGCCTTGTAGGCCCCCAGTGTATGAAGAGGCTCTTGGCCCTCATATGACATCTGAACTGGGGCGAGGGACTGTTATGTGGGGTCACTCCACTCCAGAGGAGCAAGATGGAAGGGTTAGGGGGTAGAGGATGGGAGGGTGGGGCTTGGAAGAGGGGAAAGAGGAGAATATTATGGAAATGTAACCTGAAGCAACCAATAAATAAATTTATTAAATAAAAAAGCAGGTAACAGGTTTAAAACACTGTAAATAAATTAAAGATTACAGCTGTTCAACCTGGTTTTATAAACCACCAAGAGTTGAAAAAACTTAGACCCAAGGTAAAAATACATGAAATGCGTGGGGTAAGCCCATACCTTTAACTTCAGCAGAGACTGGAGGAGCACTATAGAGTTAGTTGTCTTATAAATTCTAGAGTTACAAGGAACAGGGTGGTGATGGTGCACACCCTTAATCCCATCATTCGAGAAGAATACACCCTTAATCCCAACACACTAGAGACAGAAACAGGCAGATGCCAGAGCTCAAGGCCAGCCTGATACAAAACAAGGAAAAAACTCCGATCCAGGGGCGGGGGAGCACATCTTTAATCCCTTCAGTTGGAAACCACAGGTCTTGATCCCAATACTTAGTATGCAGAGACAGGCATATAGGATCTGGAAGGATTTAAGTTTAAAAGCTACATACGAAAGGCATGCTCAATGTAAACAAATTGTCCTTTGAGATCTCAAAATATATACACTAAAGGTTTGTTTAGCTCCAAAATAACAAAATAATTTCTTCTTTAATCCAGATTGAAAGATAATACTTTATATATTGTCAAAAAACCAAATTTGCTACAGGAAAAATATATTACCTGACCTCCCCCCCCCAACAAAAAAGTAATTGCCCCAGAGTTAGGATTAGGGCAGGGCTCTGTTCTTATCTTTCCAGGAGACTTAAAGCATCCATTCTAGGAAACCAGGGACAACTGGACAAGGGAAATCTCAGCAGAAAACAGATCAGACACCGAAGAAGACGAGCGGCCCAGACGATCCAGCCTTGCAGACTCCCTCAATAGCTGTTTCCTCAAAAGTCTACAACCACAGCTCAAAATCACTAAGATTGTTCAGCTCCACAGACTGCTCCAGCCAGAACTTCAGTAAAGGCCTGAAGATCAGCTTCTGTCTACAAACTTCTTAGGACATCTAAATAGCTGAGCACAAAAGGACTGAACATCAAATGATTCTATTAACATTTTTAACCATTTTTCCATCCCTATTTGGGCCCCAAACAGATTTACTACGTCCCAAATCAGCAGGAAGTCATTTATGAGAGCGACATCCCAGGCCCAGAGGTGGGGAGGGTGTCCCCCCCCCCTTTGGTTATTCGATGGATAACAGAAAATTTTGTCATTTAGGGGAAGAGACTATAAGCTGTTAAATGGTCTTGTTAAATGGGTTTTGGAGGTTAGACCTAGGGACTTCTCTCTTTTTCTTTTCTGTATCCTTCTTTCTCTCCTATGTAGGAGTGAATAGACTTGAGAAAAAATGAGACATAGACATAGTATAGGAAAGATCAAGAAAAAAGGACAGATTATTGAATAAGCCCTTATACCTTTGTATATTGATACAAAAAATACTATATTAGGATAAATTGGCATTGATCATTGTATATTAATGCAAAATTAAGATTGTATTGGACTACATCAGTACTGATCATAGTATATTGATACAAAATTAAGAGTATATTTGGCCACATTGGTATTGATCTTTGTATATTGTTACCAAATTAAGGGTAACACTTCTTAAAGGTATTGTACCTAGTAATGCTTAAAAAGGAAATGTGAAGTTTTGGCCTTTTGCTACCAACCATCATAAATTGTTTAGAATAATTAAGAAATACAAACTAACAGTCATGCAAGCATGTCATTTTGTTAGTTACTATGACTGTCTATCACAGTTATTTTCTAAGCTACTCAGAAATCAAGTTGTTAAGAGACAGCAACATTTGCTTATCTAAACATAAAAGATAGACAGGGCGTCTTCAAAAACCCCAAGAGATCTGCAGAGTATGGCATTCAAAGATGTTTTCTTAAATTAATATTTTTTTGATATCGAGACATGCCAGCTCCTGACAGCATCCCCTATTCCACTTCAAGTAGAAGATGAGCATCGAAGAATCTCCAGTGTGAGATGGTTGAATTAGTGGCAAGCCTATCTCTTGGCAAAAAAAAAAAAACAAAACAAAAAAAAAAAGAAAAACCCGTGCTTCAACTGTAGACAGACTGCTGTCCAAAAAGGACAAAACTTGGAGGCAGGTAAGTCGACAGCCTAGCTCTGCCAAGACAGGGTAGGTAAGTCCTTCATAATTCCTGCTCTACAATCAATGTCTGTTAGAGAAATGGGGCCAAACAGCTGAAGATTGATGCTGTAATGTATGGAGAGAAAATGGGAACTATCGAGGCAGCCACGGGTATGTCATTTCTTAGTTTTGGAAGCTGCGGGCCCTGCACTTCCTATATAATCAGATATATTTATCCCTCTCAGGTCTCTGAGGTGGTTGAAGAATAGATAGCTAGAGTCGCATAGTTAAATTTTGAGTTGTTTAGGAATCAAGAGGGCGTTCTGGATGTAAGAAGATGTTTTTAAAATTGTGATGCAAGTTAGTATGAAAGCTGAGTTAGATAGAGAACTTTAAACTCATGGAGATAGTTAGATAGTAGAATATTAAAGTCAGGGGCCAAGTACATATGGACTGGACATTGAGAATGTATGCTAAGCCATATAACTCTCATAATTGTGGCCTATTTATTTCTGTTGTTTTGTACTGTATTTATTGTTATAAGAGAAAGAACCATTTGTTGGACTGAAAGAAAAAGAATTATGCATTCTGGGGGTAGGAGGGTGGGGCTGGGAGGGGTGGAGGGAGAGGGCTCTGATGGAGATGTAACTTGAAGTGATAAACATTAAAAAATATGAATTTTATTTCTAAGGGTTTAATAAGAACTTTTGTGTTCTTATAGAGGACTAAATATGAATTATCATTAAAACAATATAATATTAAACAAGTTTCTGAATATCAGGGTGTTTCATAATTGATTTAAGTCAAAGGTGAGAACTTACGGGCCCAAATATAAACAGACACTTCTCTGAGAAATCCATACTTCTACGTGTGAGAAACAGGATCTGAAGTGTTGATTCCTATGAAAAGCATCCTGTTATAACACGTTATAAAATGTTACACAGCTGGACTTGGCTGTATTTCATTCCTGTGCAGTTTAAAGCAGTTATTGTTAGACATTATGATGCTTTTGGTCTACTTAATGGTAATTGTATGCAAATTTTAGACTCTGCCACAGGCTTGCTATTAGTGGCAAAATTGAGGGAGCAGTTCCATTTCATTTTACTTTTCAGGAAAATGGCCAATATCAGGAGTCATTGGCTGTCTCAAAATTGCAGCTGTGGTTGCCTTCTCAAATTACTAGGAAATTGGAGCTGAGTTTGTAGCAAACTCGAAAATTATTGTACAGCAACGTCTTGTTGCTTAGAAACACAGCTAATGCATAAGGACTGTGAGAGAAAAGATGAAGTCGAAATAAGAGAAAAATTGGGAAATTTTTCAGTTACCTAATTCTTACTATGCTAAATGAAAGACAAAAGGAAGGAAGGAAGGAAGGAAGGAAGGAAGGAAGGAAGGAAGGAAG
>CAJQZJ010010411.1:8539581-8596383 GCA_907164525.1 Lophiomys imhausi
AAGGAAGGAAGGAAGGAAGGAAGGAAGGAAGGAAGGAAGGAAGGAAGGTGGAAGGAAGGAACTCAAGTTCAAGTTTGTCTTCCAATAAGGGAAATTATTCGTTCTCCCTTCTTTTGTTGTTGATTTCAATCTTTATGTAGAGGAGTGCTTTTTCTCACACATAGATTATATTTAAGATACATTTTTCAAGTCAAATGAAAATACACATATTGTTTTTAGTAAGTTACTTCACTATGAGTAGAAAGCACTTGAAATGCACTTGCAATAAATACCATCCTGCAGAACCTCCAACAGTAGCCATCATCATAACCAATTAAACTAAATGATGCCTCAGAGATAAACGCTTACAGATAACCAAAGATTGTATACTATTTTATATCACAACTTCTTTATAAATTAGCCTGTTTGTACATAACAGTATGTATGTATATAATGGGTTTCATTATTTGAGACTTGTTGAAAGAGTGTATGCTCTCCATTATGCCACCTTTGTTTTATCCTTCTAGATGGACAGTTGATTACTCTAAACATATTCTGGGGACTCTGTGACTCCTTCAGGAAGATTTTCTCAAATAAAACAAAAAATCTTTATTTTTATAATTTTTAGTCATTAAATTGTATGATCATTTTTATGCTTAGACCTAATAGCCAATTTAATAATTTAAAGAAGCTGTCTTGAAAATATGGCACCGTTGCCTGTTTCACACATGGCATCTTCCCAAGTGCCATCTACCCACCGTTTTCCTGAAATTTGCAATGGTCAAAAAGTAGCATTGGTCTCCCTTCTGCTGTTAATCCTGAAGTCTTCCTAATTGTGTACATATGATATTTTCCCAGATTTAGAAGTCACACAAGAGCACTGGAGAATCATGGTGAGCTTTTAGAAAGTAAATCAAGGCCCGCTTTCTTTTTTGTTTATAAATTCTCCTATTACATACTATGTGGATTAATTGATTATATCATTGCATATACATATGTATAACCTAAAAGAACTTATAATTTACATTTGCATTATGTAAGATATAAAAAAGAACCTAACTTCTCTTAAATCAAAATATACTCATATAGTCTACAGTGAACAGCGAACATATGCTAGGATTTGGTGAAAATTTTCTAGGATTCTGACATAAATTCACATATCTTGAACTTACCTCCTATACTTTCAATCACAATCACAAGATGATTGTGAGCTGGTGCTCTATTTTGCTAAGTCTTTGAATTGAATGCTTAATTAAAGCCTATAACACAGGCAGTCCAGGTGGTTCAGTGTAATGATGCTTGCTGCCAACCTGAGGAACTGAGTTTGATACCCAGGTCCACATGGTGGAGAAGCAACTCGTGTGGGTTGTCCCCTGACCTCTACATGTGAACCATGAATGTCTGAGTGCACCCAAGCACATATGTCTCTCTTTCTCTTTAAATATAAAAGATTAAAAAATAAAACCCCAAACTTTTATAACAAGACATTTTTATCTATACTATTTGCTGGGAAAGGGAAGTTGAGGTAGTGTTTCCCTTAGCCCAGCAGGCTTCAAACTCCCTATGTAATTGAGGATGGCCTTCAACTTCTGAACCCCCTGACTTTACCTCCCAAGGTCTAGTCTAGGATCACAGGTTGAAGACACTATGGCTAGTATATTTGTGACAATTTTTAAACAAACCTGTTATCTTAAAGAAGCCTTGAAAATAATAGTGGCATTACATTGATTTGGAATGTCATTTAATTTGAATATTTGTAAGGGTTGCATAAAAAGAAACAGAGACTCTATCCAAGAAAGACTTTCAAATATACTGTAAATGCTTTCAGGAAAAGTCCTATAAAATATTTTACTTGGACTTAAAAACAATAAGTGCCTTGCAAAAATGACTGTCAGCAAAAATGTATTTTTTCATTAATAATGAAATGAACAGAAAGCACATTATTTTAGCATTGAGTTAGTAGATAAATAGTCTGGCAATTTACACCAAAAGTCTTCCTGGTGTATGGTATCAAAATTCCTTAACTGCCTTCAATGTGTGAATCATATTAATAGATGATGTTTCAGCATTAATTATACAAAAATGAAAATTTTCACAGTGTTATCCTGGAGAACTGGATATCAAAATTTTACTTGTTCAGAAAACAACTGTGGTGCCATTGAAAGTTAGCTACGTCTTAGTCGAAGCGTGTTGAGCCAGCAGATGTCAGAGGTTGGAGTTCCACCGTCAGACACAGCACATTAGCTTAGCAGAGAGGAAAGAGAAACTCCGTGATTAATATCGGTCTCAGGGTTGATTGATGAAAGTGGAAAGCTCAAAATGCTGAAATAAAACTGTGGAGTAAGAGATGGTGGAAGTGAGAAAGAAAGGGATTCAAATTGAGTGTTTATGAAATTAATAGATTTGATAAAACTAGTTTTCTTTTGCTACAATTTCTGTCTGACTTTGGACATTAGAAAGAGAAAAAAAAGAGCCCTGCGTGGCACTACACGCCTTTAATCCAGCACTCGAGAGGCAGAGGCAGACAGATCTCTGTGAGCTCAAGCCAGCCTGGCGGGCTACACAGAGAAATCCTCTCTCAAGAAACCCCTCAAAATGAAAAAAAAGAGAACTCTTGGTTTACATTTCATTTGAACTACAAAAGAGCAACAAATATTCCATTTTCGTGTTTCAACATTTCTCAAAGTACCTAATACCTAATTTAGTGTCATCCTTACAACGATATTCCAAAGCTCCTGATTGCTGTTTCTCATAGATTATGATGATGTTTGCTTCTCCTTTATTAGCATGCTACAGTCCAGTTGAGAGTCTGGGTCTTAAAAGCTCCTTTGTAAGTGGAGTAGGAAGAAGTTTCCTTCAGACAAGTACAGGAAAAATCATCAATCCTTCACAAAAGTCACAAAAATGTTCAGATGCGGCATAAGAAACCATTAAATATAAGGAAATGTGCTCATCCATAAGCATCATAAGACTATTTCAGGCCAGTGAATCCTGCTTTGATCATTTTGTTTCTGCCTTCATTGCCTTTGAGAAAAAAAATATTTTTGTGAAGAAAATTTCATTATAATCCATAGATTTCATGCACCACTAGATTTCCAGTTGGACACTGGTGTGATTTGAAGGTGAAATGTCCCTTCATCATCTCATGCATTCAAATACTTCTTCTCCAACTGGTGGCACTATTTTGGAAAGTGAAACCTTAGGAAATGTAGCCTTGTTGGAGGAAAAGTGTTACTGAGTCCAAACCTTGATTTTGCAAATTGTTCTTTGACTTAAAACCCAACATTATCAATGACTTTAGCAGACTTTTCGTATCACTGTGAAAATACTCAAGGGCTCTGTAACATAGGGTTCAAGCTAGGTACAACAACAGCAAAGCAAAAAAACAGCAAGAAAACCAGAGCAAAAAGTCAACTAAACAAAAAGGAATGAAAACAGTAGTAAATAGTTGGTAAGCACAAGAAACGTTACTCAGTGACCTAATTTCTAATAATAGCAATAAATTAGTCATGGAAACCTTTGTGAAGTGTAATGTGTTAGAAAAAGAAGGGATGAAGAGAGATATTGTCAAAGAGACAGAAAAGATGAGAGAGAGAGAGAGGGAGGGAGAGGGAGAGGGAGGGAGATAGAAGAATAGGGAGAGAGAATGGAAGAAGTAGGAGATGGAGAGGAAGAGAAATACACAGAATGGAATAGTATACTGACGGAAAACAGTATTGAAAACAGTAAGTCCAAGTCAACTTTCCTTCCCCTCTATTGTCCTTCTCAGTGAGGATTAAACCATCTGAGCAATAAAATAAGAATTGGCTTAGATGTTATCATCTTTGTCATCTCTCTTGGTCCCTGTGTGCACTTAGCTCCCACTGATAAACTGGTGTTTACACACAAGTGAGATTTGCTCCTCGAGAAGAGAGCCAAAGAAATTTTCTTCTCAATGTTTCACTATCAAAGGAGATGGACAAAGTGTTCTTTTCTTGGTTGTTCTGCATTTGTAGAAATGCCTTAAGAGGTGGTGAAAAACATGGTGAGTTTTTTGTGCAACTCAACACTTTCCTCCAGGGCTCAGTTCTGTTGGAGATCTTGAAGTACTTCATGTCTTTACCAGGCTGATTTCTTCACACACGGTACTCAAACTCACAATGTCAGTGAGGGATGTGTTTGGAAATTGGAATCATGTATGAAGCCTATCTCTGGGATTTGTAGCAATCACCAGATGTCCTGTGACTCTTGATTTTACTATAATGAAGTCCTGCCTTCTCAGATTAGTTGAAGGAGAATATTTTCCCAATAGGTGAAAAGATGTTTACAGAGAAAAATGTGGACTAACGTTTTGGAAATGTTTGCAGTCATTATTAGTAAAGAGTGTGGAATACACTTGACTAGGAGAGATGTGAAAGGCTGGAGACTGAGTTCCTGTTGACTGCAGTGGGTTGTCTCCTATTATATTTTTTCTGTAATACGCTAACGTGAGGAAAATATCTGAAAAGTCTGACTTTCGGTTTTCCTAATTAACCATTCATACATGGGGTCTTATTCAAATAACATCTAGATAGAACCAGCTCTCCCAGGTACCATGTACAGAGCAGGATACACAATGGCCTGGTCCTGACTAGATTCACCTCTGCACATTTCTTCTCTCACAAGAACCATGCAGTTTTTGGCATTGCAGTATCAGTTAGAAAGATTTCAGAGTTAGAATTTATCCAGGGTTGTGAAATGGCTTAAATTTAATTGCACATTACACTCTCATGATTTGCACAGAATGGAATAATACAAAAGATGGACAAACTCCACTATTTGCTCAACAACCCCATGTTTCTATTGCGAATAACAGTGTCCTAATATATACTAATATTTTTTACATCCTTTTACAGAACCCCATAGTTTTAATTCTTGCACTTTCCAAGAATCAGGGTGAATGTCCTTATGTATAAATGTTTGAGTCTAAGCATTAAGGGGCTAGAGAAGAGGAGAGGGAGGGAGACAGGTGAAAGCAATGTCTAGGACTTTATATGAAAATATAGCTTGCCTTTTTCCTTTGTAATATGCTTTTTAGCAATATCTGTAGCATGGTAATGATGGAAGACTTACATAAATTATTGCCTATGTTTCTTAGATATCATTCTAAAAGGAGACATGCAGGCTTACTTATTGAATGATATTCATCACAGAAAATGAATAAAACATCATGGAATCCAAGTAGATGGAAAAATCATTCAGGCTTAAGTTTGTTCTGAGATGAGGAACTGTTGTGTTATTTAGTAACCAAGGATGCAAACTCTCCATTGCTCTTCTTCTGGGATCTATTATGTAGGCAATTATTTCATATCTCTGCACTGACAGGACTTATTTTATTGCAGGTACACAGTTCTTTATATTGCCTTAAAATCTGTTCTAAGTCTCAGTAAAGTCTTATGACTAATACCAGCAATAATACAGTTATTGTTGTTTTCTTGCTGGCTTGCTTGTTTTGAGACAGGATTTCAGTTTGTAGCACAGGCTGGTCTTTAGCTCTGTGACTCACTCCACAAGCCTCCGATATCTTGGGATTATAAGCATGTGACATCGTGCCTCACACTCATAATAATTTACAATAGTTTGAAGTGACCAATTCTCTATTTTCAGGGAAAAGAAAACAGGTATCTCACCCATGTCGAGTGAGAGTAGATCAATGAGGTGTCAACATTTGCTCAAAAAGTTGTATCATATTCTCCAGCAAAGAGTGACAAAAAGACATTAATGGCTGGTTTAATTTTCCTGTTCAGTGTGTGAATGTTTCCTTGGAAACAAAAGACAAAATAGTCTGACTCAAGGACCAAAAATTAAAATTGAAAATCAAGATTAAAGAAATAGTTTTCAATATAAAATATAGTTAAGTAGGTACCAGAAAGTCCTCTATTTATTGGCAGTAACTTGCCAGTTTCTTTTATTTTCCACAGATCATGGCAGTATAAAACATGGGAGCTGCTGAGCATAGTTTCAATACCCATGATATAAATACTTATGTGGTGTTGCTTAGATTTTGCTACTTGTTTATATTGTTAGCTAAATGAAATTATAACATTTAAATTATAAGTTATATAGTATACAAATATATATACACAAATTATAACATTTAAATTATAAATTACATACTATGACAGTGGCAATGTAGAATTGTTGAAATATATTTTGATACCACTTGAACGTGTAAAAGAAGGTCCTAACAGATTTGCCATTTTGAAATCTTGTTAGATTTCAGAACTTGCAAACACAAATATTTAATACCATTAAGAAAATTTAGTCAAGACCTGAATTTATGAAATGTTTTGTGATAAGAGGAATAGTCATCTTTACTAGCCTCATTAAATCTCAGAAGAGAACAGGAATAATTTTTTAAAAAATATACAGCACTTTAAAAATTGTAAAACCAAATATTGTAAGACAATAGAACAGCAAAACAAAACAAAAACCAAAAACAACCAAAACCTCTAGATACTGCCATTATGTTTTCTAAGGTGAAAATATACTGAGGGGATAACATTATTAATACAGCTATAAATGAACTCTTAATATTAAAATGAGCAGAAATCATGTGTTATTACTTTAAAACTGTTTTGGCAGAATGCTATATTGTTAATGATGTCCACTAACTTTGGAGCACTTTAAAATACTCTTCCTCCACATTTATCTATGGAGACTTCTGCTAAATTTAATATCAAATATGTCTCCTTCACGATTTATTAATATGACTAACAGTCCACTTTCCAAACTATCCTTATAACAGAAGGAAAAGCAATAACCATCACCAACCCATGTCTTCGAAGCAGCTGTTTACTGCTTACAACCTCACACTGAAGATATTATGTTTTCAGAAGAGAGAAACTGACCATCCAAGAAAAGTCATCAAGATGTTGGAATGGGGAGCCGAGTAGATGTGGAGACACAGTCTTTGTTTTTAAGGTATGTATGTCCTATCAGTGGCTACTTCTCTCTTGTATGAGGCTGGATCTGTTCAGACTCTTCGCTCTATATGACCTGAAGTCTTGCGCTTAATCAGCACAGCTCTCACCGCTCTCTAGAGTGAAGCGTGTTTTCTAATCACCTGTCTGTTTCTACCTCTGGATCCTTCTTCTACTTCCTCTTTCATGTAAATCTGAACCCTAAACTCATCATGTTGATCCATTTCATTACTGTCAATAAAATCCCACACTGCTGTTTGTCTTTACCCTATTGACTTGACTTTATTCATCTTTGGTTGACAGAGTTTTCTTTCAACCTGTAGCCTGACATAGGCCTGTTTCTGTATGTCCTCCTTTTTTCTTCTGCAAACACCATCTGAAGTGTCTGGGTCGGCTCTATCATCTCTGTGTTTCTGATTTCAAAATGGACAGCTTTTCTTCTGGATCTACCACACACTGAATAACTAGTGACCATTGAACTTCAGTATGTGCAGTGTAGGGAACAGGAGTATAGTTTATCTAATAGGATTTATCTAGACCCTACTTTACAAATAATGTATCTCCGAAGAAACAAAATGTTTAGGTTTATTGTATATAAAATGTAAATTACCCCCAATGTAAAGGCAAACTTTGATCTAAATGAGAAGAATCCTTTTTTTTAGTGTTATGTAAACACAAATTATGCTATTTTCTATCACATTGGAGGATAGAAAAGAAAGAAAAGAGAAAAATCCTTCTACCTGACTCGTATCTTTCAACGTCATTCCCTGAACAGTTCTGGTGGTGTCTATAACCTTCCTAGTTAACTGATATTAATTCAAGGTTTGAAAATGACATATTCAAGCACTATGTTATATTTGGAGAAATATTCTTCCCAATAACTTGAGGAAACCAATGACTTTTCACCTTCAAACAGCAGTGAAGGCCCTACAAAACAAAAGCAGGGCCAGGGTCTCATGGAAGAGTGACCCAGTACTCAGAGGTTCCAGACATGGTTTTTGCAGTTAATTACTACTTACATGGAACAGTGTAATTAGTGTTTTCTTATGCTCAGCTGAATTCCCAGGAATTTCATAAGCATTTTTTTTAGCTCACTTTCCCATCATTAGTCTGAGGGCATGAAGCAAGAGGAAATGCTATTGAATAAGCTAATATTTTGCATCTTGGAATGTACATGGGGAATATTTTCACTGAAAAGTAAACGGATTCCTAATGGTAAGGATGGAAATAATTTCTTTAAGGGGTTTTCCCTGTTGCTCATCCTAGGTGTGATGTGTATTTATGTCACCACACTTGCGGTCATCTTTTCTTCTAAAGTTTTTATTACATACATTTATATGCTTGTGTTACAGGGGGAGTGGTGTGCCATAATGCGTTTGTGGAGTTCAGAAGACAACTTCCAACTTAATTTTCTCCTTCCACCATGCTGATTCTTGGAGTTGAATTTGTTTGCCAGGTCTAGAGGCAAGAGCTGTCTAGTAAGCCCCATCTCTTGTTTTATGGCATCTTCTAGAGTGTCATCGTCTCTCTGTCTCTCACCTCCATCTCTAACCTGAAATTGGGCTGTTTTTCCTAAATGTGTTATACACTGAACAAGCAGTCCACACACTGGCTCTCTGATCTGGAGGACTCAGAACCTAAGTATTTTTTCCTACCCACTCTTCATCTCCTTGAGACTCATGGGCTGAAACACCTTTTCGTATTCTACTTTCCCATCTGAAACTTTCTGCTTTTCCAGCCTGCCTTTCAGAAGTAGACTTTGAAGAAAAGAAAAACCAAACTAAACCAACCAACCAAACAAACGAACAAAACACTTCAAGAAAGGAGGGGGTCAATTTTCTTTTCACAATTCATCTTACCCTGCTCCCAACATCATTGAAATAATTTATAAACTTCTTGATCAAAATATCATTTAAACTTAGAGTTCATCTGGGCACAATGCTCTTTTGCCATGATTCTGAACTTCAGCTTTGTGGAGGTGTGGCTGAGTGTGGTCCAACTTCGTGAGCATTTTGAGGTTAGAGAGACAATTAAATTCCACAATCTTATATCTTGAGGATGCTTAACTCCTAAAACTTGGAGCCACATTATTCCCTTCTTCTACAACATGCCCTCTGATATTTCTAGCTTTACATATCCATTTTGTACTGCAACTTCCTTCTTTAGATCTTTGTTCCAGTGCATCTGTGTGCAGGGTAACACTAACCACAAATATTCCAATGCAGACACTGAGCACAATGGGTCAACCTCAACTAGAAATTTTTATTTCAAATACAAATTCTTATATTATATAATTGTAATCTAATTATAGTTAGATCTAGCTGTATCAAAAGCTAGAAAATTGGTTTCTCTGGCCGTCTTTATTTTCTGCTAGAAGTTTTGATAGAAATGGAAGCCTTCTATTAGATATTTACCAAGTTTCCATATTTTCCAAATAATCACTTCTAGGCTGACTTCTAAATCCTTGTGAAATGAATCTGTATAGTTACATTCTTTAAGTGGCCTTTCCTAAGTAAATGCATTTTTTTTTTGGTTTGGTTTTGTTTGTTCTGGCTTGGTTTGACAAAAGAGGAATTCAATGTATTTTTGTGCAATGAAGCAATGAATTAACACGTGAACTAAGTTGGTTTTGAGATATTCAAGTAACAAAGAGCATAAAAGACATTTCTTGTTGTCAAAACCTTTATTCATAATCTGAGAATAAATTTCTTTCTTCAAATGTGATTCATATTTCATGGAGAACAAATAGGTACAAATACTTTAGTTTTTTTTTAAAGTAACACAAGTATATTAGACTCAGACTTGTGCATGAACTTTCCATCTTATAAACTCTCTCTCTCTAAAAAAAGAAAGAAACAGTCCATGGTAGAGAGATCTCATCTTGAAAATTTCTGCCAGTATCAATTAAAGAAAATTTCTATCAAGTTTCCTGATAACAAAGTGTGCGTGGTCTTTTTCGTATTGCCTGACTGAGAATCAAAATCTAGGATAGGCAATATAGACATACCTCAATTACCAAACAAAGCATTTCTACAAATCAGAAATGCCTCTCTTGTGGAACAACATATACTAGAAGACAAAGTTCAGAGAACTGCGTATTTACCCATATCTGTAGATTTTCTTGTCAGAACCACTTAACCTTAGCTTTCCAGACAGCGAATGTGCCTGGATTGGAACAGGGGCCATGTCAGCATAGAGGTTCTTCTCAATATCTAAGGAGCATTTGGTTTGCAAATGCTGAGACCTCAGAGAAAATCTGGGCCTCACAGTGATGCTAAAGACACACACATTTACCATATCCCTTCTAAAAACGCTAAATAGTGTGAAGTTACTGACAGCGTTAGTGGCCTGGAATTTATTGGATCAGTGAGAAGAGACTTCTGGCTTCCCAGTTAGACACGGATCAGGAAACGTTTAGAATATGTAAGCCCACCCAAACCACAAAACATCAACGCTGCTGTTCTGTCTGCATCTCCATTATTAAAGCTGCGCAAAAAGCTTTTGGGGAGTTCTCAACTTTTAGTAAGGCACAAGGCCCAAATCAAGGATTCACCTTCTTTTTTCCTTCCACAGAGTGTGACATGATTTTATCCTAAAACTCAGGGCTTTGTCTCTCTTCACACATTCACAGAAATGATGGAATATGTACAAAACGTTCACAGTCCTCTCTATAGTTGTCTGGAAACTTCAGCATGCTGGAGGAGGCAGAAAATGGTGTGAACACCAAACCAAGCAGTTGCTGGCTCTCGGAACAGGCCTTGCTGCTGAGACCCAGCAAAGATAAATACTCATCCATCCAGCGCCTTCATTTCTGTAATGTCTCCTTGTCCAACTTAATAAATGCTTGCTTGCCGCTTTCTTGGCATCTCTTTGAATGAGGAATGTAAACTGAAAGGGCCTAGGAGACCAGAACTGGCACAAAACTTTATGATGAATAATGCCAGGAGACAAGGAGACTCTCTCAGTAGTGCCATTGCAGTGCCACGCTCTACCAGAGGACAGATGGATGAGCTCCCTGGGACACAGATATTGCATAAACTACAGATGCATGAAAAAAGGTGGGGAACAAAAGAACAAACCCAGGCCCAATGTTTAAACAGTTGAACGTTAAGAATAAAGCAAGAGGTTTATATGAAGAACATTCCAGGCAACAGTTTCAAACTCAACTCATAGCAGCAGCAGTGGTATATATATATATATATATATATATATATATATATATATATACATATATATATACATATATTCAATTTGTATGTATGTATATTCTATATATATGTATATATATTCAATATTCAATCTCTGGATATTGAAATAGGCAAGCATAACAGGGCTTTTCTGGTAATACTGACAATTTGAGAGAAACAGCCAGGAAAATTAGACTGACAGAGCTATTTAGCTATTTCTGTATTTATACTATGTCATAAACTGTTGCTGTTTCAAGATCTAAAAATAAATAAATAAATCCCCTAGAAAATCATGTTTCTTTTCCCAAGTTGAGTACCACAGAAAAGAGAAAACACTTTTCCTGGTGCTAAAATGTTACAGACTTCACATTGAAGTTTTTCTCCAAGAAACTTTCAAATATATTATTTTTAAGGTTCTAGTCTTCTTTTCACATATTACAGATTTTCCTCAAGGCTATTATGCTTAAAATACAATGCAATGGTTTCAGACAACATGAACTACTAATTAATTCAAATCATGCTGTAATGAGTAGCCTGGGCTACTTACCGGTTATGAAGTCCTCTAGGAACAAGATTAGAAGTGTGTCTCAATACATGGAAGTTGGAAGCAAGAGGCAGAATTCACATGAGAATACCCCAGCACTGAGGATCTCTGGAAATGCATGTGTTTTCATGTGCTTGCATTTGCAGATATATTATACTTCTGGAGTTCTGCCAAATCAGAAACATGGAGACCTATTACAACAAGAACATTTCTGCCTGGATACAACAGGGCACAAATGGAGGGAGAAATCTATGTGGCAGATCTCTCTCTCTCTTGCAGAATATGATTAGTTGCTCAGAATTTGTCCCTACAACCTACTGGCTAGTAAGAGGCCACTTGTGAGAAGGAATAGGGAATCTAGTTGTAAATTTAGAGTCTAATAAAAACTTGAAATCACATATAATATAGCTGCAATTCTGAGGAGCAAATAATACCATGGTATGATAATGAAAGGCTAAAGCAAGAACATTTTAATGGAGATATGTTCATTTACAATGCTCATCTAAACAACAATTAAGGAAAAAGAGACCAGAGTCCATGAATTTGGGAGAATGGAAGGGACATGGGAGGGACTGGAGGGAGGAAATGGGAAGTGTAAAGTGATGTGATTATAAATTTAAAATTAAAAAAATAAAATGCACGTTTATAAATTTGGCAGTATTGTTAGAATTGTGTCAAGTTTTTATTCCCTAGGAGGAAATGACTCTGTATCAAGAGGTCCTCGGTTGTGCCTTTTTGACAGTTACATGAAATCTGTCAATGTCTTACTTCTCATAATGATTTAAGTAACCTTACGGGTAACAAAACTTCATCTTTGCAGCCTCATTTATTGGCTTAGCTACTCCCCCTCTCCCGTAGGTATCGATATCGTTTTCTTAGTTCCCACTGTTATCCTTTATTCTTAGCCTTTCACTTGTCTTCTCCCTTGTTGCTTACTCTGCATCCTGTGAGCTGTGGTATTGTGCGATGACTGTGTGTTCTTAGCACATGGAAGGGGAGGGGACTTCAACTTTGGTGAAGACAGGGCACACGAACACTTCTGAAGAGGTTCTTTTGACAAATCACAAGGTGTCAGTTTCTTACAGCTCTTGCTGCTTCCTTGAGGTAGGTTGAACAGGTGGGGTATGGTTCATATTCACTAATCATAAATCCTAAACACAATTAAATTTCCAATAATGTGATATGATATTCAAGTACTCATTCATGTCTGCCTCATTTGTTGTACTGGAAATATGTTTATAAATAAATTATACTTATTAAGACTACACTCTTTTTGATTTAAATGCAATGGCATCATTTCATTCCTTCCCCTCCTCCTTCATATCATTCTCATGTCTGAGTCCTCCTTCCCAAATTTTCCACTTCCTCTTCACTGTTGTTATGTACACACATAAATAAGTCAACATATAAATAAAACCTGATGGGTCCATTCAATGTTGATTCCATATATATGTTTCTAGGGTTGACCACTGATTATTAATAACCAATCAGTGAGCTTATTCATGGGGATGATTAATTCTCTCTCTCAGCCATTATTAATTGTAGCTCTTTTTATAGGAGTGGATCCCCTAGAGATTCCCCCATCTATATTGGATGTTAGCTACTGTTGGAATGAGAAGATTAAGAGGGAGAAGAGAAAGGATGTTGGAATTGTCCGTGTCTTGTTTAGGTAGCCATATTGTTGGTATTTCATAGGTGTAGAGGCTGTCCTGTCATAGTTGAAGACCAAACTTCACAGATTGCTTCCTGATCCTCTAGCCTTTAAAATTTTTTGCCTCCCTCTTCTTCAACATTCTGTGAGAGTTGGGACCAAGATGTGATGTAGACATAACAATTAGGACTGGCTATCCCCTTGGCAGTTTTTTTTTTCATTTTGACTAGTTGTGGCTTTCTCTAATGATCTCCTTCTGATTTGATGAAGAACTCCAGTTTCCTAAACAAGTATAATCCCTGACTGTATTATAGTACTAGTCTTTATTTCTACATACCTATTGTAGCAACCATCACTATGAACAACAAAAGAAATACAAGTTTATCTGTTTTTATCATATCAAGTAAAAAACAAATTTGGAGTCAACACAACCTAGTGTTACAGTGTATGCATCAACTTTATTTGGAATGTGGTCAGTGCAACTGTAGAGTACATACAAAATTGGGACATTGCTTAGAACACTCTTTGAATCTAGTGAGTGAGAGACCATTCTAACAGATTTCATACAATTGTGTTTGTAAATTACTGACTGCTGTGTAACAAATTGCCCCAAAACTTAATATCTTAAAAGAGGAAATATTTATTATCCCACTGTTCCAATGAGTCAAAGACAAGTTATGTTACTGGGCATCAGGATGCAAAGTTTTGTCATGAACAACATTCATCTTCAGATTCCCATGAGTGATAATCTGCTTTCAAGTGAAATCACATGGCCATTGATTGACTTTCAGTCCTACTGGATCTTCCCTAAGACACCAGTTCTTTGATTTGTGGGTATTTTTTTTTTTGACTCAGTTCACATAACGGCAGCTAACTTCTTTGCTCACAATGAATAAAAGACCTTAAAGGGAATACATGAATGTGAAGCCACATTTTCCTTGTTATTTCCCTATGAAGTGTCATTATATCAGATTGTCATCATTTCTTCTTTTGTAGGACATCGATAATCCTTGATTCACTGAAAATGAAACAATGACAGAAAGCAAGACACATACACACACACACGAGAGAGAGAGAGAGAGAGAGAGAGAATAGTATAGTGGCATTCTAGGAGACTGCCTACCACACTTTATGACACAAACTAAAATAGAGGCTAATACACTGACCTCCAGCTACTTCCTCATATTTAAGCTGGAATCCAATGTTCTGAACCTTCTTAGCTGTGAACTTTGGTTAGTATCCAATCTCCACTGTGAAGGCTTGATGATGACGAACGAAAGTTTATGCTGCCTTCTTTCATTACTATAAGAGGAGTACAATAGACCTTTGTTCTTAGAGAAGTTGTGAGGATTAATGATATAATTATACCTGACATTGTAGGATACATAGAGCAACTACTTCCCTGTTTTGGTAGGGATAACATGTTTGTTTGTTAAATTCAAGAAAAATGATCTTCCACAGTGATTGTTTATGAACTTCCAAGGTTCAACATTGGTGCTTTCTAGAAGAATAACCAGCATATTTATATCTTCAGAGCACTTTAAA
Organism: Lophiomys imhausi; assembly: GCA_907164525.1. Taxonomy (NCBI): domain Eukaryota; kingdom Metazoa; phylum Chordata; class Mammalia; order Rodentia; family Muridae; genus Lophiomys; species Lophiomys imhausi. The sequence goes on from CAJQZJ010010411.1 coordinate 8,554,429, forward strand.
AGTGGTGGTTATTTTGGACAACCTTCTGTGAGAAGAAAAATGCTGTGACTGAACTGAAAGGAGATATTTCTTTTTCTAATTTTTCCCTTCTCTCTTCCTGGTATTTGAGTTCAGCCAAGATACAGCAATTTCTCATTACAACCAGTGAACAGTTAGACCTCTAAATGGTCTACTTTGTACTTAGCACTGACAGCACAAACAGATTGTTTTCACAGATTCTACATGTTATACTTGAAAGGGGGGGCATGGACATGTGGAAACATGTTGAAGAAAAAGCGACCAGTTTGATGAATGGATTCTAAATCTAGCCACATGCCAAGTAAAAGAGAATATTAAGCAAGAAAGAGAGTCTTAAACCCAGGTAAAATGGATAAGGATGGCTTTAAATATCAGTTCTTTGAATCTTAGTTCTACTAGTGGGCCTTAATTCACTCACCATCTCTGAACTGTTTTCTGATTCTCTAAACCTGCAATAATATTATATGCTGTGCAACCATCCCGCACACATATTAAACAAGTTGTTTTGCACATGGCATGCATCATCTGTAAGATCACCACTGTTATTTTCTTTTTACATGAGGAGGGGACTTTGCAGCAGTCACTAAGTGTCTATCCTCTGCTGTGCAGTGTCTCTCCAGTATTTTTATTGGCAAATTCAACCTTTATGGAACATCTTTATTTTAAAAGATTTATTTATTCTATTTTTAAATTTTGCAAATGGGTGTCCACACATGTGAGTTCAAGTACCTGGCATCTAGAAGAGGATGCTGTATCCTCTAGAATTGTAGTTATAGGTAGGTGTGAACTGCAGGACTTTGGAACTGCACACCAGGCTTGGGTCTCCTAAAGAACAGTCTGTTCTCTTGACCTCTGCGCCATCACTCTAGCACTAGACTGTCTTGTCTGTATGAATTTACCTGAGTATTTTATTCATCAGATCCATCAATGTTGCACTTCGATTAGCAGTCTATTAAAAACTGAATTTGAAATAAATACCTTGGGCTTTAAAATCCCTACACAATGAAAGATGGTTTGTACAATCTGTCTCTTTTTATTCATAGATTACTTCAGCAAATTAAAAGACCAGTGGAAAATAAAAAAATTATGGTGGGGATGTTGAAACACTATGCAGGGCTTTATTGTCTTTATAGCCAATGTGAGAAAACAGTGGGAATGATTTTCTTTGGTAAATTATTGGAAACGTTAATTAATCACTTTAAACAGCAGCTTTCCTTTCCTTGAGATAAGGAAATTGCATTTGTGGTTCCTCTTAGTTACTTGTATTTAGAGATTTATAAAAGTTGTCAAGTTTATTGTAAAACTGGAAATGAAAAATTAGTAGCATCTTACTTGAATTATCTATCACAATTTAAGACAGATTAGAGGAATATGAGAAAATACATGCTGATTTTCCTTGGCTACTCAATCAAAAAATATTATAAAAGATAAGATTATAAAACAAAATGAAATAATATTTGTGTTTAATTTTTTAAATGAATTGTTGTTCCACATTTTACATAATAAAATATTCTCTAAAACATGTGCCTTGAATTATTTTGATGTGAAATGTCATAATGTTTGATTCTTTTAAATATTTTAGCTGGTGTATTAATACCTTTTTGGACAAAAGAGTGTATAAGAATACTGGAAGTTGATGTTTAAAAAAATGGAAGCAGGGGTTGGAAGAAGACATAGTGGTTGAGAGCACATACTTCTTTTGCAGACCACAAAGTATAGTTCCCACACTTAAAGTCAGGGAGCACACACACATCTGTCTATAACTCTAGCTCCAGCAGATCCAACACCTATTCTGATCTACAAAGCCACTGCATTCATGTGCACATATCCTATTCCAAAGAGGAATAGGATACAACTAAAAATGAAATAAATATTCAAACTAAAAACTAAAAAACAAAGACAAAATTAAGCAAATTATGTAACTTATGTCTTGAAATTAGGTGCTATTATTTTCATTTTTGATAATACTGTTCTTACCTGACACTATCATTAGCATTCATTTTTATTTCCCATCTACATGTAATCTCCAATAGTTAATATCTCTTCTGAGTAACACACTATATGCAAATGACAAAGTAGTAAAAAATTCAGGGAATAACACCTCTCATAATAGTCTCAAATAATATAAAATATAAAATATCTTGAGGTACTCTAACCAAGCAAATGAAGGCTTGTATGATTAAAAACTTTAAGGCATTGAAGAAAAGAAACTGAAGTAGATATAAGAAGATAGAAAGACATCCTATGTTTATAGATCACTATGATTAATATAGTAAAAATGATCATCATTCCAAAAGCAATCTACGTATTCAATGCATTCTCCATAAAATTCTAACACAATTCTTCACAGAAATTGAAGTAAAAAATTTCAGCTTCATATGGAAACACACACACCAAACAACAACAACAAAAAAATCAAACAAAATAACAAACAAAAAACATGATAGCTACAACACTCCTGAATAATCAAAAACTTCAGGAAAACTCACCATCCCTCATTTCAAGGTGTACTGAATAGCTAGTGTAATAAAACCAGCATGGGATCAGCATGCAAACAGACACATTAATCAATGAATTGTAATTGAAGTCCCAGACATAAGTGTGCACACATGTGGATGCCTGATATTTTACAGAGAAGCTAGAGTACACACTGTGAGGTGGGGGAGGCATTTATTTCTATAGATGGTTCTGATCACATTGAAAGGTTGAAGAAGAGTGCAAACAGATCCATACTTACCACAACACACAAAATTCAGTTCAAAATAAATAAAATATCACAACACAAGGCCAGAGACACTGGATCTGATAGAACATAAAGCAGGGGACAGTCTGGAACTTAATGTCACAGGAAAAGATTTGCTGAACAGGAAACCAATAGCGCAGACACTAAGGCCAGCAATCAGTAAATGGGACCTCATGAGAATGAGAAGCTTCTGGGTGTCAAATGACATCAGAAGCTGAATTCTGAGAAAATAGCAACTTTAGAGGGAGAAAGTATTTTTACCAGCTTCACATCCAGTAGGGGGCAAATAACTAAAGTGTATAAAGAACTAAAAGACAAAACATCAAGAAAACACACAAAAAAAACAATTAAAAATTGAGTATACATCTAAACAGAGAGTTCTCAAAGGATAAAACACAAATGACTGAGGAAAAATCTTAAAGAAATTGTCAACATTCCTAATTACCAGGAAAATGTAAATCAAACCTATTTTAACACTTCATTTTATCATGTCAAAATGGCCAAGATCAATAAAACAAATGACATTTCATTCTGGAGAAGACATAGAGTAAGGCTAGCACGCACCCATTGCTGGTGGGAGTTCAATATCATGCAGCCACTATAATAACAATTAGTGTGATGGTTCCTCAGGAGACTGAAAATAGAGCTACCTCAAGATCCAGCATTAGCACTCTTGGGCATATACCCATTGGGATCTGCACTCTATTACAGAGACGCTTACTCATCAGTGTTCATGTCTGCTCTATTCATAATAACCAGACATCAGACACAACCTAGTTCATCAACAGATGAATGGATAATAAAAAAATGTGATAAATTTATACAGGGGAGTGAATACAGTTGCTTAAAAATGCAGTCATGAAATTCACAGGCAAATGCCTGGAAGTATAAAAGCTCATCCTGTTTGAGATATCCCAAACCCAAAAAGACAAATATGGTATATGTTCTCTTATATGTGGGTCTTTTAAGCATTTTATAGGAATGCTAGAGTCTATATAACCACAGAGGTTAGGTATAGAGTAAAGGCTAGTGGAGAAGAAAGAATCTCCCTACAAAGGGGAAAAAGAAGTTAGGAGGAGACAGGAGACAGACTGAGAAAGGAGAATGGGACAGGGAGGAGATAGGAAAAGGAGGAAATACGGAGAGGGAAAATTAACACTAAGCATCATTTGATGGATCATATGCAAACTTACTACTATAGAAGCTTCACAAAATATGTGCATATGTGAGAGAATTCTAGTGGAGTCATCAAAAAACAAGGAAGACAATAACTCAACTACATAACTCTCACTACTACAGGGAATGAATTCAATCTAATTAACTCTTGGCCAAAGGGACTCTCATAGAAACTCCAAATGACTCAGGCTCATGCCAAAAGTGTTGGTTGCTCTCCACAAACTAATGTTAATACCCTATTTCTGAAGACAACACCTACATAACTCATCAAATATGGAGAAGTTAAGCTGGTGCCTAATGTGAGCCTTTATGTGTACTGACTAGTGTTCATGGTACTGAAAGATACTCTGCATGCTACCAGAGGAGAAACATAAACACCATCCATTTATAAAACCTATGATATACAATGGTGACCTGCCTACATGATACAGTTGTGCAATAGTGGCACAAACACGTGGGAGTAACCAACCAATATCTGACTGGATTTAAGGACCACTCCAGGAGATGGAACCCATGCTTACCATTGTTCTGGTGGCCAAGAAATTTAGACTATATAGACCATAGGCCTAGAGATACTAACTGGTCTGCTAAAGGAACACAACAATAAAAGGACTCCTAATGATATTCTGCTAGACTCATTGATCAGTGTCTCTTTCAGCCATCATTAGTGAAGCTTCCTTTTGCAGTAGGTGGGAAGTCGTACATAGTCCCACAACTGGACAATGTGTAGAGAGTGAGAGACTTTTGAGCAATCGTAAGTTCATAGGATGTCTTCATCAAACCTCTCCTCTCAGTGCTCAGAGAGCTATGAGGAAGAACAAATGGAAAGATTATAAGGGCCAAAGAGGATGGATATACCTTGGACATTGTGTCGTCTTGTGCATTTTCATTCTTTTAAAATTCTGATTTGTTTGACATTTTTATTTTTATTTTTATATATATTTTCTACAGACAGATAAAGAAGACATGGAGTTATATGGGTTAAGGGGTAGGAAGACTTTTGAAGGAGATGGGGGAGGGGAAGCATAATCAAAATATATAGTACAAATTTTCAATAAAAATAAATTAATTGATAATTTATAGACTCAAATATTAAAAATATTAAATATATTTTAAAGAAATCTTAAAGCAAGACCTTCAGGCAACAGTAACATGACACTCAACTCAAACTACATGAAAGACTGAAGAATGTTGAAAATAGATACATATGGAAAAAATTGAAACCAATTGGATTATTTTTCTTACTTTTAATCGCTCAAAGAAAACTTTGTTGACTTCTAAAAATAAGAACAACAAGTGTTTTTATACAGGAAGAGATAATATATACTTCCATTTTGAGGAGAAACGGCAAATGGACTTTGTTGAGCTTATTCAAGTCTAACATTGCTGTGGTAAAGGATCATGGGCATTATTTCCATAACAAGTGAGTGTGGTAATACTTTGATGAACTTCTTCCTTTCTCTAAGGACTTTCTCTGTCTTTTTATTATCTACACTCTGTCCTGCTTCTGAGGTATCTCATATGCCCTCACTTTTTTGTGAGTTTTCTCTTGGTATTCTTTCCTTTTGGTACACAGTATCCACATTATCAATATTTTCAACTTACACTTGTTCTTCATGTCTTAAGCTAGGAATCACACTTTTTGTTACAAGAATTTTTTCAAAATTTTTTATTCATTTTCTGTTTATTGAACCTAATAATGACATGTTAGAATATACTATACAATTTTTGCTTGGTTTTGTTTTTTTGAAAATACTTCAATTTTATCTTTATATTTTTGTCTAAATGTTGTAGTTGTCTTATTGTGAACAGGTAACTTTAATTTTATCTTTATATCTTGCTCTCAATGTCATACTTGTTGTGAACTGGCAACACTAGTTGTTTGTGAACCTATACTGGCCCAAAGAATGACATTATTTGTATCAGTCATCTAAGACTCAATTAATCTTTCTTGTCTTAGTTTATCTTGATGAAGAAAACAAATGGGAATACAACTTGCTCTTATTTTTTAAATAATTCAGCATGGATTTCATTTTTCATTTTTCTGTTATCAGCTGAATATTTTTTTCTTGTATCAATGCATCAGATTTCATGAGTATATGTCTCGTCTCCTTTTTCTCTTTACATCTCTTGACATATGTCTGATTTTCTTGAGATCAAAGTGATCAGATAACAATATTTACTTATGGTGAATAATCATTCTATTTTCTCTCCTTTTCTTCACAATTTCCTTCCACCCTTCTTGCCTTCTTTTTTTTAACCTTCTTTTTTCACTGTCCTTTCCTCTCTTCTGTCTCCCTCTCCCCAATTCAACAATAGAAATCTTCTTGTCTTCTCTGTTCCCGAAAGCAGATATCCACTCAGAAGAAGATATTCCCTTGTCTGCCTGTTGCTAGGAAGTGACTGGCTGTTCACACAATGACTACAGGAGGGATCGCTCCCACTGAGGGGAAACAAAGACACCTTTGACAGGATTAACATATATGATGAGACATAATTACCTAGAGAATAAAATCACACTACATCTAAAATAAATGAATCATGCCTGGTTTCTACAAACTTGAAATGTAAATTTATTTTTTTCAAAATGGTGGTTAACTTTAGACATCTGGAGTGACTTTTTTTAAACAATAAGATTAATTTGTTCTTTTATTTTTTTAAGTAGCATTTTATTATTTCTTTGAGAACTTTATGCAATGTATTTTAATCAACCCTTACATCTCTACCCACTCAATTTCATGTTCTCTCTTTTTCTCTAATTTCATTCAGATGAATTTAAGAAGCTGAAGATTATCACTTAACTATTAAAGATATTTTCACAAAAGAATGAGGAAGTCAATTCCTAAGTTGGATTTGTATTCATTCATATTAATATTTTATTTTTATAGTGATGACCTAACCTAAGATTCTGTATATCTTAGGTGAACATTCTCTTTCTAAGCTCTATCCTTAGCTTCTCTCGGATTTTGGGTTTGTTTTGTTTTGTCTTTTTTTTTTTTCAGAGGTAAGGGTCTGCAACTGAATTTATTTCATTAACATGGATTCTCATATTAAAGTCTATTTAAAGAAATGAATAACAGCATATATGAAGACAGGATCATGAAGTCCCATCCCTCTATTAGGATCTTTTTGGCAATTGGTAGATACACGGAGAAGGATAGCCAGTTTTCTAAGGGACGGCAGATATGATATGAAAGGCTACCCACACTCTGGTAGATGGTCCTACACCCATTTGCATGCAGGCAGCACTAAATTGATTTAGTGGGTTTTTTTTTTTTTTATAAGAGGAGACATATTGTTGAAAAGGAAAAGAGGTGGAGAGGATGTAGGAGGAATTGAACAGAAAAAATGGAAAATATATTTGATCAAAGCACAGTATATGCATGTATCAAACAATTAAAATGCATTGAATATTTTGACTTGACAAGGTCATATAGATTAAAAATAATAACAATGTTAAACCTAATGTACTTTTATATTTATTAGCCAGTTCCATTATTAAACATACTACTACTATCTACTTTTTATTCTTTTGGCTTTCAAGTTTCCAATTTACTCTCCATATATAAATTTTGGGACACTGTTATCTTTTCTTTACATTTTTTGCCTAGCTGACAATATCACTTCAACTTAAGAAAAAAGAGATAAATTTGTCCATAAACAAACAAATTATTTTGCACTATTTAATTGTCTCAATATGCCTTATTTCATACATGTAATTTTTAATTTTTAATAACATTTCCTACTTACTCTCAATTTGACTATAGATAATAGAGTTGAAATGTTTTGGGTGACTACTTGGGTCTGAATGCAGTTCTTACTTCAGTTTGATGATATTAGGAGATGGGGCCCCCAGAAAATAATTATAGGCCATGAGAGTGGAATCCCCAGGACGGGATTAGCAGCCCTTAGAAAAGGACTTCAGAACTGCCTCTCTGCTTTGTAGTGAAAAAGCAAGAAAGTAATATTATGTACTCTAAAAGAATAGCCCTCAGCTAGGGACAAATTGATAAGACTTTGATCTTGGACTTACAGTCTTCCTAACTTAGAGACATAAATACCTGCTCGTCACTCACTGCACAGGATTTTATGGATACAGGCCTAATGATCATGACAGTGCTTTTCAGGGCACAAGAATGTCTATAGAATTACTGAAGGGTCATAGGTCAATGCTGCATGGCTCCAGTGAATAAATTATTTTTAGAGTAAAAATAATCATCTTGGAAAACTGAATAGTTTCTCCTGGTTACATGACCTAGGTGGACAAAAGATAATAAAGTAGCATAGAATGAGGGGCTCGGTTGGTGGAATGCTGTCTAATGTGCATAAAACTGTTCAGTTCCTAACAACATGCATGCCTTGAATTCTAGTATTTTCAATTTGGAGTCTGTGGTATCAGAAAGTCAAGGCTAATCTTCGTTACAGAGTAAGTTTGAGTTTAAAGGTCTATATCTGACTCAACATTCATACTAACTTGCAACACACTTTTAAGAGTATCTTCTTAGATCTATAACACCCTCTTGATTCCTAAACAACTCAAAATTTAACTATGAGACTCTAGCTGTCTATTCTTCAACCACCTCAGAGACCTGAGAGGGATAAATATATCTGCTTATATAGGAAGTGCAGGGCCTGCAGCTTCCAAAACTAAGAAATGACATACCAGTGACTGCCTGGACAGTTAGTAGAATGTTAAAGTCAGGGGCCAAATATGTATAAACTGTACATTGGGAAGGTATACTGGGTCATTTAACTCTCATAAATGTGGCATATTTATATCTGTTGTTTTGTATAGTATTTACTGTTATAAGAGAAGGAACAAACCATCTGTTGGACTGAAAGGGGAAGCTGCTGGGGGGAAGAGGGTGGAAGGGCGGGATAGGAAGGGAGAATAGGGAAGAGTTTGTGACTGAGATGTAACTTGAAGAAAAAAAAATAAAGTATTAAAAAAAAAAACAGAGTAAGTTTGAGGCCAATCTAAGGGACCTGAGACCCTGTCTTCTTCCACGCCACAAAAATAATTTCTACGTATAAGTCAATGGTCCTCAACCTTCCTAATTCTGTGACCCTTTATTACAGTTTCTCATGTTGTGGTGACCCCCAACCATAAAATTATTTTCACTGCTACTTCATAAGTGTAATTTTGCTACTGTTATAAACCATAATGTAAATATCTCATATGCAAGATATCTGATATGTGGCCCTTGTGAAAAGGTTATTTGTCTCCCAAAGGAGTTGTGGCCCACAGGTTGAGAAACTCTGGTTTAAGTGATCCATTGTTTCCACATGCCGGATGATTAACATTTGTGTCTTTCTGAAGTCTCTTTAAAAATACAAATAAATGCATTCTTTGAAAGGTAACAATAGATAATGTGTGATTGTTTTAGGAGAGTATAAGAGTTTAATAAGAAGTAAACATGTAAATTGGCAAATAATTTCTGTTTTATTAAAACATACTGATACATTCATGAATCACGCTTTTGAAAAAGTGATTTAAAACTCCATGTTCAAGAGTACTGCTCATTAAAAGTGCAATCAGTTCATGTTAATGACTACATTAATAGATTTATGTTAATGACTACATTAATAGATTGCTAAGAACTTAATATTTGCAAGTCAGACCAACTTTTGTTTTGTTTTGTTTTGGTTTGGTTTTTTTTGTTTTTCGAGACAGGGTTTCTCTGTATAACAGTTCTGGCAATCCTGGACTTGCTTTGTAGACCAGGCTGGCCTTGAACTCACAGAGATTCACCTGCCTCTGCCTCCCAAGTGCTGGGATTAAAGGTGTGTGCCACCATGCCCAGCAAGAACTTAATATTTGAAGCTTGATTGATTGGGAAGAATAATATCTACTTTTGCTCCAGAAGTCTAGGTAGTAGGAAGTCCAAGTGATCCAACAAATGTTGATTCTTCCTTTCCATCTGTGATGACAAAAACCTTTTAGGTCCCGTCTCAGTGGATGGCTTTTATTTGTTCTCTAGTAAGTGTCCTGGAGCTACAGCATTGAGAACACACTGCTCATCTTTTCAAAACTTCCACCCTTTTTTCTTTCATAGATGACTCGTCTTCCGTGGCACTAAACCAGAGTGTGATTGCTTTCATTACCCACTGTCTGAGTTCAGAATAGTGTGAGGAAAACGTGCCAGAGTAGAGTTGCTTCTCCAACTCTCTGTCCTGAGTTTGCTGAGGTAGTGTTGATAGCAGAACTGTCCTCAAGTAGAGTACAGAAGGAGCTCATTTCTCCTATATTATGAATAGAGCTGATTTATCCTAAACTATTACATCAATAACTCATATACCAAGAAACTGTGTTAAAAATGGTGAAAACATTGGTGGCAATATGAAACCAAATGCTTCATCTAAAATCAATTTTCTGCTACAGTGAAAATGTATTATTATTTTTTAATATCTGTTCTTACTGAATCAGCTTTTCTTAATTTATCACAATTCTGTAACCTGTAACACATACAGATATTTAAAACAAACACGAAAAACAAAAACAATAACCTTCCTTGAAAGCCATCATCAAAACCCTATCTGCAGAGGACCAGGCTCTGGGTAAAAGTAAAAGTGAGCAGAGTCCATAAGATCCTGACCATCCAATGGTCCTGTGCGCACTGACCAGTGCTTTGCGTTCTCTGAGCCTGGCATTCCCGACCATTACCATCAGGGCTCCGACTCTGCTCCCTGCTGCCCAGATACTGAACAATGCCCTCTTTCAACTGCTCTCTGCCTTGGTGTTGCCGTCTCACCATCCAGTGCATATGTCTGTGGACCGTAGTGCCAAGTTTGTGTCCTGGAAGAGTCGTACCAAGTACACATTTAAACCAGTGAAGATGAGGAAGTCTGGAGGTCGAGACCATACAGGCCGTATCTGAGTACATGGTATTGGTGGGGGCCACAAGCAGAATTATCGAATGATTGACTTTCTATGGTTCTGGCCAGGGTAGGAAACCAAGCTAGAACCTTTGAGGAGAAGGTTGTCGCAGTCCGCTATGATCCTGGTAGGTCTACAGACATAGCTTTGGTTACTGGGGCAGCTGGAAACATTGGATCATTGCCACGGAAAACATGAAGGCAGGAGATATAATCCTGAACTCTATCCATATAGGCAGAATGGCAGTGGCTGCTCAGGAAGGGGATGCACATCCTCTTGGGGCATTGCCTGTGGTGACCCTCATCAGTGTAGAAAGTGAGCCTGGTCAAGGAGCCAAGTGTATCCGAGCTGCAGGGACATGCGGCATGCTGCTCCAGAAGGTGAATGGAACAGCCATTTTTTCAGCTGCCCTCTAAGAGACAAATGCATGTGCTGGAGTCATCCACTGCAACCATAGTCTGAGTTTCCAAAGTTAATCATAACCAGCGGGTCATCGGCAAGGCAGGACCGAACTGCTGGCTGGGCAAGAATCCTAATAGTGGGCTGTGGCAATGAAAGGGAGGCTGGACAGGCAGAAGGATTCGGCCACTGACCTCCATGAAGAGTTACGTGAAGCTGCCCTCCGCTGCTGTCCAAAGCTGATATCCTTGGACTCTAAGAAAAAGCCCTTTGTTTTTTGTTTGTTTGGTTGGTTTTTGTTTTGTTTTATTTTTAAACCCTATCTGCAAAACTAGTGAGATCCTTATGCTCACAACTCTGGTCAACACAGTTAGCTGGGTCTACAAATACTGAAGAGAAACATGCAGGTCTTAAGTCCACATGTCTTGTTCACAGCACAAGAGGCCTGCAAATCTTTGCTCCAGGTCTACTGGAGCTTAGAACTAGCTCTTCTAGGAACAACACATTAGAGTTTGGACAATTCCATAGTTTAAAGGAGAAGCAAGCCAGCAGTCTGGAAGGGATTGAGAGCTGAGCGTCATGATGCTATGGTTAGCTGAGTCCATAGCCACATCTGGAAAGCAATCGCAACCCATGAACCATGCAAAATTGTAAATGTGGCTTGTGGAGAAAAAGGGCCCTTTCTATCTGACATTGTATTGACTGGACTCTTGCTCTCCCCTCTACAGAGGCCCTTCACCCTGCTCTGTAAATAGAGAAGGAACTCAGTGGCTCGCTCTTGCATGCAGGAGGTTGGCAGCTCACCCTGAACTTGCTTTAGCCGGAGCATACCCAGGCGTCATGGTCAGTGGGTATCTCGTAGCTTCAAAGGTAAGTCCACTGCTCAAAGGGAGACATTTCAATGACCCAGGATTCCTGGCGGATTTTATTTCAGATGCTGGAAGTTGCTCAAACAGGCACACAAGCTCTCCAGCTGCCGGAGAGTCTGTGAAATGCATGCAACGGGCTCCCGCACAAGGCTTTAGAAAGCGGCTTACACTATAGATCCAGCCCGGTCTCTGTGTCTTGATTTCAGTAGAACAGATGTTATCTGCAAGCAATTAACATACTTGTCATCACCAGAGAGACAGGCACAGAGTTCTTCAGGTCGCTGCTTACAACGTTTTAATATACCCTAAAGAAAAGTGTGCTCAAAGAAAACATTACACGTTGATATTGAGACAGCATTCACTGAAAAAAAGTTACATTTGACTATTTCTCAGTTTATTCTCCCATTTTTAAGAAAGAAATATTACAATGTTTTTTTAATTATTAGGGAATAAAATTCACCAGCAACATAAATATTAATGTAACTAGCATCTGAATTTTAACAAGTCTAACTATAATTATTATCTATCTTCATATGTTGATGGATAGAATTTGCCATTTGATTTATTTTCACCCATTTTAATTCTTTCAAATTACTTATTTTACATTTTTATGTGCACTGATAGTATGTGATTTGTAATATTTAAACAAATGTCAAATAGTAAATTATTGATGTTATATCTCCTAAGATCAGAATTATGAAAAAGTTTGGCAATAGTCAAAATAAGGTGTTCTAAAACAAAAACAACACAACAGTGTTCTTAAACTGCTTTCAAAAGAGCTCACATCACATAATATGTTTCTATCACACAGCCATATTTTTGACATTACATTATTTTCTATAAGAGTACCTCTAACTTGGTGTCCTAAGTATTTATTCTCATTCAATTCATAATTTTTATTTAATGTTCATATCTTTGCTTTTTAGAAGACGGTGACCACTTGAAGGATTTCTCTGATCACAAAATTCGTGCAGAGGTTGAGTTATTTCTTCTGTTCTCTTATATTCATTTGAAACAAGGGCAACTGGCACACTCTCAAGGCAATGTGCCATGGCCAGCTCAGCCGGCTTCCCAATGTGAACTTAAATCACAGAAGAGAATGCCCTGGTGTACAGTCTACTCCAAACAGGAGTATTATATCTAAAGGGATGAAAGAATTACTGCTACTGAATGAAGACATGGGACACTCAACCCAAAAGGGCTGGAGTCTGATGCCCTATGTCACCTCAGAGTCCACAGTGTTAGTAGGTGATGCCCTTGAAAACCAGTATTTTTATCTAAAGTAAGTTTTTCTGGTACCTAAAAGATCATTTTATCTAGGAAAAAAAAAACTTTTGTTGTGTAGTGTTTGTTAAAGCTACTGTAACAGGACACTGTTCAATTATACTTTTTATTGAAGTGCTTTTTTTCCTTTTCAGTTATATAAGAATTTCATTATGGTTTCTCATTTCCATTTACAGGCTCATCACCTATTAAGATGAGCTGTAAGGAGTTAACTATTGGAATATCTGTCAGGGTTGATGATTTGAAATTTCACAAAGCAGAACCTGGATGGGCCTTTTGTTTAAGGGAGGATCAAAATCTGGATATCTTTGTATGAACCTCTTGGAGTATATGTGTTGACCCAGTCCTACACCAAACAGTCAAGACCCTGAGGTGATAAGCTTGTGTGTGCTTTGGAGAAGATAGACATTCAACCCTTTCAAAACTGTTTCATCGGCTTCTGCTCTAAATGAAACATGTGACTTATCTGTGACCTTATTGATTCTTCCTCAGTAGGCTTGCAGAAAGCATATTTCATATAGTAACAGACAAGACAAACAATTCCTTGCTCTGAAAGCCTTCCCCTGCCCCATAAGATGAGAAATAAAATATGCAAATCCATAACTAAATGAAGAAATTATTTTAGACACAAAAACTTCCAATGAAAGAAACCAACAAGGTACTGTGAGAGAGAGTATTAGGTGAAGGGGAAAAGTTTATATGATTTATGAACTTGTTGCTACAACAAAATGCTGTAGAAAGTGTCCTGTCTGACACTCAGGAAATGTAGGAATTCTTTTTTTTTTAAATACTTTATTTTTTTTCCTTCAAGTTACATCTCAGTCACAAACCCCTCCCTATTCCCCCTTCCTATCCCGCCCTTCCACCCTCTTCCCCCCAGAAGTTTCCCCTTTCAGTCCAACAGATGGTTCCTTCTCTTATAACAGTAAATACTATACAAAACAACAGATATAAATATGCCACATTTATGAGAGTTAAATGGCCCAGTATACCTTCCCAATGTCCAGTTTATACATATTTGGCCCCTGACTTTAACATTCTACTATCTAACCATCTCCATGAGTTTAAAGGTCTATATCTGACTCAACATTCATACTAACTTGCAACACACTTTTAAGAGTATCTTCTTAGATCTATAACACCCTCTTAATTCCTAAACAACTCAAAATTTAACTATGAGACTCTAGCTGTCTATTCTTCAACCACCTCAGAGACCTGAGAGGGATAAATATATCTGCTTATATAGGAAGTGCAGGGCCTGCAGCTTCCAAAACTAAGAAATGACATACCAGTGACTGCCTGCACAGTTCCCATTTTCTCTCCATGCATTCCTGCATCAGTCTTCAGCCTTTGGGTCCTGTTTCTATGACAGACATTTGTTGTAGAGCAGGGATTATGAAGGACTTACCTACCCTGTCTTGGCAGAGTTAGGCTGTCGACTTCCCTGCTACCAAGTTTTGTCCTTTTTGGACAGCAGTCTGTCTGCAGTTGGAGCAAGGGGTTTTTTCATGCCAAGAGATAGGCTTGCCACTAATTCAACCATCTCACACTGGAGATTCTTCGATGCTTATCTTCTACTTGGAGTAGAATAGGGGGTGCTGTCAGGAGCTGATATGTCTCGATATCAAAAAAAAAAGAAAATCTTAATTTAAGATAACATCTTTGAATGCCATATTCTGCAGATCTCTTGGGGTTTTTGAAGATGCCCTATCCATCTCTTGTATTTAGATAAGCAAATGTTGCTTGTCTCTTAGCAACTTGATTACTTGGTAGTTTAGAGAATATCTGTGATAGACTGTCATAGTAGCTAACAAAGTGACATGTTTGCATGACTAGGAGTTTGTTTTACTTAACTATCCTAGACTGTTTTAGACGGTTGGTATCAAGAGGCCAGAGCTTCACATTTTATTTTTAAGTATCTCTAGGTATGATACCATTAGGAAGCGTTACCTTTAATTTTGTATCAATATACAAAAATCTATTCAATTGTGGTTAAATATACTCTTAATTATGTATCAATATACAAAGATCAATGCCTATGTAGCCCAATACAATCTTAATATTATGTCCATATACAAGGGTCAATACCATTGTGGCCAACTATAATCTTAATTTTGTATCAATATACAAAGATCAATACCGATGAAATTCAATACAATCTTATTTTTGCACAATAAACAATGGTCAATACCACTTTAGCCAAATATACTACTAATTTTGTATCAATATACAAAGGTATAAGGGCATATTCAATAATCTGCCCCTTCTTCTTGGATCTTCCTGTGCTATGTCAATGTCTCATTTTTCTCAAGCCTATGCACTCCTACATAGGAGAGGAAGAGGATACAGAAAAGGAAAAGTAGGAATTCCCTGGGGCTAACCTCCAAAACCCATTAAACAGGACCATTTATCTACAATGCCCCGGCCGGAACCTCAGTGAAGCCTGCAAGATCAGCTTCTGCCTACAAACTCCTTAGGTCATCTAAACAGCTGAGAACAGAAGGGCTGAACATAAAAGGAGTGTACTAACATTTTTAACCATTTTTTCCATTTGGGTTTGGCCCCAAACAGGTCTACTACGACCCAAATCAGCAGGAAGTCACTTTAAGAGAGCAACGCCCCATGCCCAGAGGGTGGGGAAGGTGTTTCTCCGCCCTTCTTTTTGGTTATTTGAAGGATAACTGAAAACTCTGATATTTAGGGGAAGAGATTACAAGCTAATAAATGGTCCTGTTTAATGGGAAATGTAGGAATTCTAACAGGGTAAGCAAACACTGAGCTGGTCTCCAGGGCATGGATGGCACATTCTAAATGTCACAGGGTTAAAAGGATGGGACGACAGTTCTTGGACCTCTTTAGTAAGAATGCTAATTCCTTTGATTAGAATTTGACCTTCAGGAGCTGGTCACCTTTAAAAGACTCCAGTTCCTAGTACCATTATACTGGAAATGAGGTTTCAGCATATAGATTTTGGAGGTAAGCACATTGAGAGGAATGACATTGAGGGAGAGTAGAGATGAAGCCTAAAACCAGAGGTATTTGGGAAGAGGCCACAGAGGTGGAAGGAATGCGAATGACAAAGGCAGGGTCCAAAGTAGCAAAGACAAGCAGCGTCTCCTATTTCATCAATCCCTAAAGTTCTCACAGTCACTTAAAAACTGTTCATCTTCTGTGCCTTGCTATTAAGTTTTTTATTTGTATCTTGTTAGTTAATGAGACTAAAATTTGTAAATTATAACTATAAATACACTGCAATTAATGTATAAATATATTAATGTAATGTAATTAATATATAAATAATTTACAATTATAAATTGCTGGATATAGCAAATTAAATGTGGGCTTGAGTGCTGAAATAATGGACTTGAATGTCAAAAATGATGCTTATAAATTAGAACTCAACCTTTTGCACATCTTTAGAATTATACCCCTTTTCACAAAATGAGGATAAAAAGCTCATTTTATCACTCCATATACTATAAAATTATTGGCTTTTTTCATTTTAAAATTTATTTTAAGAACTATTTTAAGCATATATTTATTTATTCCAGCTACATCTGGATCACAGCACACTTGCTCCACCCCTCCCAGTTCCACCTTCCCACCTTCTTCCCTCTCTCCCTCTGCTCCTTCTCCTCAGTTGAGGGAGGTCCCACCCCTATAAAGCCCTCTAAATTCATCAGCCACATGATGGCTAAGAGCTTCCTTTTGCATTGGTGCCCAAAATGCCAGCCTAGCAAGAGTAAGGTACTACATTAACAGTCATCATAGCCCATGACAGACACTGCCACCCCCCCCCCCCCCCCACAACTTGCTAAGAGATCTATATGAAGGCCAAGTTGCCTATCATCTATAGGGATGCCTAGGTCTGGTGTACTGGTATATATATGCTTTTTTTTCCCCTTTATTCAGTTGGTGTTTCAGTCTCTGTAGGCCTCTAGGGGCCTAGATTCATTGGTTCTGTTGATCTTCATGATTGGCTTTTTATTTAACAAAATATACTAAATCTTTGATTGCTTACAGTTAACTAAAAACAGGTAGATTTTGCTATTACAGTAGATCATTCCTAAATCTCAGTGTCTTACCATGTACTCCTCTGTCATAGACTTTAGTCTGCCTTGTTCCATTCTGTACCTGGAAGGACAGAGGCTGGACCATTTTTCATCAGTAGCAATTAAAACGTGGAACATGCTTGGTGTCTGGGAATGGGCAAGAGAGGTTACTAGTATCCTTAGTGGGATTTTCATCTCCTCAAACTGGGAGTGATACATTCTCATTTCAGTAGTTAGGACTAGTCACATTAGAGTTTTAACTGGAAGGGTTGCTAACGCAGAAAGGTCAGCGGAAAAATTTAGGTTGTGTACCCCTTACTCTGCAACACTATTCACATCACTTTTAGGAGGGTAACAAACCCATGGCTTTCAGTTGATAGTAGAGGGATCACATATCTCTTTTAAATCTGAGCGGTGTTTTACTCTTGGTTTTCTTCAGTCAGGGCAAAGTACAAACCATCCATTTACTAGAGATCCCAGATGTATTTCTACAGTTCTCGTTCATGTAAAATATTAAATAAACAGATGCCATTCCTGATTAGGAATCTCCACTTCCTCCTTCCTAATATAAAATGTACCAAGTCATTTTCAAATTAGGGGTCTCTTTGTGAGTATTTCTCATGATCTTGGAATAGGGTTTGCCAAAATAGGTAGTCTTAAAGTTGTTGACTGTCCCAAGTGAGCTGTTTATTTGCTGATTGATTTGAAGCATAGTTTCAAGAAACTTGAGGTCACCTTCCAATTTTTAAATGAGATGCAGTTGTTCTCTGTCTCCCAAGTGATAAACAGCTCTGGCAGCATCATTTAGATGGTGTCATCATTGTAACGCTGATGTTCGGGCAAGTGTTCAGCTGTGTTTTCACTTATTTTGGGTAAACTGTATTATGTCAATAAATTTATCAGGAAAATAAATATGCCTCAAATATTTTTTAAATTATCTTTCAAACATAGTTCTCAAATTCAACTTGAACATTGCTGCAAAACATTTCTGGAGTTGTTGGATAGCCATCCGTACCACACTGTCAAAGGAATTATTGTATCTGTTTGAAAGTTAAAACTGAGGACTTCCATGTTCTAGAATGTTCCATTCATTCTTATAGATCTTTTATTTAATTGCTTGCTCATACTTATTAACCTTTTGTATTTTTCCTGCCTTTTACTATTAGATGTGAGTTCAAGATTAGGACATTTCTAGCCACTTTTTAGAAAGAATAGTTTGAGTTCTGCTAAGAGGGCTCAGGGGTAAAGTGCTTGCCACATAAGCTTGCTGATCTGAATTTGGTATTGAATCCAAATTAAGGCAAAAGGGAGAATTGACTCAATGAAGTTATCCTCTGATACCCAAATGCATGTGCTGTGGGATTTGCACCCCTGTAATACACACACATACACACATACACATGCACACATACACACACACATACACACATACATACATACAGACATATACACACATATATACACACATATCATACACACATATATACACACACATATACACACACATACGTACACACAGAGAGAGAAGACTGAGACAGAGACCAAGAGACACAGAGAGATAGGTCATACATGCATACACATATATCATACATATATACACACATAAGAAAAATTTTAAAGAAAGTTTTTAAACAGGTGAGAATGAGTTTAATTGAAATGCATGTTGTGCACTGGATTCCCTCAAAATCCCTTCAGAGAACATGTCTAGTAGAGTGAAGTTTGCATTTTTTATTAACAGTAAAAATTATCAAAGGTAGAAGAACAGAATAATGAAAGTCATATTGCAAATGGGATGTGAACTGATGTCTAATAATACTACACTTCTGGAGAAGAACTCAGTACTTTAAACATATCAGTTTTCTCCAGACTGATATATAATGTCAGTTTAGTTATAATAAAAATATCAGTTTTCTCTGATATGATACATATCAGTGTAGTTATTTTTTTAATTCTTTTATTTATTGCTTCGGGTTACATCTCCATCATATTGTCCTCTTTCCACCCTCCCAGTCCCGCCCTCCCACGCCCTACCCCCTAGCCCTTCTATCCCACTCCTCTGTAATGGAGTGTCCCTACATAACAGTCCCCGCCCCAGTTCAGCAAGTCATATGAGAGCCAAGAGCCTCCTCATACACTGGGGGCCTACAAGGCAGTAACATCAGGGAAAAGTGTTTCATTGACATGGAAAGAAAACAAAAAGCAAGCAAAAAAAAAAAGTCTATGTCCATGTTCCCTTTGGTATGTTGGTTGTAGTATAGATATCCAGTACTATATAGCTAAACTCTGACTATAAGTGAATAGATGCCATGTGCATCCTTCTGAGTCTGGGTTAGGTCACTCAGGATGAGCTTTTCTAATTCTATCCATGAGGCCATCAGAAGATGGAAAGATCTCCCATGCTCATAGATAGGTAGGATCAACATAATAAAAATGGCCATCCTACCAAAAAGCAATATACAGATTCAATGCAATTCCTATCAAAATATCAACACAATTCTTTATAGACCTGGAAAAACCTATTCTCAATTTCATATGGAACAACAAAAAAACCCAGAATAGCTTAATCAATCCTGTACAAAAAAAAAAAAAAAAAAAAAAAAAAAAAAACCATCTGGAGGTATCACCATCCCAGATTTCAAGCTGTACTACAGAGCAATAGTAATAAAGACAGCATGGTACTGGTAAAGAAACAGACAAGGGGATCAATGGAATCAAATTGGAGACCCAGAAATGAACCCACACACCTATGGTCACCTGATTTTTGTCAAAGAAGCCAAAATGTACAATGGAACAAGGACAACATCTTCAACAAATGGAGCTGGTCCAACTGGATGTCTGCATGTAAAAGAATGAAATCCGTGTACTTAGAACAAAAATCTATATTGAATTTTTTGAGACCCTGATTAGTTTTAAAACTGTCTTAAGAAATTCAACTACACAGAAATGTCAAAATATAAGGGGAAAATTACTGGGGAAACTCTGCTACTGAACATTATTTACTATAATGACTTTAAAAATGGCTAATATAACAGAATAGGTAAGTCAGAGTCAGCATAGACAATGACAGGGAATTTATCTGTGTCCAACTAGCTCATTTTCCACATGTTACAAATGGAATTGGAGTGCTAACTCAGGTCATAATTATCAATTTTGATGTGATAAAATGTAATGCTTTAACCTATTAAAGAAATTATGAGGAAATACCTTCATTGCAGCGTGATATGACAGCTTCTCTTAAGCAATGTATTTAAAAAACAAACATATCAGATTTGTATGTTTATTGATTTTGTTTCATATCCACTAGAAAAGCATAAAAAGAATATTATTATTTTAGAAAGTTGTAATGCATACTGTCAACAAATATTATGTAAAGTATCAAAATAACATTTGTTTTTATTTTGATAAAAGAATACACAAAAAGCTTCACAAAAGAAGAAACACAAATAAACATAAAGTTTGTTAAATTTTAAATAATAATTAGTAGTCAGCAAAAAGTAAATTAATCTGAGTTATTTAACATTTTATATTCTCTAGAATGACAGAAGTCTAATTTTGCTCAAGGTTTGCCAAAGATGAGGACCCATGAAAACCATAACACATTTTGTTAAAGATAAAATGGGTACAACTAATTTTAAAATTTGTAGATGTTCATGTGATAAAGTTGAACAATGCATCTTCTTACGGTCAAGCAATTAACTTGTGTGTTTGACTAAGTTGGGAAAATCTCAGTCTAAAATCTATCTGCTGGGATTTTTGTGATTATTTGTAATACCAAAAGCAGTTTTCTAGACTCTTTTCTTCTTGACCTAAATCCCCCTTCCCAGAGAGGGCAATTGAAGAATAAACCAAAGATTATTCAACTCTTCCAAATGAAACCTGCTGGAATTCTGGAACATGTCTCTGTAGCTGCTTCCCAGGGCTCTAAATTCTGATATGGTCCTGAGTTCAACATAACAGTTAAAGACATGTTCAATCTTGCTGCCTAGAGCATGCAATATTTTGGACTCTGTAGCCTTGAAAATGCTTGTGTGAGAAGCAATGTGTTCTTTGTTCTTTCCATTTAGATAAACTGCTCAAGGTAATACAAGTAGGCAATCCCAGGAAAATCCGGGACAAGGATTGGAAAAGTAATGGATAGTTCAGCAAATAACATACTCATTAAAAAAGACAAGGGGGGAAGAGTCTTGCCTGCCAGGGTTTTGTTTCTTTGCTTACGTTTTGTGTGTGGTTTGGATTCATGTTTGGTTTTATTTTTTGGCTTGTGTGAGTGTCTTTTTAAGCAAAGATAAGAACTGAGAGGTACCCAGTGAGATTTCCTGTAATTCTCTCACTTGAAAAGTGAATATTGTAGGATCCAGAGTTCAAGATGGTTCTTAACTTCATAGCAAGTTCTAGGCCAACATGGGCTTCCTGAAGCTTTATCTCATAAAATAAACAAAGGCAAGTAAACAAACAAACATCTTACAAAAACAAGGAGAGAGGAGCAACACCTACGTACATATGTACTATCAGAGAGTAAAGGGCATTGTGTCAGAGAAAGCATCTAAGAGCCCATAAAATGTAAATTATAGGAGGAAAAGGAAACATCCATTATGATATTTCAGATTTGTGGATTTTTTTTTTGGCATACTCATTGATTCCCATCTTGAGAACTGTAACTAGTTACTGTTTGTATTGCCAGGACCAAGATAGAAGTATAAAGCAGAAAAGGAGCAGGTTGAGTGGACAGTAACTTCTTCATGCTAACTCATAAAATGTGATGCTCTTAAAGTCTATGTTTTGTTCTTAAATTTTTGAAAAATTCTACATTTTACTGGTTTTTGTTTTACTTAACAGATTTCTTTCTTTTTGTCTCTTCTTTGAGAAAATACATACCTGGTGTTCTACCATATTTCATATATAATAAAATGTCATATTTCATTAATTATAGATTGCAATTTAGATGTGATATTGTCTTTAACAAGATAGAGGTCACTATCTACTGATTTGTTCATTTGAGTTTTTCAAGTATAATTTTGTTTGCTTACTTTCTCCAGACTGTTGGCTGCCTGGAGTGAGTATAGTAATCCTGTACTATAAAATCCTATGTACGTGTAACTTGCTCAGAAGATGTGGAATAAACATGATAGATGTTTTAGAAGTCAGAGGTTTAAGAAAAAAAGGGGAAAATGGAGAGGACTTGGTGTTCCCAAAATTTTGTCAAGGGTAGGGCAAAAAAAGAGAAACAAATCCATATGGGAGAAATGAGACTTGAAAGGGAAGACGAAGAAAAAGTAGGAACATGATGCTTTAAGGTCAGAATATCCTCTTGGGTAAATTCTAGAAATATGCCTGAGAGTATAATGAAAACAAACGAGCTGGCTGATTTAATTTACTGGCTCTACAACAGTGCAGAACAATAATCCCTCACCCAAAATGACCAAGGCTTAAGACTACAGTCATAGTTCTGATCCTGAATGCAGCCTAAGTTGAAAATAAGTGTGTTATAACTTGTCATGTAACTAAACTGAAGCCTTTGAAGGGTGTATGAGAAACAGTGCTGATTGTAAGTGGGTAATAAATGAATAAATATTTCATCCAGGATGTAGTAACAGGTGGTCCTTGTTTCCTGCCTCCTAATGTCTTCAACTTTCCAACACATTAAATTTATCTAGGGGTTTTATACTTTGGGAAATAGGACATGGTTAAAACTTTCATTTTATAATATTTTAGCTTCTTGATTTTAAAGAAAACAATGGTAGACATGGACATAGGTATTGGGAAGAAGACCAGAGAGACATAAAGTGCAGGTGTCAGGGAATGTGATTGATCTCCTATGGATTACTATCATCATACCCAGCAACATATACAGGGAGCTGAAGAATATTCACACAGAAGAATTGTATGTAGCATAAGAATAGAATAGAAGTTGTATAT
The DNA here is from genome assembly GCA_907164525.1 of Lophiomys imhausi. NCBI lineage: Eukaryota > Metazoa > Chordata > Mammalia > Rodentia > Muridae > Lophiomys > Lophiomys imhausi. The sequence continues at coordinate 8,577,763 of CAJQZJ010010411.1, forward strand.
GTAATGCCAACTCCTGTAGTTTGGTGGCAACTTTCAGAAGCATGAAGTTGAGATAATAACAGTTCATTAATGTATCTCCAAAGACTTCCTGATTGAATAACAATGTCTTACATGGACTTAGAGGTATATAAAACATTATGAAGACAAGAAAATATCAGTTCTGACCTACTCCATTTTGTTTAATTGCCTTTCCACCATTTGGTGAATTAGCTTCCCTGACAGAAAACCACACGAAATAGACAATTAGTATGTATTGGTTGCATTTATGTTTTTGTTGAAAAGTACTTAAAATGGGGGCTGAATATTTACTTGAGGACTGATCAAAAATCTTCAGGATAAGCTGAATTCACACACACACACACACACACACACACACACACAGAGAGAGAGAGAGAGAGAGAGAGAGAGAGAGAGAGAGAGAGAGAATCACACATATATAAAACATATGGTGAGTGATAGAATGGGAATAAGAAGAATGAATCACCCCAGGGCATTGCTTACTTAATAAATCTATTGTTTAGAAGAGAAGGAGAAAAGAGACATCTTGATTCTAAAGAAAGATGATTGACCTAGACTCCCATGATAGCAGTCAAATGAAGAATGACATTTAATTATAGCATTTTAGAAAAGTTCAATTTTATCTACACTGTGAAAATTTTGGGATTGAAGTCAATTAAACAGTACAAATGAAGTAGGTTAAACTTGTGGTTGGTGTGGTCACACAATTCAAAGACACTTGGGAAGCATTCTTGAATGGGAGAAAAACATCACATCAGTTTAGAATTCACTGATCCTGTGTTTTTAGAGATCCAGATTTAATCTGAACTTTCTAATGTTATGTATTTTCCTGCTCTGTGTGTGTGTATCCATTCTAAATTTCATAAAATTATTTTAAACCCAGTTGGGAATTATGTCTATAGCTATATTATGATGAACTAACTATAAATAAATTAATCTAAAGAATTTGATTTACATTAAGATATTAGAAAATTAAAAAATTGAAAAGCAAAAGAATTACAAAAATGGCATTTAGGTTTTACCCAAAACAGAACATTTGTAAAAATAGTTTTAAAATTTTAGATGGTAAATTTAGTAAAATATTGGACGATCTCAAGTTGTGGTCCAGCTCAAAATCCTAAGTTATGTGGTTTTTTTTTTTACTATATTCAGAGCCCCTAAGATCCCTATGCAATAGATGATGAAACTATTGCTCCTTAGGGAGGAGATTTTCAGTTCTCTGATTTTGGTCTCCTGCTCATTCATCAAAACACACTGGAACTTATCCTTAGTCAGAAAATGTATAAGGCCACCATGCAAGTTCTAACAGCCACCTGGGAGAAATGATTAAAATCATGTGGCTAGGCTCCTCAAAGCATATAGAAAAATTGATATGCCTATCCCTGAGGGAGGAAAAGAAATCCACATGAATAATGGCTTTAATGGAGCCTTGGGTGTTGCTGAAAGTCCAGTGTGTATTCTGTAGTGCAGCCAAATTTTCTAATCTGAAGGATCATGGTGTTGGCCAGGAAGAGAGGAAAACAAATGTATGGGCTATGGGAAGTTGTTTACATGTGGTTTTGTGAGAATATTCTTTTAAAAGCAAGACCTTTGTTCTTCCCTTAGTTCACTGAATTATTTTACATTTTAAAGAAGATAATCACTTTAGTGAGTTGACTAGAAAGAACATAAGCTTTGGAGATAAGGAGATATGACTTTCACTAGCTGGGTAAATTTAGCTAAGCATTGTACATGGTAGGTGGTATAAACTAATACAGATAATACCACTGGGTCATGAACAGATAAGTGGGTGGGTGGGTGACTGGGTGAGTGAGTGGGTTAGGTGAGTCAGTGAGTGAAGGGTTGAAAATAACTATTCAACCTCAAGTTTTTCCATAAAAGGATGATAAGAATTTTGACCTTAAATTGTTATGGCTGTGAGAATATGCGATAACCTATAATTTGAAATACACAGTGGATCAAAAATGTTGGTTATAAGGTATTTGTTTCTTAGTTAATGTCTACGGAAAGTTTGTGTGAAGGGAAATTATATTTTGAAGTGAATGCAGTTGAGCTGGGGAGATATTTCAGGATTTAAGGGCTAATGCTCATAACCAAAAGTCAAAAAGTATAGTGTTTATCAATGGATCTGTTCCTTCTCATGTTATAAGGCAAATCACTGGGCATTTGATACCAAGGGTAAGAGAATCATCTCTTTCAGGGATCCAACAAAACTGTTAGAACACAAAAAAATGTTAGGAAAAAAATTATGCTTTGTCGTCATAGGGGGAAAGAAGAGATCACATTAGTGGTTCTTTTACGGTATTTTTGCTTTGTGATCATTCAACATTGTTTTTCAGTATACAGTGAAATCAAGCTGCTATGACCTTTTCAAATCAGAAGAGAATTTTCATTTTTGTGTAACTTTTCACTTTTACTGCTATAAAATTGGAAAATGTATTCTGCAATCTATAGGTAAGTGCAGTGACAAAATGCAGATTCCTTCAGCAGGCTCCATTTAATGAGTGTGTGTGACTAAGAAGGCCACCTTTCTGAATGCTATGCCATCTACTGCCTGTGTGGACACAATCTTGCATTTTCTCCCTGAGACACAACTACCTGGAAGTATATCAGGCATACTGCTGTCTACCATAAAAACTTTGTCCCTCTGATATTTTTTTTTCAAAAAGTTACAGCTAAAATATTTAGCTCATTACTCTGTGTTAACTCTTTTGTTCTGCATAACAAACATGAAAACTGAAGGAAAATAACATTAAATTCTCCAGATTCATGCATGGAAGTGCTGGCAAAGCTGAGGTTCACAAAGAAGTTGTCTCTAAATATTTCATTTTTAATCTTAATATTGTATTATGAGATATTATAAGATAGTATTAGATAATGGGAACTCCAAGCCTCCAGTTGATGCTATATGTTTAGAAGGGGTAGAGCTACTCCAGTTGTAATCCAGATAATCAAAGTGTTGACAGTACATTTTCTTTTCAGGAAGGAATAAATAGGGATTTTGATACCCACTTCAGCCATATGTATATTAAAATTAACATAAGCTCTGTTCTCCATTTCTGATGAACCCCTAATACTGGCAATAATGAGTTTCTAAATCTTAAAGTAATAGGTCAGATAATGGAATACGACTGCCTTTGCCTTTGTTATTCTGAACTCCTCTCTGCGGGCTCACACAACCTGTGATGAAATGTTCACTGGTCTACAAAAAAGCAAAAACTTTGGAATGGCCAAGCCCAGATTTAAATTTAAAGCATTGTCCTTGATTTTGAGATCACATGCATATTTATTTGCTGTTTCTAGGTTTCTTTAATTTCCTTTGGTTTATCTTTGTGCGAAATACACTTTCTAAACAATAACACTCAGTGTGTTTCCTGGATTAATTAGGTTCTATATTTTCCAAATCTGCTTGAGAACATTCACCCCCAAAGGAAGTCCCACTCCTCAAGTATTTTCGGGAGACCCCAGTGTTTATACTAATTGGTCACTCATTCTTGAAGCTGCCAGCTCAAAGCTAAGGATAGTCTTGGTCTCTTCCACTTAATGGAGTATGCTGTCCTGGATGGTCTTCTAGACAAATCACACATTTTTCTGCTGCCTCTCTTTAGTTTAGTATTCACCTGGCAGTGAATGACAAAAATGAGAAATTACCTTTCTCTCTCTGTTTCTTTCTAAGAAGTTCAAAACAGCATTGTTTTTCTTTTGGTCATGGTGGTGTTTATTTTCATTTACGTACCACTCATTGTAGATTATCACATCCAACCTGCTATGAACCAAATGAGCCATGGGGTGAAGTTCAACAAGCCTGACTGACACTTGCTCAGGGGAAGCCACTTCCAGATTTCCTCTTTGAGGCCTCGAGTTAAGTATGTGATAAAGCCACCACTCCATTACTATTCACCAGTGGAGCTCAACTATATGGAGCTGGAATACGGAATATTTATATGTAGTCTCCACAGACTACATATAAATATTCGCCATCTCGTTCTCATCAGCTTAACAAATATACATGAAGCCCAGTGGTTAATACCAGAAGTTTTTGTGTAACATAAAGTGGTCATTTAGGATGCTTGGTTTTGTTTGTTTGTTCTCTATTCTAGAAATCAAACCTAGAATCTCACATTTTCTAGGCAACTGCCCTATCACTGAGTCACATATCAAACCATCATCATTTATGGATCTAGCTTCTGGTTATATTTTTCCAATTTTCCTTGGATAAATTATTCAATCTTTTTATATCTTGCTGTCTTTATATAAAAAACAGAGATCACAGTCTGTGTAAATTAAAGAGAGTAGCATATTAGAGGACTATATAATGGTATAACAGCAGTAAATCCTTCCTACAAGTCAGGTTTTTCCATAATGAGTCAGTTCTACCTCTTGCTTTCTAAGATGGAAACATATGGAGATATTTGATTGGAATAATATTGTCTTGAATGAATATATATTAGCATCACTTCTTTTAAATAATGTCACAAATAGAAACTGATTTAATTCATGGCTTTAATCCTAAATATGGGCTGAACATCACTCTAATAACTTTATAGACTTTAGTGAACAGAATAACACACTAAATACCTCAACCATTCATTAAAAGAATTGTTGTGCTATTATTATAAGAATATTAGTAGTTGCATAGCATTGGTAGTAGTGTTACGTCATATGATAAGATACTAAAAACAACAGAATGAAAGCATCCCCTTCCACTACAAAGTACCCTTCCTTCTTGCCACAAGCTACAGAGAAGCTAGATAAAATGCTCACATTGTAGCTTTAGTTCCAATCACGGCTCAACCTCACAGAGGCGGAGCCAACAGCTCCAGATGTCCATTAGTCATGGAACCACAGAGTTAGATGCCACTGGCCTGTTTGTAAGCTGTGGGAAGATCATGAAATTATCTTGCCACCATACATATAAACAAGGATATTTTTTTTTACATTTATTTATTTCTTCATGTTACATCTCAATCATAGTCCCCTCCCTTCTTCCCCTCCTGGTCCCACCATCCTACCCTCTTCCCCTTCACCCTACTATCTGCTTTTATTTTGCTTTTTTTTTTTTAATTTAAGGTGTATTTTTCCCCCAACAGCTCTCCCTTTTTGTCCAAAAAAGGTTCTTTTTCCTATAACAATAAATACAATTCAAAACAATAAGAACAATAGGCCACAATTATGAAAATTATAAGGTATAACATACATTCCCAGTGTCCAGTCCATACATATTTGTCAACTGATATTAGTATTCTATTATCTATCTCCATGAGTTTAAAGTTCTATACCTAATTTAGTTTTCATCCCAACTTGCATTACCAACTTAAAAACATCTTCTTAGACCTGGAACATCCTTTCAATTCCTAAACAACTTAAAATTTGACTGTGAGACTATAACTATCTAGTCTTCAACCACTTCAGAGACCTGAGAAGGATAAATATATCTGAATAAACAGGAAGTGCAGAGCTTTCAAAACTAAGAAATGATAAGTAACTGGCTGCCTGAACAATCCCCAATATCTCTTAATACATTAGAGCATCTGTCTTCAGCCTTTTGGCCCAGTATCTCTGACAGACACTAATTGTAAAGCAGGAAGTATGAAGGACGTGCCTACCCTGTCTTGGCAGAGATAGGCTGTCAGCTTAACTGCTTCCAAGTTTTGTCCTTTTTGGACAGCATTCTGTCTACAGTTGAAACAAGGGCTTTCTCTTGTCTGGTGATAGGCTTGCCACTAATGCAGCCATCTCCAAATGGAGAGTCTTAGCTGCTCATCATCTACTTGGAGTAGAATGGGGGATGCTGTCAGGAGCTGACTTGTCTCAGTATCAAAAAAAATCTTGAGTTAAGAGAACATCTTGGAATACCATATTCTACAGATCTCCAGGTTTTTGAAGACCACCTATCTATCTCCATATATTTGTATAAGCAAATGTTGCTTGTCTCTTAGCAACTTGGTTTCTGATTAACTTAGAAAACATCTGTGATACACTAAGTTAGATATGTTTTAGTAGTTCAGAGCTGAAGGGAGAATTCAAATACTAACTTAAAATAAAATAAAAAAGCATAAAGAAAAAAATAAAAGTTTAAAATGCAGAGGGAGAATAATTAAACTCTGAGAACATAAACAAAGGTGGACAGCAACGCAGATGAGACCCTGACTTTTGCCGTAGCAGCAACGTCTTAATCATTTCATGGGACAGACCTACACTGACTGCAATTACTTCTGGCAGCTTACGGCCACAGGTTGAACTTGCCAGAGGCTTGGATCCTTGTGGATTTGTGGGTCTTCAGATGTGCTTCTGTATTGGAATGTGTTTTTGTTTGCCTTTATTTGTTTTTAATAATAATAAAAAAAAATCTTAAAGAAGTTTCTGCCTTGGTAGATTTTCGTTGGAATTCCAGAAACGACTCCAGAGGCCTCTGTGGCTCTTTGTGATGATAAACCAAAGCTTTGGGTTTGTCCCAGCTGGAATTCCAGACACTGAAGAAGCCAACTTTAATTATTATTATTGTTTTCTTCAGAACTGAGCCCCCTTTTGATTATTTAGGTTTATACTAATCGTCTGCTAAACATACTCCCTTTTCCCTAAGTAAAGCTCAAAACAAAACAAGGGAAGCTTCACAGTAAGATTTCAGAAGAGCCAACTTTTTGAGTTTCCATGAAGACCTGTGACAGGATGGATTTATTAAGAGAGAAATATTAAGAGAAGCAGGGCCAGCAGTGATGGACATATTTCACAAATTTGTACAAGATATTGCTGCCTGGGGGGGAAGTAGCAGCTGATATTAGAAGTGGTATTTTATTGTAATATCTAAGTCTCCAAACTGAGATATTAATAATCATAGAACCTTAGAGTTATAATTTTATTTTGCAGATTTTTCAATCCAACCTTAATCTGCAAAAGCTGACTTTATCATTTCCAAATAGATTATTCAATTTCAACTTAAGTTCTAAACTACATGGGCCAACAGCTATGGCTTTTTAAGTTGAACTAATGGGGCATGAGAGCTCCACCAATGAAGGCATTTGCCATCAAGCCTGATGACCTGAGTTGTATCCGAAGGACATGAGAACAGAAGGAAAGTCAGCTCTCACAATTTGTCCATGAACATGTTCACATAGGCACAAGTGCACACATATGCACATGCACTCACACACATGCACACATAAACATGCACACACACTCATGCACACATAAATAAATAAATGTAATTAAATAAACCATGAATTATAGCTGTGTCTTCAGAAGTTAACACTTCATTCCTGAAAACCTGTCAGTTTATTAAACAAAGTTATTATTCTACCCCATTCCATAAATTCTTTCAAAGAATCTTAAGTTTCTAAAAGTATTTCACTCTCTTAAATCAAGTAAAAATAACATTTATTGTATGTACCATGAGCCTCATTCTGATGTAGGTTCTTAGAAGATAAAGGTGACCGGGAGGCTGTGGTCTTCAGATCACAACGGAAGCAAGGAAACCAAAAGTCAGACACACAATCACATTGTGCTATATTCTAACAGCTGCTAAGCAGACAGACTGGAGAGTAAGCAAGGAGTGCTTAGCTATGCTGGAGAAGCTGGAAAATCAGTGCCTAAATGACAGCACTTTCCTAGATGAAGAATTAAGGACAGGTATTCAAAATAACTGGAAACATTTGAGGAAGATATAGCTATGTGAAAAACAGTTAAGAGCAAGGAACACATACAGTGAACATTTTAGATGATACTTGAATGGACCTAGAGATTTCATTGGCATGAATCACCTAGATGTTTTCTCTCAAACCTCTAACTTATCTTGAATTTCCATCTCCCCTTAAAAATGTTTATTCTGTCTTTTTGAATTTAAGAATGTGTTTACTTCACAGAGAAGTAAGTGAAATAGGAACTGACAATTTTGGTTTTCTCATAATATTATTCAATGACATACTCTCATATGCCAATTATTAGGTCTGCTCTTCTTCTTGAGTGTAGCATCCCATTCTGAGTTGCCACCATTCCTTACACCCTTAGCTCATCAGAGGTTTTCCTCTGAGCAACCATTTTACATTCCTTAATACTTGCATGTAATTATTAACTCTCTTATTTTTTCTTGTGTTTCTTTAGGCCAAATACCCATTTAGAGAGTTGACAGAGATTTTAAAGTTTATAAATTATAAGATAGCTTAATATAATCATTTAACTATGTAACGATTGTCAGTTGATCCAATAGTTTTGCTGTGTGGTTTATTCAGTATTTGCAATAGCTTTATAAAATACTTATTAACATTATGCCCAATAGTAAGATGGAGAAAGCTACCAATGAAGAAAGCCTCTTGGAGGATAAGCAAATTAACGCACAATTTTATTTCAGTGTTGCCTTTTTAAAAATGCAAGCCAGACAAAAGTATTACTGTGAGTTCCTTCCCTCCCTCTCATTTCTTCCACCTTGGCCTGATTGGGAATGGAAAATGGGAAAATTCTACTTTAAGTCCCAATGTCAGGTTTTTTTTTTTTAATCCTGGATTCTGGAATAATGTATAGAGTATTCTTGTTGAGCATTGTAAGATGTTATTTGTGGTTTTAACCACAAATACCACTGAAGAGCCCTGAGTGACTCCAAGTGCAATGCTTTGTAGAGGTTTATATATGTGCCCAGTAAAAATATTTTCTCCAAAAGTAGAGCTACTTTGAATAATCAATGTAATTTAGACTTAACATTTTTTATTTATAAAATTTACTTATATTGATCCTTACAGTCAAATCAAAATGCTAAAGCAACTGAATCTGAATTTAAAAGTATAAAATTACAATATTACAAAAGCAAACATGAGGTATTTGCATTAGCTTGAAAAATCCACTATTTTTTTTTTCTGTTTTAAAAACTCTGAAATCTCCAGACCCCTAACCCTCCATCCAACCCTCTGAGGGCCTGTGGGTAGTTATATATCTTGCCATGTCATATCTTTAGGTTTTCATCCTTAGCATTTACTCTAGACCTAAAACTCTATGGACCTAAAAACAACTAGAGTTCAGGACCATCGTTGAAAAAGGCTGCTGGCAAATTCTAAAATCACAAATGGGAAATTTTGTTGTATTAACTTTTATAACATGTGAACAATGTGTTTTGTCGAAGCAAAAGACACACTTAGGAGGTTGTGTGGATGAGAAGCATAGTGACTTATTGGAAGGCACCAAGGAGAAATTGAGCTGGAAGAAGAACAAACAGAAGCAAAGTTGGAGGCTGTGTTAAAGGCTTGTTATTAGTCTGCACAATACAAATCTTTTAGAAGGGAAGTAAGCTCACAAAGGCAGGATACTGTCTGTCTCTTGTTTTTCAGGCATGAAGAGAGAAAAAAAGGGATACATACACATTTTATCAAATGACAGGCATAGGAAGCAAATCCTATTCTGCTAAGAGACACAACAGGTAACATTGAGATCACAGATGCTCTGTAGGAAGACACAGGTTTCATTATTAGATATATGATTTTGAAATGATCTCCTCCATAACTCTTTTTCTTATATAAAAAACATCACCGAGAACAATTTCTAATCTTGGTCTTGGTACTATTTTTTTCTTTTAATTGAAAAAACCTGGAAGGCAGTCCTTATTGCAAGAGAAATAATGCACTTGCCAATCCCCGAGGCCTAAATTGCTGGGAGAAAGAAGAGGGTGGGAGAAGGTGCGAAAGAGTGTTGAGGTGAAGGAATGTTATTTTGGTGTCTCATCCTTGTCACTGACAGCAGGTGCTGCTGAGGGAAAAACAACCAAATAAAGAGCAAGGCAGCCAAGGGAACAGACACAAAGGGGGACAAGTCCCTCTGCCCTGTGCCTCATCAATCTTGTCAGAAATACTTGCTGTTGAGAAAGGGTAACCTTCTCACTGCCCAGAGGAGCCACCCTCACTCACAAGAATGTATTATCCGTCTGGGATATCTGATGACCAAACCATTTAATAAATGACTTACTTACGTCACTATAAACACGAGCCAGCAGCTGTAGGCTACATGTAAAGCACTAAATCCTTTACCTGACTTGCTAAAGGTTCCTCTAAATCATATTTAGTGACAGGCTGAGGTACACAGCCATCGGGATTTAGTGGCGGGGCATACTTCATGCTGTTTCAGGGTAGGTCAGAAGGTCTGACTTGGATTTCTTCCCAGTAACCTGATCTAGGCAAAGCAGCAGGTTATAAATGAAAGTCAGTTTCTGAGATATCCTGACTTTCTTTAACTACCAAGAGCTTTATAGGGACCTGGTGAGAAACAGGAAAAGACCAACCGAGAACCAACTCCATTGATCAGTATTGCAATCTCATATTCCTAACACTATACAGGATGGGAAACCAGTTTATTCAACTCAAATATGTTTCTTGGTTCTTAAGTATTTGTTCCTTTTATTAGCTGGAATACATACCTAAAAGTGTTTTTCTAAAAACATAAAATGTAGCATTACATTTTAACTTCTTCAAGGACAGTTCTCAAGACTTTTAGACATTTTTTATGACTTATGGTATAGAAATAGCTTCCTAAATCATAAAGTGAAAAAGAAGAAACAAGAGGAAAACACAGGAAGTACAATGTTTGAAGATGTGTCATGTTCAAAGTATTGATATTTGTCCGTTAGCCCTCACAGCAACTCCAATGGGCTAGAAACTCTTAGCTCAAGATTGCAATAAATAAAGCAACACCGCCATTTAACTCTAGTTTTGCCTGATTTGGAATCTTGAGCTCTTTGCTTTGGAAAGACCCTGTTTGCATTTAAGCAAACCTTCCAGAGTTCCTAAAGCTATTTGCACATATGGCTGAATGCTAATTTGTAGAGAATGTCTAAAGACGATTGGATCTCTATTACTTTTAGTGGAAAGACTTTAGTATTAGCATTCTGATAAATCTGAGTTCAAGTTTCAAAGTCTTTGAGGATCCAAAGCTCTCACAAGTGTCACTATGTTCCCTTTGTTGTACATGCCCAGGTGCTGGAGTTCATTTATGGTGGGAGGATTTGGTTGCTTATTGGTTAGTATATGAATTGTGATGAAAGTCAATTTTCACATATTAATGGCAATGATAATGATAGTTGTTCAGCCGTATGGTGTGTGAAGACTGCCAAGCTACTGCACATTTAGCAACTCACAGCACAGGATACTTGTGGGATAACTGAGATCCTATTCTTTTTTGTTTTTGTTTTTAACATTTATTTATTAATTCAAGTTACATCTCAATCACAGCCCCCTCTCTCCTCCCCTCCTGATCCTACCCTCCCACCCTCTTCCTTCTCTCCCTTCCATCCTTCTCCTCAGGTGGGTGGGGTGCACGTATCAGTCCCCCTCAGTTCATCAGTCACATATGGGCTAAGAGCTTCCTCTTGTTCTGTGGCCGGACATGGCAGCTCAGCTAGGGTAAAGTGTCCCACTAACAGGCAACACAGCCCGTGATTGAGCCCCGCCCCAACTTGCTTAGGGAGCTGTATGAAGATCAAGTTGCCTATAGTCTATATTTGTATAGGAAGGTCTAGTCTAAACTTTGTTCTTCTTCCCAGCAGCTCAAGAGACTAGGGCAGGATTGATGCTTAAGAGTCGGGGGCCAGTCTCCTGGGTGCCAGTCTCCTACTCTTTAACATCGGATTAGCTTGCTCTACAACTGAAGAGTGCACATCTATGCTTTCTTCCCTTCTAATGTCAATTTCATTATTTTACCCAGTATTTCAGGAACATAATTTGGCAATAACTAAAATGAATATTTAAAAAGAACAGATGATAAGAACCTGCTTATGTTTGCACATAAAGTACTTAGTAGCTTACATAGCTATAATTGGCTTAAAATTTTTGCTCTCATATATATGTATTGAGACAATAACTGCAAGTTTCTACCTATCACTTGTCATTACTCCTCATTCCCCAAATAATTATATATAAGAGTTTTTGACTGTAACTAAAGAATGAAGTTCTACCTTTACTGAAGGTAGAACTTTACCTTTGCTGGAAGTTTTAGTGTACTTTAGGAATGTCTACTATTGATCATATTGATCTTCTACTCATATTTGCTGTGTAGTAGGGTGAGGACAGGAAGGTACAGGTTTGGCTATGTGCTATCCAGAAGCTGGAAATTGAAATTCCTTGTTCCTCACAGCCCAGGTGTAGTGCAGACAGCCTGAGACGCCACCTTTCCTCACTGTGCTCTAACCATGACCTTAACCCTGACACAGCAAGAGAAGCAGAGTGCTGTAATAGCTGCTGGTGTCTAGCTGTGTGGGGGACAGTGGTCTGAGCAGAAGCATATGACACCAATCTCCTTTTGCAGCAACATGCCCACTCCCCCTAAGTCAGCCTGTTCTGGAACTAGACAAAGGTCAAAGTGAGCCATGTTACCCATGACACTTACTTTATGAATTTGCTCCATGTACCAGTAGGAATATGGCTCTGATCAACAGACTGTTTTCTATTTAGTCTTGAAATTTGTAGCAAAGAATCATCTCTCCACACTGAAGTACAGCAGCCAAACAAATGGCATTTTCTGTCTTTCTATTCATATAAACTAACAAATGTAAAGAAGTTAGCATTCAAAACAGTCAAGTTAAAACAACTTTGATCTTGACAGTCTTCCTCCCCCCTGTATGATTATTCACTTTTTATATATTTCATGTCTTTACTGTTTTCAAATCTGGACAAAATGATAAAAATATACTTTTGGCTACTTTAATGAATGTAAAGCCTTTTAATTTCTTTAAGGCAGAAGGCATTCCTCTCTTATGTCCAGCTTTTATGGAGTCCAGGTAAGATTCTGCTTTCATTTTCTCTTTCTGTATTTCTCAAGGTTGAATGATAGAAAGCAATCACGTAACCAAACCATGAGATGAAAGATTTTAAGAAAATGGAAAATTTTAACCAAAGTTTATTAAAACAACGTGGGCAGGTTTTATTCCTGTAAAGGGGGTGGATAACATTAGATTTATAAAGCATTTTTGCAGTCTTTGATTAAATCCAAGTCTTATGTAGTCTAATTAAAGGTTTATATTGTGTACCTTCTATGAAAGAAAGTACTATTTTAGACAAAAAAAAATGTCATTTCTCAAATATTCACCTTCTTTTGTGCAGAAGTCTCCCTGAAGCCATTTTCATCATTCAGAGCTTCCCCAAACTGAAAACAGAAAAGTGAGGAAACAGACTGTTAATAAGTTTTGAAGGATTCTTGAGGGTCAACATCCAAAAAAGTTGTGACAACTTAGAATAACACAGTCCCCTGCTGTCCTTTGATCAGTTACTCTTTAAAGGATGACCATGAAGAAAAGCAATCTCTCTTTCAGGTCAAATTTTATGACTTTTCTATATCAAGCATTTATATACTGGAGGGGGTACTCTATGATTCTTTTTTGTTAGTATTTCAAATAATAAGGACTTATAACATGGTGACTAATCAGACTTCATGTCTATATACTCACAAAGTGACTTTCAGTCCTAAAATTTGGCCAAGATGTACCAATGGCCTTGGGCCTATATATGTTGTTAGTATGATAGGATGGAAAATGCCGCAGATGAGCTTTTTTTTTCTTTTTCTTTTTTTTTTTTTTTTTATCCAGGGATGCCACTGACAAAGTCATGGCTCCACTATCATGGTATCATGGTATCATGGACATCAAGACATACATATTTTCCCACACCAGTTGCTGTCCTGATATGCATTTTCAATTGTTATTTAATTTAAAACATTTACAGAGTCACTAGATTAAGTCATTGCTCTCTACATAAATACCTTCATTATCTAATGTGTAGGTATAGCACAGTGTGAGACAGTAGTACTATTAGCAAGCTCCTTTGTTTTCTATGCAAAGAAAAGCAAGGCAATATAGCTGACTCCAGATCAGATTTTGGGTGGTATATGCTTTTCCTTTATATAAAAAGTGTATTTTATAGGAAAAAAACACAAGGGAAATATTTTTATTTGTTTTATTAGTTGTTCAAAAGCCAGGCTGGCAAATGAAGAACCAATAAAGTAAAATTGTCTCATGTGGTTCTTATTAAGGAATCAGATGGTCATATAAAATGCAAGCACACGCCAATGACCATTCCACATGCTGGGAGGAACTGGGAAGTGTGGCTCCACTTCCATCAGTAAAGAGGCATGTGTTTCATGAAGTATTCAAACTTGGCTCCAAAGGCAGCCGCACTGCACCAGTGCCCTGGGTCGTGTTCGGGATCACTGCGTCTACTGATGGTGGTCAACAGAATCACAGCACCGCGGCATGTGAAGGATGTCCTTAGCCTTGTGATATTTCACTGTAACAACAGAAACCAGCACCACACTTCAGCATTCTAGAAAGGAGAACATGCCAACCTGATACAAATGCTACCTCACCAAAGATGCTTGGATCATTCGCCGCAATTGAGTTGACTGTATGAATTAACCAAAGCTTCCTTCCAGTGCATTAAGTCTGGCCAACAATAAGATGAAACCATTCCACGGATGCAACAGACTGCGTGCTTAAACATTTCCTAAATTCCTTCAGTGCTGTTTTCACCTTTTCTATGGAAATATATGAATAACCGTTATCAATGGTAGACAAATGAAGTTGTCTACTGAATTGCTGGTTGAATCATCAAGATGTTTTGCCAGTGAATAATGTTTGAGATACTAATAAATGGTCACTGTGGCCTCTAGGAAATGTGCACATGTGAGAGAGACTTGGTTATTTACTAAGCTGTTTTTTTTTTTTCTTTTCGCAGCTCATGACAAAAGGCTGTAAAATCAATTCTGACACTGAAGAACAACCATGAAGTTAGGGCTTGCTATTTTCTTGTTTCTAGTAAAGAATTAAGTCTTGTGAATCAAAGACTAAGTGGTTGCATCATCCAGAAATGAGTCTGCATCTCCTCACTTTTGACCTGTGTACACCACACCTGGTATGGAACTATATCCCCAGGCTGAACTCAGTTCCAGACTACAGAGAAATGATAAATCCATTCTCATCATATTGTATTAAATTGATCTAAGATTTAATGTATGACGTTGACACTGCTTTACTTGGCAAGACTTTAAGTATAGGAGTATAGGAAAGTCCAATAAAATTTCTGACATTACAATCTTATTGAAACATATATAGATTTTCTAAACATATCTTAAATGTACAATTAATAGAAAAGAAGTGGGATTCTCATCTTCAGCATTGGTGTCCAGGATCTGTACACTCAGATATGCTTGTGCAGTAACTGAATGTTTTTCTAAAAATGTTATTAGAATAAAAACAATTTATTCCATTGGGTATTGATCAAGCGAAGGAGGGCTGCATGTAGTACTTCTAAAGATCTAAGCATATATCTTAATTGGGGAACAAATTTTGTGGCCCAATTGGGACCCACCATACCTTTTATAACTGAGGTGAAAATCAAAGGGGAGAATTTTCTTGTGATACTATGCTTATTCTCCTCTATTGAGAAAAGCTGATTAAGAATAGTCAGGCAGTCCTGGGTGTCTGAGGCCTTGGAAATGAACATGATATGGAAATGAACATGATATGCCATGCAGCAACTGTGACTGTGTCTACCAGGCGCTTCTCTTCTGGAAACCCAATGAAAGATTGGATCAGGATGATATTTTATTCAGTTTTATCCACAAAGGCTAGACTAGTGTGATGAATAGATATTCAATACAAAAAGAAGAAGAAATGAAGAAGAAGAAAGAAGAAGAAGAAGAAGAAGAAGAAGGAAGAGGAGGAGGAGGAAGAGGAAGAGGAAGAAGAAGAAGAAGAAGGAAGAGGAGGAGGAGGAACAGGAAGAGGAAGAAGAAGAAGAAAAAGAAAAAGAAGCGGAAGAAGAAGAATGGTGTCTCAAAACTTAAATTCCGCCGGAGCGAAGATGGCGGCGACCTACACTGACGCATTCTGAACGCGGGGAAAAAAGAGCCATAAAAAACACAGAGTTACTGGGCACTGTGCAAAAACCGGAGGGGCTAGACCCCCCCCCCCCCCGGGAACGCTCACAGCTCCCAAGGGACTGTTAAAAGTCCCAGGGCAAGGCTCTCCCCATCTCTCACAGACACGGAGGCCACTAAACCGGGGACTCGGGAACTCCCATTTGGAGAGGCGCCTGGTAAGATCGATCCCAACTTACAGCAGACAGAATCAGGGTCCACTTGGCCATAGATCGCTGGCCTATTGGGCTCCCCACACATCAGGCTGAACTTATACCCACTTAGAAAAGGTTGCGAGATAGTGGAAGCCTTAGCAAGGAACAAACAGGGGGCTCAGCGGGTGGTCCGCAGCAGCCGCTTGTAAAGCGGAGGGCGGGAGGTTCCGAGAGAGCGCAGGAAGCAGGGAACACAAAAGCAGGCGGGAGCGGCCAAATCTCCCACACTCAGGATAGCGCAGCTGGGGAGAGAGCACTGCTGGCAGGACCAAATTCCCGCCAGTCCACGGCAGGTCATCTAGGGAGAGAGACAGGCGTGGGTGGGACCAGGGGTCCGTGCACCCACGGCGGAGCTGCTGGGACGAGAGGTGCACTCAGGCAGCCGGAGGATCTGGGGCTTGGGGTACCCACGGGACCGTGGCGGCTCAGACAAGAAAGGAATTAGACACAGGGTCCAGCCCTGTGGCGAGAAGACTAGAGAGAAACCAGAAATCGGGACCATAGCTGTATCCTGGAAAATCCAGACATATCAGGTGTGGAGCCAGACCCTGTCAGCCTCCGGGAAGACAAACAAAGCCCACAGAATTTGTGCCTGGGCAAACAGGCCCATATCATCAGAACCATTACAGGCTGATAACTCAGAGTGCAACATAGAGAAGTCTGAATTGGGAGCAGTGAAACAATCCTGGTTCATTACTCACAACCTGGGAATACGCTGCACCAGATCACAGTGCCTCTGGCCATTAAAATCACAGTGACCTTGAAATCCCCCTGTAAGCAACGACAGATAGCCAAGTAACTCGTCCCCTGCACCAAATCATCCACTGTGGTTCCAAACACAGAAAACAGACAGCTAAATGCATCCAATGGTGAAAGGTCAAAAAAAAATAGAAATCAAGGAATTATGACTGCAACAAAGCAGAACCACCCTAGCTCATCCAATTCGGATGACCACACACCAACAGAAACACATGAAAACATTGACAACTCTGCAGTATGGAAAGTGATAGAGTCCCTGCAAGAAGAACTTAAATCTATGAAGGAATTCAAGGAAACCACAATTCTACAAATCAAAACAAGGAACACCACCATTAAAGAGCTCCAAGCCAAGGTGACAGAGCTTGAACAGGAAAAGGAAAAGGCCATGAAAGATTTTCATACAAAAACAAGCAAGCTGGAGAAGGAAATGTACAAAACGAACAAAACCATACAAGACATGAAAATAGAAATAGAAACAATAAAGAAAACACAGTCAGAGTTAAAAGAGGAAGTGGAGAACCAAGGAAAGAGAACAGGAACTACGGATGTGAGTATCAACAATAGGATGCAAGAGATGGAAGACAGGATCTCAGGCATGGAAGATTCAGTGGAAGAAATCAGTACATCATCCAAAGAAAATGAGAAGGCTAAAAAATCTCTCACCCACAACATCCAAGAAATCAAGGACTCATTGAAAAGACGGAACCTAAGAATTATAGGTATAGAGGAAAGAGAAGACTCCCGACTCCAAGGTCCAGGAAATATCTTCAACAAAATCATAGAGGAAAACTTCCCAAACCTGAAAAAAGAGATGCCAATAAAAATCCAAGAGGCATACAGAACACCAAACAGATTAGACCAGAAAAGAAACTCCTCTCGCCACATAATAATTGAAACCCCAAATGTACAGAACAAAGAAAGAATATTAAAAGCTGTAAGAGAAAAAGGTCAAGTCACATACAATGGCAGACCCATCAGAATTACACCTGACTTCTCCCCAGAAACGATAAAAGCTAGAAGGGCCTGGTCAGATATACTACAAGTCCTAAGAGATCATAGATGCCCAGCCAGACTACTTTACCCAGCAAAACTCTCTATCAACATAGATGGAGAAAACAAGATATTCCATGACAAAATTAAATTTAAACAATATCTACCCACAAACCCAGCCCTACAGAAAATCCTAGAAGGAAAATCCCAACCCAGAGAAGAAAACTCAACCCAAGAAAACAAAGGGAATAGAAAACCCATTAGCAACTAAATCAAAAGAGGAACAGAACCACCGCCTATACCAAACTAATGGGAAATAACAACCCCAGGTCACTAATATCCATCAACATCAATGGACTCAACTCCCCAATAAAAAGACATAGGTTTACAGAGTGGATCCGCAAGCAAGACCCTTCCATATGCTGTATACAAGAGACACATCTAACTACAAAAGATAGACACTGCCTCAGAGTAAAGGGTTGGGAAAAGGTTTTCCAAGCAAATGGACCCAGGAAGCAAGCTGGAGTAGCCATCCTAATATCAAACAAAACAGACTTCCAACTGAAGTTAATGAAGAAAGACAAAGAAGGGCACTATATACTCATTAAAGGGAATATTCATCAAGAGGAAATTTCAATACTGAACATCTATGCCCCAAATACAAAGGCACCTACTTTCGTAAAAGAAACACTTCTAAAACTTAAAGCGCACGTCGATCACAACACATTAGTAGTGGGAGACTTCAACACCCCACTCACAACAA
>CAJQZJ010010411.1:8611383-8700349 GCA_907164525.1 Lophiomys imhausi
TCAAGAGGGTGTTATAGATCTAAGAAGATACTCTTAAAAGTGTGTTGAAAGATAGTATGAATGTTGAGTCACATATAGACCTTTAAACTCATGGAGTTGGGTAGATAGTAGAATGTTAAAGTCAGGGGCCAAATAGGTATAAACTGAACATTGGGAAGGTATACTGGGCCAATTTAATCTCATAAATGTGGCATAATTATATCTATTGTTTTGTATAATACTTACTGTTATAAGAGAAGGAACCAGCTGTTGGACTGAAAGGGGAAACCTCTGGAGGGAAGAGGGTGGAAGGGCGGGTTGGGAAGGGGGAATAGGGAGGGGTGTGTTACTGAGATGTAACTTGAAGAAAAAAAAAATAAAGTATTTATAAAAAAAACAAAACAAAAAAAAAACTTAAATTCCATTATCTATTATATACTCAAACTAAGTGTTGTTTTCAAAACTAAATATGCTATTTTATTATATTGTATATGCATTCTTGTCATATGATAGGTATATATTTAAATGTTTGATGGTATTTGCTTAAGAGATTAATCCACTCATAGATAAAATATTTTAGTAATTTCTTGCCTTCTACTCTTTCTGTTTTTTTTTTTTCCTTGACAGTAGTTAGAATTAACCTGCCCTCAAAGTGAGTGAAGATGCATTTAATGGACAAAGGACAACAATTCAGAAATTATATATATATTTGTAAGACACACATTTATTGAAACTTTTGTTTCACAAAATACTCAATCTTCTTAACTGATGTATATGAGCCTCTACTGAATTTCTGTCAGGGTTTTATGTACGGTCCAAATGTAAGTAGATTATATTCTAGAAAGCAGTTTCATTCAATTGATTTGAATTCAACAGAATTCCAGGCACTGATACAGAAAGACCTTTTCCCCCTTTCTTTCTTCTTCTTTTTTTCCTCTCTTGAATGAAGACAAGAGCTTTTTCCTTGATCCCTGAAGCTACACAGCCTATAGCTCAGCATGAGCCAAAAACTCGACCCTCATGGCTAAGGGAGTGTTGGCCATTTTAATCCTGTAAGTCCAGGGTGAATCAGGGTAGCAGAATGAGGCCTTGGGTGAGGTCAACAGTGTTGTAGATGCGGAGACAAAAACCTGCTTAACTTAACTCTGCAGCATGGCCCCAGGGCAATGCTCCACTATTGAATGCTGGCAGCAAGGAAGAGGGCAATCTTTCTGTACCAGTTTAGGGGGCTGGATATGTGCTTGGCCCCAGGCCTCCTGTGGATGGCCACTGATTAATCCTTTGAACAGCACTGCTTCTGTTTCCGAGGCCAGGCTGGAGTTCAGCACTGAATGTCTGCCAAGCCACTAGAAAGGAAAAGGAGAACCCGCACGGAGCTTTCAGCACTGTGTTTCCATCTACAGTGTTTATTTCTCCAAATCTTGTCGCGATTAAAATACTCTCAATTACGACACAAGCCTCTTTATGCTTTGCTATAGTCTTTCAACTTGCAGTGTAACATTATTTATTTTAACTTCAATTTACTTTTGATGTGGTGCATGTATACAATTTACCACAGGATCCGTCTTAACATTTAACAACACACTTCCTCTTTCCTTTCTCAAACAATTTCAGATCACATGTTTTACATTTTCATTGGATTCAGATATGCTTTCAGTGGATAGCCAGTAAAACAAACAGAAATAAATTGATTATGGTAAACAACAGAGATGTGATACGAGGCAAAAGTTCAATTTACACCTTCCAGGTTTCTCTTATCTCTTTTAAGTGAAGGATGCAATTTTCATTTTTACACAAAATCATCTAACCAGACAGACAGTTGCAGTCTCCCTTTTACCCGACATGAAAGCTATGATCTCTTCTTCTGTCTGATTTATCACTCTGCTAGCTCTTATTCAACCATCAGTATATGTTTAGGAAAGGGGTGGGTTGTAATACAAACTATCCTATTTATGTAAGATATAAAGCATAACTGAAACCACGATGCAGATTTCATATTAAAAGGAGGTGGCTCAATGTTTTTGAAAAAATTTGCCACATAAGTGTGAGGAACTGAGTACATATTCCCAGAGCCTGTAACTTATGGACTGATATTGTCTGTCTACAACACTAGTTGTCATACTCCTACAATGTGGGGTAGTACAGTCTAGTACTCCTACAATGAAGGGTAGGTGAAGACAGAGAATTTTTGGGAGCTTCCAGACCAGATGGCAGACACAACAGTAAATAGTAACAGAGACCTGTCTTAAAGAGAGGGGAAGGCAAAAACCAGTGACTGAGTTCATCCTCTGTGATCCACATGCATATCCTGTGTGCTCCCACATTCCTGCCCAAATTCATCATATCTCCTTTATTAAATATTTATTTTTTAACTAAAATATAATTATATCAACCCCCATTTCATTGCTGTCCTTCAATCCCTCCCATGTTCTCCCCACCTCCATTTCCTTTGACATACATGACTTCACACACACACACACACACACACACACACACAATCAAAATACAGAATCAAAACACAATTTTAGAAGTTGTAAAGTGAACTTAAAATTTTTCTGAAACTGCACTTGACTCTTAAAAGCCTAGCATTGCTTTGTATTAGTTTTTAGCAATGGCCAGAATACCATTATGGTGTTCACACTGAAAAAACCGAAGTCAGGTAATTTTGCGAGTTGTTCACCCAATGTGGGCCCCTCTTCCTGGAACTCAATGTTACCACTGGTTTGTTTCAAAATTTCTCTCTGTCATTTTAAGGTGTTTCAAGCAAGTCCAGTTGAGGGGGATGAAAGCAAGAGAGGACTACCATGGTCTTTCTCCAGCTTGTGCACTCTTGTTTCACTGTAATTTGAGATGATGCATAATTAAACTACTACAGAATGGCTTTGAATAAAATATTTGAATACTTGCTTTGTGTTACCTCATCCAAATTCACATGGTTGCTTTCTCAACTAGACTTGGAGAAATGGAGACCAAGAAAAGTGAAAACAATTGGCTAGTAGCCACAGGGAATCACCATTCTTTGATCTCAGGCTTGAGTCACTCAGTCCGTGGATGCCCTGCTTGGTGCAATCTTCCTGACCTGCAGCATTTTGGGGCTTCTTCTTGGTACACATGATAAAGAAGAAGGAGAGAAGGAAAGCAATCAGTCTATGTGGGCTCTGCTTGTCCCATGCCACCTCTTTTACTTATCTAAGGTCTTTCTCAATGTTTTGGTCCATTTAATACCCACATTTTTTTGGTTAGATATATTAGCTATATTTCCTCATAATAAGTAATCACAAGCTTAGCCTTAAAATCTATTTTTAGCTCATTCCACATATGTCAGACTTACAAAAGTCTGCTGGGTTTCTGGTCACATTATCACCATGCCATGTCATGTTTTACCACACCATATTTTACCTCATAAAGTGTTTGGTTGAACGGTATGAGTTTTATTTGACTGAGAAGATCCAGAGAGAAATTCTCTTCTAAGTCATTCTTGCTGGAGAACTCAGTTGTTTGCAGCAACAGGACTGCCATTCTGATTTCCTTGACGGCTCTTAACACTAGGGGATGTTTTCAGCTTCACATAATCTATATTCCAGCATTATAGATGGTAAATATTGCCATAATACTATTGTATTGTTCATAGAATTGCTTTCAACATGCAGACTTTCCCAAGGTGAATCACATGATTTCCTTATAGTAGATGTCTGCAATTAAATAGAGGTCAGGTTACATTTCTGACCTCAGAACCTAACCCTTCTTTCATTGAGTTCTCAGCTCCATAATAGTTCTTCATGTCCAAAGATTTTTATGAGTGACTAAAAAAGTACAGGAGTACAGACCCTATGTCATTTTGAAGCTAAATCATGAAAATGTCAGGTACCTCTCTTCTGCTTTCTTGAGAAACCTGCTCTTGGCACACGGGTACAAGGTAATGTGAAACCCACATCAGTCTACAAGAGAGACTCATGGAAAAGCCACACTTAAGTTTTCTGCTCAATAGCCACACTGAGGTTCAGTGATCATCTAGAACAATGATTCTTTCTTCTTTTTTATCCTTTTCTAAATATTTATTTATTACTTCAAGTTACATCTCCATCACAGTCCCCTCCCTCCAACCCTCCCTGTCTCCTCCTCTTACCCTCTCTTCCTTCTCCCAGAACTCATAATTCTTTTTTTGAATAATTAGGCCACAATTATGAAAATTATAAGGTATAACATACATTCCCAATGTCAAGTCCATACATATTTGGCAACTAATATTAATATTCTATTATCTATCTATCTCCAAGTGTTTAAAGTTCTATACCTAACTAAGTTTCCATCCTAACTTGCATTATCAACTTATAGACATCTTCTTAGGCCTAGAACATCCTTTTAATTTCTAAACAATTTAAAATTTAACTGTGAGACTATAGCTGTTTAGTCTTCAACCACATCAGAGACCTGAGAAGGATAAATATATCTGATTATACAGTAAACGCAGAGCCAGCAGCTTCCAAAACTAAGAAATGACAGTCGACTGGCTGCCTAGACAGTCCCCATTTTCTCTCAAGTGTTAGAGCATCTATCTTCAGCCTCTTGCCCCAGTATCTCTGTACAGCTATTCTTAAACCTTTGTGATGGTGCCACCCTTTAACACAGGTCCTAATATTGTATGGCTCGCTCGCAACTATAAAACTATTTTCGTTGCTACTTCATAACTGTAATTTTGCTACTGTTATGAGTCTTAGGAGACTGATTCCTGCAAAGGAGTCATCATTTGAACCCCAATAGGATCTCAACCCACACACTAAGAACCCGAGAACCACTGATCTACTACCAACCAGGTGACAAGAGAAAGAAGATGAAACGTAAGTGAAAAAGTCTCCAGATATAATTAATCTATGAGTCATTTCCAGACTTAAAATCTTTCCAGTGGAATTGTCGCGCCCGCCTCGCCGATAAGGAAAGCGCCACACAATCAGGATTCTTCTGACAGCATTTATTGAACAGCTCTTTTAGATAGCATGGTGGAGAGGGACCCCGAGCTCCGGCAAGCGGCTGCTTATATAGCACATAAGGAGACTTGTCGAACCCTCATTGGCTCATACAGAATCACCTAATTAGCATGAGATTGCAGTGCCAAGAAACGCGCCTTGCGCATGCGCACACCGGCACAGCACCTCCGTGAAGAACCAGGAAGCAGGAAGCCGGCGCCATCTTGTAATGGCGATTGCGGCTCCCGACATCTCCTCCTTCTTTATTAAATAGCAAAACACAACAGTCCACTTTGTCACCGATCAAGCCCACCGTTCTACCAGTGAAGCGATCAAGGTAGTTAAATGGACTAGAGACCCTGTGTGCCTGAATTCCCGTGCAATGGGAACACGAGCCCTGGGAGGCACACAGGACTGTCATCAGAACGCCTGGTGCAATGGGAACACGAGCCCTCAGGACAAATTTATGATGACAGTGTCTCATTGTTTTAGCATATTTAACCAAGCTCTAGGAGAAGTTCCAAGTTCCATGGCAAGTAAGGCCTGAGTGATTAGCACCTTATCTCTATTGTGTTGTTTTTTAAATTTGCAGAGCAACCAGAGGGTGATCAACATTCCCCCCGCTAAAAGGCAGCCGAATAACCCGACTCCCACCCATTCCTTAAAGTAGAAGAAAGCCGACTGAAGCCAGAAAGCCAATCCTTTTGTTAGGGACAGATCCAGCTGTGTGGAGTTAATTTGAATGATAGCAGTTCGCAATTCCCTTAAGGTCTGTTCAAATTCCGCAGTCCAATTTTGTTGCAACTGTTGAGATAAAATCTTAGACAAGTTAGCTGCTTTAGTAAAATTTTCATATTGGACAGAGGTAACACAAAGTCCAGGAAGTTTAATTTCACGGTTTTTTCTTCTTTTTTACTACTTCTATTAATGGCGGGGCAGACAGAACTGACCCTGGAGCATATGGGTCAGGCCGATACCGCTCAGCCTCATATCGAGCTGTCTCTTCTTCTAACTCAGCTTGTTCATCTGAATCCAATACACCCTCCTCTGACGAGGAAGATGTTGGATCCTCTTTCTCTTCCTCACCCTCTGTAGAGGTCTTCTCTGAGGACGAGTCTCCACCCTTAAATTCTTAAACTCTTCAAAGACAGGATACAATTCCTTTTCTTTTGTCATTTCTTTACTTCTGTTTATTCTCTTTTTAATTTTAATCTTAGCGCTCTTTTCCTTTTCTGCTTCTGATAGGCTATCCTGATGATCTGCTAATGCTCTCTGTCCTTCCCGAACCTGTTTTTGACATCTAGAGTCGTCAATACAAACTCTAATCATTTTATACAGTGGCCACGTTCCTGTTCTAAGCCTCCCTCCTTCCTTTTCATTACTGAAATCAACTCCAAGTTTTTCCCAGGACCCTTTGGTTAAGGATCCGGTCGAGACAAACCATGGAGCAACTCGATCTACTTCTTTTAGAAAATTGCATAGAACTCTTTCAGGAACTTTTAGTCCGCGTTCCTTCAACAACGCCCGCATTGCTGAAAGGAGCGGCTTCATCTGTTGATTGCCTATAGTCCTTTATTTACAGGACAAGACGAACCTGCACAGTTATCTACCTGTGGCTTACGGTTCCGGTAAACAGGGAGGACAGGTACACTCCTTCCCTTGTTGATGGCAATTAAGACAAAAACAACACGTAATGACCACCACCACCCAAACAGGAAGAACAAGAGCCAGCCAAAGGGGATTCACCATACCTTGCAGAAAAGCATCTAGACTTCCTCCGCTGTCAGTTCTGAATCCTCTGTCGAGCCTACAGGATCCCTCGCAGCTGGACCGGAGCTCCCGAGACGTTCGGCTTCGTTCCCGGGTTTCGGCACCAGATGTCGCGCCCGCCTCGCCGATAAGGAAAGCGCCACACAATCAGGATTCTTCTGACAGCATTTATTGAACAGCTCTTTTAGATAGCATGGTGGAGAGGGACCCCGAGCTCCGGCAAGCGGCCGCTTATATAGCACATAAGGAGACTTGTCAAACCCTCATTGGCTCATACGGAATCACCTAATTAGCATGAGTTTGCAGTGCCCAGAAATGCGCCTTGCGCATGCGCACACCGGCACAGCACCTCCGTGAAGAACCAGGAAGCAGGAAGCCGGCGCCATCTTGTAATGGCGATTGCGGCTCCCGACAGGAATCATCAGTCATTGTGGAGGAAAGGGTAATCATTCTGATTTCCCTGTCTGAAATCCTAAGCCAGGAGGTCCATGAGCATAATATGATAGTGCCACAGAGCAGTAGTCACTGGAAAAGACCAAAGGAAAAGAATATCGGGCAGTCACACAACTGTGTTTCATCCTGCTGCTTTATTCAGATAGCTTTCCAGTAGCACCTTCTCTGCCAAAACTATAAATCATAAATGTTTTAAACACTGTGGATATTATGTTGGAAACCATCAAGATACCACAAAGTAGGGCTGATCCACAGTCAACAGTATGCATCATCCTTACTGCTGCTGACTATATAAAAGAACAAAATAATTTAGGTAAACATTTGTAATTGGCATAATAGTTTCAAGTTTATACCTTTCTTACTGGCTTCTGACTTTTTATTTGTATTGCTCATAATTTGTGGTAGGTTTCAATAAGTAATATAATTCAACTCTCAATAATGCTAATGTGACTAAATTTCACTATACTGGAGAATTAAGCTTAACAGCCCAACCCATGCTTGCTGCAGTAGCTACCTGCCATTGGTGAATACAGAAAGCAACAAGCTAAGGGAAGTGTAATATATATATATATATATATATATATATTTATATATTTATATATAGTAGTTTTCATATATATATGAAATATATATATTCACACACTCACATATATAATATATTATATATATAATATATGTATATATGGAATGAAGGTTTTGTTAGGCTCTTAGACAATGAGGGAAAAGGTGTTTAGTGACAAGATCCTCAAATATAACTTCTTTTTTCAATAGCAAATATATTTATTAATAACTATCCACACTTATAACAAATATAAACACTTATTACCTAAAAACTAGCCTTAAGAATAACTATAAACCCCTATCACCTAACAACTAACTCTAACATTTTAGAAGGATATAGCCTCTGGGGCAGGTCCTCAGTCATCAGGAACATTTCAATAGTAGATCCTTCATGGCACTTGGTCAACAGTCTTTCCTCAGGAACACCTCGACGTAGGTCCTTTAGAGTAAATTGGCTATGACAGCTTCACTTTTTAAAAAATTTATTCATTTTTTCCTTCAGTTTACATCTCCATCATATTATTCTCTTTCCCCCCCTTCCCAGCCACTCCCTCCCAGCCTCTACCCCCTAACCCTTTCATCCCACTCCTCTGGAGTGGAGTGTCCCTACATAACAGTCCATTGCCCAAGTTCAGAAGTCATATGAGGGCCAAGAGCCTCCTCATACACTGGGGGCCTACAAGGCAGTACCACCAGTGAAAAGTGTCTCATTGCCAGGGAGAGAAAACTAAAAAAAAAAACCACACAAACAAACAAAAAAAAACAAACGAAAGTCTATGTCCATGTTCCCTTTGGTGCATTGGTTGTAGTATAGATATCCTGTACTATATAGCTAAAATCCGACTGTAAGTGAATAGATGCTATGTGAAACCATCTGAGTCTGGGTTAGCTCACTCAGGATGAGCTTCTCTAGTTCCATCCATTTGGTTGAGAATTGCATGATTTCCTTATTTCTGATAGCTGAGTAGTATTCTATTGTGCAGATGTACCACTGTTTTTTTAATCCATTCTTCGGTTGAGGGACATCTGGGTTGTTTCCAGTTTCTAGCTATTACAAATAAGGCTGCTATGAACGTAGATGAGGAAACTTCCTTGTGATTCTGTATGAGTCATTTGGATGTATACCCAGAAGTGGTATAGCTGGGTCCTGAGGCAAAGTTATTCCAAGTTTTCTAAGATATCGCCATACTGACCTCCACAGTGGTTGCACAAGCCTGTATTCCCACAAGCAATGGAGGAGGGTTCCCCTTTCTCCACACCCTTGCCAGCATGTGCTGTCATTTGAGCTTTTGATCTTAGCCATTCTGACTAAGGTGTGAGATGGAATCTTAGAGTCCTCTTGAGTTCCATTTCTCTGATGGTTAAGGATGCTGAGTATTTCTTCAAGTGTCTCTCAGCCTTTAGGAATTCCTCCTTTGTGAATTCTCTGTTTAGCTCTTTCCCCCATTTTTTAATTGGTTTCTTGGCATTTAGTTTCTTGAGTTCTTAGTAAATTTTGTATACTAGCCCTTTGTCAGATGTGGGGTTGGTGAAGATTTTTTTCCAATCTGTAGGCTGCCGTTTTGTTCGAATGACAGTGTCTTTTGCCTTACAGAAGCTTTTCAGTTTCATGAGGTCCCATTTATAGATCTTTGGTCTTAGGTCCTGAGCTGTTGGTATTCTGTTCAGGAAGTTGTCACCTGTGCCAATGATTTCGAAGGTTTTTCCCACTTTCTCTTCTAGTAGATTTAGTGTAACCGGGCTTATGTTAAGGTCTTTGATCCACTTGGACTTAAGTTTTGTGCAAGGTGATAAGTATGGGTCTAATTTCATTCTGTTACAAGTGGACATCCAGTTGGACCAGCACCATTTGTTGAAGATGCTGTCCCTTTTCCATTGTGCGGTTTTGGATTCTTTGTCAAAAATTAGGTGGCCATAGGTGTGTGGGTCCATTTCTGGGTCTTCAATTCGATTCCATTGATCCACTGGTCTGTTTCTATACCAATACCATGCTGTTTTTACTACTATTGCTCTGTAGTACAGCTTGAAATCTGGGATGGTGATACCTCCAGATGGTTTTTTATTGTACAGGATTGATTTAGCTATTCTGGTTTTTTTGTTGTTCCATATGAAATTGAGAATAGCTTTTTCCAGTTCTATAAAGAATTGTGATGGTGTTTTGATAGGAATTGCATTGAATCTATATATTGCTTTTGGTAGGATGGCCATTTTTATTATTTTGATTCTACCTATCCATGAGCATGGGAGATCTTTCCACCTTCAAAGGCCTTTTCAATTTCTTTCTTCAAGGGCTTGAAGTTCTTGCTGTACAGGTCCTTTACTTGCTTGGTTAGAGTTAGGAAAATCCTCTCAAAACATTAGTGATTTTAAAAAAATCATTTAGAGAAAGAGAAAAAATCCAAATGAAATCTATCAACCAACTACATTACAGACATTCCCTAAATGACTTGTGTAGCATCCTGGGAGAGAAACTGGTTAGGAGGATGGCCCAATAACCATGGCATTTTGAGATGCTGTGATTCTGCCGCTGACACTCAAAGAACAGAGCAGGGCAGTCAGTTTCTGTGCCATAGAGGAATTTCACTCTAGGTTATGATGAATTTTCTCCCCTTACCTCAGTAGACCTTGGCAGTCCCTTTACAACACATTCCTTACAGAATAATCTTCTTCAGGAACAAGTGATTCAAGAGACATATTTGCCCGGAGGCCCTCTGCTTGTTGATGAGAACAGACCACTGGGTACAGAACACATGCTAGCACCCTGCTGGCAGCTGTGGGCAATTTCAAAGCATTAGGTATTTTCTTTACAACAGTGTTTTATAACCTAATTCTGTATTATTTCAGGGCTGGCTTATGCTCTGGGCCTGAGCCCAGCTCAAGCCTAAGACCCCTGTGGCTTCTGTCTTTTTTATAGACCTTTGACTTGGGTTTCAATCTCATCACGGGTTCTCATCCTTCAGATTAAGCTAATCAGAAATCAAGTTGCTAAAAGACAAGCAACATTTCCTTATCAAATATAAGAGATAGATAGAGTGTCTTCAAAAACCTCAAGAGATCTGCAGAATATGGCATTCAAAGATGTTTTCTTAACTTTAGATTTTTTGATATCAAGGCATGTCAGCTAATGACAGCAGCCCCTATTCTACTCCAAGTAGAAGATGAGCATCGAAGAATCTCCAGTGGGAGATGGTTGAATTAGTGGCAAGCCTATCTCTTGGCATGAAAAAACCCTTGCTTCAACTGTAGACAGAATGCTGTTCAAAAAGGACAAAACTTGGAAGCAGGTAAGTCGACAGCCTAGCTCTTCCAAGACAGGGTAGGCAAATCCTTCATAATTTCTGCTCTACAATCAATGTCTATCAGAGAAATGGGGCCAAACAGCTGAAGATTGATGCTGTAATGTATGGAGAGAAAATGGGAACTGTCCAGGCAGCCACTGGTATGTCATTTCTTAGTTATGGAAGCTGCAGGCCCTGCACTTCCTATATAATCAGATATATTTATCCCTCTCAGGTCTCTGAGATGGTTGAAGAATAGATAGCTAGAGTCTCATAGTTAAATTTTGAGTTGTCTAGGAATCAAGAGGGTGTCCTGGATCTAAGAAGATGTTTTTAAAATTGTAATGCAAGTTAGTATGAAAGCTGAGTTAGATATAGAACTTTAAACTCATGGAGATGGTTAGATAGTAGAATGTTAAGGTCAGGTGACAAATACATATGGACTGGACATTGGGATTGTATGCTAAGCCATATAACTCTTATAATTGTGGCCTATTTATTTCTGTTGTTTTGTATTGTATTTATTGTTATAAGAGAAAGAACCATTTGTTGGACTGAAAGGGGGAGCTGTTGGGGGGGAGATATACCTTAAACTTAAAAAAGGGAAGACGATGGGGGGATTGAGGGGGAACAGGGTGGGAGGATGGGACTGGAGGGGGAGTAGGGATGGGATTGTGATTGAGATGTAACTTGAAGAAATAAAAAATAAATTAAACACAAAACAAAAAAAAGGCTACTCTTTCTTTCTTTCTTATTTCAAGGGCTTGAAGTTCTATTGAAGAGGCCATCAGAAGATGGAAAGATCTCCCATGCTCATGGATAGGTAGGATCAACATAATAAAAATGGTCATCCTACCAAAAGCAATATGCAGATTCAATGCAATTCCTATCAAAATACCAACACAATTCTTTTTAGTCCTGGAAAAACCTATTCTTAATTTCATTTGGAACAACAAAAAACCAAGAATAGCTAAATAAATCTTGTACAATAAAAATCACCTCGGGCTATCACCATCCCATATTTCAAGGTATACTACAGAGCAATAGTAATAAAAACAGCATGGTACTGGTATAGAAACAGACCAGTGAATCAATGGAATCAAATTAAATACACAGAAATGAACCCACACAGCTATGGTCACCTAATTTTTGACAAAGAAGCCAAAACAGCACAATGGAAAAGGGACAGCATGTTCAACAAATGGTGCTGGTCCAACTGGATGTCCACATGTAAAAGAATGAAATTAGACCCATACTTATCACCTTGCACAAAACATAAGTCCAAGTGGATCAAAGAATATAATATAAGGCCTGACACATTAAATCTACTAGAAGAGAAAGTGGGAAAAACCTTTGAAATCATTGGCACAGGTGACAACTTCCTGAACAGAACACCAACAGCTCAGGACCTAAGACCAACAATCAATAAATGGGACCTCATGAAACTGAAAAGCTTCTGTAAGACAAAAGATACTGTCATGTGAACAAAACAGCTGCCTACAGATAGGGAAAAAATCTTCACCAACCCCACATCTGACAGAGGGCTAATATCCAAAATTTACAAAGAACTCAAGAAATTAAATGACAAGAAACCAAATAATCCCATTAAAAAATGGGGGAAAGAGCTAAACAGAGATTCACAAAGGAGGAATTCCTAAGGCTGAGAGACACTTGAAGAAATGCTCAACATCCTTAACCATCAGAGAAATGGAACTCAAGAGGACTCTAAGATTCCATCTCACACCTTAGTCAGAATGGCTAAGATCAAAAACTCAAATGACAGTACATGCTGGCAAGGGTGTGGAGAAAGGGGAACCCTCTTCCATTCCTGGTGGGAGTGCAAGCTTGTGCAACCACTATGGAGGTCAGTATGGCGATATCTTAGAAAATTTGGAATAGCTCTGCCTCAGGACCCAGCCATACCACTTCTGGGTAAACATCCAAATGACTCCTCACAGAATCACAAGGAAGTTTCCTCATCTATGTTCATAGCAGCCTTATTTGTAATAGCTAGAAACTGGAAACAACCCAGATGTCCCTCAACCGACGAATGAATTAAAAAACCGTGGTACATCTACACAATGGAATACTACTCAGCTATCGGAAACAAGGAAATTATACAATTTGCAGCCAAATGGATGAAACTAGAGAAGCTCATCCTGAGTGAGCTAACCCAGACTCAGAAGGATGCACATAGCATCTATTCACTTATAGTTGGATTTTAGCTATATAGTACAGCATATCTATACTACAATGAATTTACCAAAGGGAACATGGAGATAGACTTTTCCTTTTTCTCCCTGTCAATAAGACACTTTTCCCTAGTGGTGCTGCCTTGTAGGCCCCTAGTGTATGAGAATGCTCTTGGCCCTCATATGACTGCTGAACTGGGATGGGGAACCGTTAGGTAGGGACACTCCACTCCAGAGAAGTGGGATGAAAGGGTTAGGGGGTAGAGGGTGGGAGGGCGGGACTGGGAGGGGTGGAAAGAGGACACTGTAGTGGAGATGTAACCTGAAGCAATAAATAAATAAATGAAAACAAAAAACCTAAAGACGAAGAAGGCTACTCTTTTGTAGCCTCACTGCGGGTTGCTTTTCTTAAATTGTAGAGATTTTTCTCGGTAGAAACTTTGGGTCCCAGGTATGAGCATCATCTAGAGGGCACAGAACCTGAAGCAGGTACAAAATGAACCTAAAGAAAGGGAGAGATTCATGAAAAAAAATTCTCACTGTGATGTGTACTCAGGGAGAATATTTAGGCAGAAGACTCCTAAAACTGCAGGCAGAGGTGTGGGAGAAGCAGTTAGCATTCTGCCCTCTTCCTTATCCTCATCTGAAGTGAGGTGATTAATCTAACCATCTGTAGCTTAATTTCCAAGTAGTTCTTTTAAATGGAGATTGATTATCAAGTAAGGAAGGGTGGTAACTGAGGCATTGGTGTTAAAATGCAGACGTCCAGTAATAACACATCAATGTGCATCAAATTCAAAGAATATAAATGACAACATCTGATTATTTCCTGCTTTTTCAGAAGAAAGGAGAAAGTATACAATTAGGAAGGGATATCAACAGAAAAGAAAAAAACTAGTGCATATATATATATATATATATATATATAGCTAGAAACTGGAAATTTATATATATAAATTACGTGCATTTCAGGTTAGCAAAGTGCATCTTTATATATACATACAAATGTATATATTAATATACATATTTGCATATAAATATCATAGTTGTAACTATATATTTATATTTATTATTCAAAATTTACCCTTAGTTCAAAGGATATAAACCAAGCAAGCAGAAATTAAATTTAACAAACTGATTATACAGTCTTATTTCATCATAGTTTTACATATTTAAAAGTTTCTCATGTAAGGTCTACAAGAAAATGAGTCTCTCATTCCTGAACTCAAGTAATGAAACATTTTGGTAGACAGGAAAATAGTTTGCCTATGGTGGAGGGAGCTTGGGTCTAGTAGAACCAGCGCTGAGATTCAAGAATAGAATTTTAGTTTTGCCTTGGTTCCCATTTTCTTCCCAGAGAATTTCTGTTCTTTCTACCTGGCCACACAGAGAAGACTGTGCCCAGCGGCTTCCAATGGCTTTTGCTGTGTATATAACAATAAATTATGTGTATCATTTTCCATATCATCAAGATGGAGATATGGACAACTACTGGAGTTCCTGTCTTTTATTTCTGAGGGAATGATTACTGCTGTGTTTGGTCTAGGCTTGATAATTATCAAGAATTACAAAGAAAAACAAAGATTTCCATATTTAAAATGTTGGCTATTTATCCCATGAGGTTATGATATTATGATTAAAATTCTGTATCTTTTGAAGCTAGAAAACATGATATGTCCAATTATGAAGCAGATATTTATAATTTCGGGGTTTTAGTTACAGGTTTGCAACTTTATAGAAGGCACAAGTATTTACAGTGCCGTCCACTGCTTGAGTTGCTGTCGCATGGGTCACTAGTGTTAATCCTTGTAACAGTCAAAGAAACAGGTGCTTCTATTGTCTGTGTTTTACCAAGAGGGAAACTGAGACCAAGAAAGGCTAAGCAAATTATTTAAGAACTCATAGCTAGCAAGCTGGAAAGCTGTAGCTGGAAAACCATGATCCAGCTCGCTGGTCTTCATTCTAAGCTGGCAAACACGCTGCTGGGAAAAGTGAAAATCCTGCAGTTAAGTTCCTTGAGCTTAGTCTAGGCTTCCTGTGCACTTAACCAACAGAATAGTTGCCTGTATACATCATAGTCTTTCCCACACCACTGTTTCCTCAGCTACTGTATGTACCTCATTTTGAATTGCTCCATTTTTTTCCCATTGTTTTTCATGTCTTGTAATTAGGAGCTGGGCCTCTATTTGAATTCCCAAAGTGAGATGGGATAAAAAAAAATACTCTCTGAAATAACTGTCTTATTTACGGATTTATGGAATAAGTGAATAATTCTAGCTGGACATCATATTTTCAGGAAAGGAGAAGCTGCTCATAGCTTCCCTGTAGTTAACTCTATAGCGAGGTCCTGTAGGAAAAGTACAGGAATGTAGCTTCAAAAGCTGGAGGAGCAGAGTAACAGCAGACTTTATCGGGTTGACTATCCTGGGCTTTATTTCCTTAGCTATGAAATTAAATTTTGATGTATGATATCATTAAATCTTATGATAATCATAAGATGATCCGATTCTATAGGTTATAAGAGAGTTACAATGATCAATCTTTAAATGCCTTTAGCATTTTTTTCCTTTTACTTGACTTATACTGAGCCTGCCTTCTTTGTGTCTCTCTCTACCTCCATTTTCAAAAGGAATAGAAAAAAAATATTCCCCAAGTGGTGCATTTATTTCTCAAACTCGCTCACAGCTGCAATTTTTTACCACATAAGGACCCAAACAGAGCAGTGACATACTCTTGTAAAGTGTTCACAAGCTATTCATCCACCATTAAAAGCAGAAAGCATGCCGTTGCTTATAAGGGGACATTGGCAAAGACTACATAGTCTTTTATGAAGTTCGAGGTGGGGGTGAAAATCATATTACATCATTATCAAAGCTAGACCTTTTCCTTCAAATGATGGGCAATGAAGAGAGCCGTCTTTGGTCCTTGCCTTGCATGTGGAAAGATCTTGGATAACAATGGAAACTTTGCATGAGGAACTGAACATAGCAATGCTGCTTTCACTTATTTATTTATTTGATTTATTAAATCTGCCTTCGCCTCTAGAGACATGAGCATGACTGTAAAAAATAAAAATAAAAAAATACTGGTCTACATAAATCTCAGCCTCTTCCCCAACCTCACAGTTGGGATTCTCCATATCAATCAGACAAAAGTCTGGCTTCACCCCAGGATATTAATGAAAGTTGCATTCTCATTTTGTAGTCCTAAACAGAATTATATTTGTTAACACATTTTCCCCTCAGATCACTCTCCAGAATGCCTCAGGTTTTCTAATGTTTATTTTGTTTTGCTAATTCCTTTCTGCTTCCAAGGGTCAATTGTACTGCAAAATGAAGAAGAGTTGGGAGGGTTTTTTTTTTTTTTTTCTTCCTCAAAACACAATTCTCGAATGTATTTTTCTTGGGAAAGAATGACCCACAGTGCCAAACAGAACATGAAGAGTTCTGGCTGGCAACTTTTTAAGATTTATCCAGATTATTATTGACGATGTTATTTGTCTTAGATCTAACAAAGTGGTAAAAAAAAAAAGGTAATTTTTCCCAGTTCTTGAAGCTAGCTCCGAGCTTCTCTTGTGTGTGGCCTATGAAGTCACATGGGGCTGATGTGCAGACATAGGCTTGGTTGTATGCTTTTGCTGTTGCCACCTTGAAATTCAGTAATTTTTGAATAGAAGACTACATCTTCCATTTTGCCCTGAGTCCTACAACTCATGTAATGAGTCCTGCCTAGGCATCTTGTCTAATTAAGTAATGTGGTTAGGTCACAAATGTCAATTGTATTTCTGCACGAGGGATAATTAAATGAGAAAAGCAATAGTAACTGCCATTCAATGAGATGTAGCCAACTCAGAACTGGATTACAGGCTTTGTTCCTGGTATAGAATCATACTGAAATCTGAAGGCATTCTTTTACTTCTTTTTAAATATAAGAAATCTGAGCCTTGGGGGCTTTAAATAGATTGCCTGTAATAAATCATTGAGAAATTTTAGACCCATACCTTCTTATTTGAAGGACTGTGTTCTTTCCATTATTCTGAGGGACACAATGTGAGTGTTGGTTTAAATTCGTGTTGGGAAATGCATTTACAGAGCATACCAGGCTATACTTCTAGTCTATAGGAGGTTTAGGAAGACTTGGATAAGCCTTATCAGATAAAATCTAAAATATAGAGGGACCCATTTGACAGAAGTATTTTTGCTAGGTGTGAGAAGCTTTCTTAAGCCATGGTAAGAGAAGATACCTTCATGTTTCAGTGAGGTTGTAGTTTGAGGATTCAGTACAGGGTCTTATACACACTAGAGCAACAACCTACATTCCTAGCTCTGTCAATGAACTTCTGACAATGCCTTGAATCTTCAGAATAGGTATACAAACCAAGACATTAGAAAACAGATAATGAAAGAGAAAAGAATGTAACTCTTTATCTCTTCCCTACTATGCATTACATATTGACACTATTTTATTTTTCCTATGTGTTTTACAAAAGCTTCTTTTTTCTTGTCACCCCTCTTCAGAATGTTTCTGCTGCTATTGTTAAAGTCTTGTTTTAATAGCTCTGTTGGTGAGGTATGATAGCTGTAGCACCGACATGCATGTTAATGTGGAGGGATAGCTCCCACTCACCCCACTCATAGACAAAGAAGTACAAGCAGCTCATGATATATGAGAGATGGGGAATTAGATTTTCTCACGGATTAGCTACCTAACTGGTTATCCAATTAAGTAGTGCTAAACCTTGAAATCATACATGTGCAAGCAACACTAAATGGGCTCATCTGGTTGCATTCACATATGTATTTGTTTACACTATATATTTAAAATAATAATAAAAATGAGGCTCTGAATTTTTGAAGAAGTGGGGTGTATGAGATGGATTGGACAGAGAAAATGGAAGGGGAAATGGTGTAAATATATTTGAAAATAAAATAAATGTTCCTGTTCACCCTCTCCAACTGCTTTAAAGTCAACAATGCCTTCAGTTTTCTCTGTAAAAATTGTAGATGTCTAATCAACTGAATATAAGAAAATCCCTTGGCCAGATCTTTGGTGAAACCTCTTGTCTTGTTCTTTTTTATGCCTTTACAAATTGTGTACTTGAATTTTCTTCTAAAAACTAATTTAACTCAATATGTGAATTAAATATCTACTGTAGTCCACCTACTTCTTTAATTTTGATTAAAGTTTCTTCCAGTTTTAAATATGAACTTGTTTGGGGTGGAGGGAGTTCATTTTTAATGAATGGGAATATGATTTAACCAATAATATTCGATCTTACTTACTATTGAAGAATGTAGCCCTTTTTCTTACTAAGGCCTTAAGGACTTAGAGGGCTGAATCTGTCCTATGCTTGCAGTCTCGGCATTGTAATGGCCCACAAGCCAGCTCCTCTGGATTATTAGGTGATCTCAAAGGTAATTTCTGATCCTGTCTCAAAACAAGGGTGATGTCTCTCCTTTTTTGTTCTATGAATATGGGGTCCAAGGGTACTAAAAGAAGTTGCTATTTTGGGTTAAGATGGTAGAAAGTTCCAGCAAAGTTCAAGCTGTTTATCTTGAAAAGTACAAAATAGTGGAATAATAGAGCACATGAGAAAGAAGGCCCCTCATTTATCCTCTTTACCAGAGGCAAGAACCTGGACAAGCTTTTACAAATTCAACAGTTCTGGAAAACACATGCTCTATATGCCAGGCAGATTGACGTGGAATTTTGAAATATGTAACAAAATGCAAGTTTATCTGAAAATTATTGAAGAAGCTGATTTCCATTATAAAGTTTGCCATTCACCCAAAAACTAGACTATGCACTAATAGAAAAGCCCATTTATCTTTTTCTTCATGTTAAAAATGGGTTCTATTTTCATAAAAGGATATGATGCAGGTGTGAGAGGAAGTGATGGTCCAGGCTAAGGACATAGCTGTCAGTCTGCCTGGAAACAGCTGTGACTCTCTTCTTACCCATGAGCATTTCTACTGGTTCTTTTGCCTGTTTGCCCCACTTCCTATCTGGCGAATGGTAATATCGTCTGTCTCATCTATGCATAATGAGGTTTCTATTCATAAGTATTCAGATGACTTCCTAGCTCAAGATACAAATGAAATAAAGGTTGACATAACTTTTGCTCTGCATTCTAAGGAGGTTTTGTGAGATTTCTCTATACCTTGACTGAGTGTGACAGACTCATCTCTGACATTCCTCAAACAAATCTTGTGAAGCAGCTCTCTCTTATGACCATGGAAATCGCCCTTTACACGTGATTTACAATGAATGCATGGTTAGATTCTTCTTGGGCTTTGGGATTTGAGTGACAGTTTCACCACAAGAATCATCAGTAGACTCTATGATGCTTTGAACTGCTACTTGATGATTCTCTTCTGGATTATTCCCTTCCTCAGCTTTACAACCACATTTCCAGCCAGGCCTTTCTTCTCACCCTCAAATCCCCAAATGCACACCGCTTAAGAGAACTTCATGACAAGGGTGGGACTGTGGCCTTTAAGAGCCAGAAAAATGGGCACACATAATCTGATGGTCACAGTCTTAAAGAGGATGCTGATTTGCTCATGGAAGCCATTCAAAGGGTTCCAGAACCTAGCCACAAAGGCTGTCACATTGCTACACCACATTAAACACAGGCCTATGCAATACTGATGTGTTTCATAACTTCAGAAATAACAAAACCCTCAAATGCTTCCAGGCTTTTAATTTCCTTTGTAACCATTGTTAACTGACTCTTCAATGCAAAATTAAAAGCTAGCCTTCATTCTTACCCATCCCTTAATCCCTCCTCTCTCTAATTCTCCCTCCAACACCCACTTTAGAAAAACACGCCAGTCCCTTGTTAACTTCATTTCTGAGTGGAGAAGTCAATCTTCCTGTAGGAAGACTTCCACTGTCATGAGATCTGTCACTGTGGTCAGCCTTTAGACAAAGCCTACCAGAAAGCCTGGCCTTGACTGGAGCAGTGGGTATTCTTTTGCAGGAAAGAACTGGAGTTCTTTGAGTCATTGCATGTATCACTGTTCCCTGTCTTTTCATTTTTCTTGACTGTCAGAGACATGATTAGAGTGATATGCCTTTTGTCGTAGTTCCTTTGCTGTTGTTGTGATAGAATACCCAGAAAACAAACAAACAATCACTTAAGGGAGAGAGTTTATCTTAGCTCCCACTACAAGGTACAGTCTATGGCAGGAAGTAAGAGTGGTAAGAGGTAGAAGCTACTGGTCATAATCATGTTCACACTCAGGAACAGAGAGCAATGAATATTGATGCTGCTCAGCCCCCTTGTTTTATTTACACAGTTCAGGATCCCAGCCCCAAAATGACCCTACTGATAGTGATTAGCTCTTCCAGCTCAATTAAAGCAATCAAGACCCTCCCTCACACACATGACCAGAGATTCATTTCTCAGGGAATTATAGAGTATGTCAAGTTGGCAAGTAAGACTGAGCATTACACCATTTGAAAGAGTGTGATGCTATACTCCTTACTCCAAAAGAATACTTTTTTAAGGAAATAAGTTATGACTATTATTGAGACCACAGACATGTTGTGAGACAGGGCATAGTCCCTAGGGGAGAAACTACTACCATTATTTTGCTTAATGGACATGGCATTAAATGGACACCTGATGACTTGTTACATCGATGGTACATCAGTCAGCCCCTATCAAGAAGCTTCTTTTTGGAGTAGATGGTGCTGAACTTACAGACCCACAACTGATCAAGATGCAGAGAATAAGAGATTGGCCCTAAGAGAACTTCTACATCACACTTCCTTCGATGGCTCAGGGACTATTTTGGAAGAGGAGTTGGAAACAATTTAAGAGCTAAGGTGGTGAATGATGAAAAGGAAACTGTTTTCTGGACACAGTGGGAGTAGTTTCACATATAAATTCACTACAGTTGAGACTATATACAAAAGACCTGCACAAGCTTGGTCCAGACAAAATTCCAGCATGGAGAGAAGAGAGGGGTATGAAGTCCTGCCTCTAGCCAAGGAACATTTGACAGTTGACAGTTGCTGGGAGAAGAAAAGTCAGTCTACTTTAAGAGCATGGGCCCTAGTATGTCAACCACATTCAGGCAGCAGCCTACATAGTCAAGAGTGTATGGGAAGCACAAACTCTACTTGATTTTTTTCAAATTAACATAAAAAGACACAAAGTTGGGTGAGCAAGGAACACAGAATTAGATCTGAGAGGAGGGGCTGAATATTATCAAAGTGTGTTGTATGAACTTTGCGTGGAAAGCACAAACTCTACTTGATTTTTTTAAAATTAA
The DNA here is from genome assembly GCA_907164525.1 of Lophiomys imhausi. Classification (NCBI taxonomy): domain Eukaryota; kingdom Metazoa; phylum Chordata; class Mammalia; order Rodentia; family Muridae; genus Lophiomys; species Lophiomys imhausi. Next base: position 8,632,863 of record CAJQZJ010010411.1, read on the forward strand.
GATAAAAAGACACAAAGTTAGGTGAGCAAGGAACACAGGATCAGATCTGAGAAGAGGGGATGGATATTATCAAAGTATGTTGTATGAACTTTTCAAGGAACTAATGAGAATGAAGAGAAATTTATGCACAATGCAAGAAATCTACACAAGAGGCTGGTGCTAGCCACTCAACTATTTAGAGTTGGGTGCATCGTAGGAGACACACAAGGGTGTTAAGATATTTCATGCTTTATTTATGCAGAACTTAGAGTACATCCACGGCCCATTCATCTCTGCAAGAACTCCAGCTCTGAGAAATGTCCCCAACATGTAGTATGTAATTTTCAGCAAACTGTTAGAATTGGAAAATACCAGTATTATTTTTGTATTTGCACAGAAAATGAAGTTCTGAAAATGTCCTAAAAGTTTTAATGATCCTCAACCTTGGGAATCCTTATATTTCCTTCTGAGGGAGGATGTGAAGGCCACATATATCAGAATCTTGAAGGAAATGGTGTTAATTACTTACATTGCTATATATAAGATAAGGAGGAAACACAGGATGAATTGGATAAATTGGCTTAGAATTCTAATTCAACTATTGGTAAGCTGTGTGATCTTACAGAGACCATTTACTTTTCTAAATTCATTTCTTGCTCTGTTATGCAGGCACAGTTTCCATAAGTACCTAGTATGCATGATGGAATCCTACATGTAACTCATCTATTGCAAGTTTTATTCTTCATAGTCAGTGGCTTGTAACCCTCATTATCATGATTTTTTTCCACAAACAAACATGGAAATGCTATTAATTGATAATTAGAGGTTGTCAAGGCCCCAGTGTGCTACTTGAGCTTGTCTCTTACATAATTAAAGTGTAATTGAATGATCACTTATAACATCTTCTTGGCCATCACTGCAATCTTCAGGAATTTGACAAATATTTGCTCAGCTGAAATTGATGACATTTAGGCATATCTACATAAGGTACAGGATGACTTTTTTGATTTAATGAGGACACCTTCAAGCATCAGCCAATGGAGTGTTCTTCAGTATTATGATCAAAGTTATAGAGAGGAGAAAACATCAGGTTTTTATTTTCATTAAAGAATGTGTGTGTGTGTGCATGCAAAACAAAAATGTTATAGTATTAAGCAAGTATCCAGGGGGGGCAAATGATGAAGAAGTTATTTATTTATTACAAGTTAAGGTTGAGTTCTCAGGGACCCTCAGAGCTGGACCATTTGTGAGAGCCACAAAACAAACGAATGTGGAAATAACAGAGTTTGTATTACTTAGCCTGCAATATAGACATCCAGCCCCCTTAAGTAGTACCATTAGGGACAAGGAGGTAAATTCTGAGAAGCTAATGTCTTCTGTTATTGCAGAGTACTCACGGGCTGACCCTCATATTTGAATATTAAACTAGTTAAGGCAGAACCTACACAATACCAATGGTATTAGTCATGTCTGCTGGGGCATCCAATACCAGACGTCACTCTTCTGATCTTTCAGGCTCAGCCTTCGCTGTTTTTGGCATGTCAGATTTAGCATCTGAGTGCAATTTAAGTTGTAACAATGCAATCAGCGTGCCTCCCCCCTACCCTGTGCTCTTTTGTGTTTTATTCTCCCTTCCTCTTCTCCTTCAATTTTGGGAGCTGAAGCTAGGAAATGTCTCTGCTTCCTATTCTGGGAAGTTAGAAATGGTTTTTCTAGGCTCCCTTCTACCATCTTTTACAGGCAGAGAGCCTGCTCTCCCCTGCCTTACAAACATTCATTTCTAAGATTTACATCAGCCTCACAAATAACTGCTCTCCATTGGAAAGTAATAATTTATGGTAGGTGGGTAGGAAAGAGTTCTGAGTTCATCCACTTTCCCACCTGTGCACTTCCTGGAGGGAAGCATTGGTCAAAAAAATGTGTGCTGGTGAGCTGTTTGTTACTTACATTCAAGGTTGGCTTAAAGCATAGTAGCTAGGAACCCTTTACTTCACTTCTTAAATTGAGTCTAGTTTGTAAGTGAGAAAGAGCATAAATCCAAGTCTCCTACATAGCTACTAGTCATTAAATAATAATATTGACAGACCAAGCATCAAGCCCAGAAGTCTGGAAAGTTTAGCTGTGGACAATGCTCCAAAAATCCTAAACTATTCTCCAGAGGAGTTGTTCTCAACCTGTGAGTCATGACTGCATTTGGGATTGCATATCAGACATCTTTCATATCAGATATTCATATTGCAATTCATAAAAATAGCAAAATTACAGTTATGAAGTAACAATGAGATAATTTTATGGTTGGGGTTAATCACAACATGAGGAACTGTTTGAAAGGGTCACAACATTAGGAAGGGTGAGAAGCCCGATTCCAGACCGAAATCACTGCCAAGGTCTCTTCTTATATGTCTCCATTTCCCTGTCTTTCTTCCTCTTTCGTTTTTCCTTTCTCTCTTCCCCCTTCTCACTACAGTATCTTTTGTATGAGGTTTCAGAGTGAAACCTAGTGGTTTTGTATCATTGTTTATTCTATACCAACAACACAAACCCACAACATGCTACTCTTTTGGAGTCTGTTTCTAAATGCCATGCATGTTAGAAGTTCCAGAGCAAGATACCACATTCTCCAATTCAGTCTCCAAATGGTGTAGATCAAAGATTCTGATGCCTCTCCAGAGTCGACCAGGACCTAAGTAAGAGGGTCACTAAGACAAAAGTGCTCCCCTTCATAGCCTTCTCATCTGAAGAGCTTTGAGTTTTATATGTTGTAGACACTGTGCATTCCACTTAGATTTCAGAGTTTAAAGTTTCTTTGGCTACAGTAAAATTTTTTGTTAACACACAGTATGAGAAAAATACATGCTTTTCAGCATCTCTCAAAATCTCTAGAGTGGAAACAGAACCTGCCATGTAACAAGTAGTTAGAGACAAGGGTATAAAAATACTAGAGTTTATGCCTTCCCTTCCTTATCTAAGTGTCCTATTGAACTCCTGACATTCCGTTTATTCCATTTTCAAGGCTGGCCCATTGTACCTTGCCAAGTCCTTTAGTTTCCTTGCTCCTCTTTGGGAGCTCCATCTCCTTTCTATGAGAAACCATCCATGTTTGGTTCTTCCAGTCTGGAGCCTCCTTTCATCTGAAGGCTGATGGATGCACAGGGCTGTTTGCTGGTTGCTTCTTTCATTTGAACACACTTCAGTTTCAGAGACTGCCATTTGAAAGCTCCTTGAGCCTGAGTCTCTGCAAGGCATAAATGGAACTTTGCCATAGGGTTATGGGAGAAGAGTTCAATAACACGATTACTTATGAGCATGTGATCGGGACACAGGAAATCACAGTGTGAACATACTACCCAGAGTTAGTTGCATACCAGTGTTACATGATGTTCTGGGAGAGAGAGAGAGAGAGAGAGAGAGAGAGAGAGAGAGAGAGAGAGCTATTTCTTCATCAGGGGATCCTAGAGGACAGTGTTAAGAGGGAATCCTGACAGGAGCTCTGTTGTATGGGGAAGTCTTAGAGTATTTGTAAGTCAGCAGGGAGACAGCTGAAGAAATAAATTGCCCAACTCTAACCTTTTTTGCTGACCCTAATACAAGCTGAAGTACAAGAGAGTAAAAGAGAGTAGAGCATGCAGAAAGGGTATGAAAGAGCAAATTAAAGTGATGTGACATGTTTCTTTTCTATTTCTCACCCTGTCGAATAGTTTCAATGACATCTGCTTCCAGTTAGAATAAGAACCTAAGTGGAATACCTTAACTGACACCAGAACAAAAAGAATCAATGGAGGAACCAAATATCCCTACCAACTAGGAGTTCCAGAAACAAAGAAACCTAAAACTACCCAAGTTTAGTAAAAACATTAGAAAAATTGCTAAGAAAAAATTCAGAGTACTGCTGAGATTGGAACCCATTGAAAAGCAGTATGTTTCCCAAATCTATGGGGTGGCATATTGGATTTTACTTTGGAGAAGTTCCACACATCTCTCTGCCAAGTAGCAAGCTCTCAGAAATGCAGCATTGGTGAGTTTGCAGTCTTATATACCTGAAGCTTCACAGTCTTGTGATCTGGAAAGCTTACAGTCTCACAGCTTCACAGCCCAAGCAGTTTACACTACAGAGGCTCATATTCCCAAACACTTACAGTCTGTAGTCTCCTTAAAAATCATATTTCCTATTCCCTTTGGTGCATTGGTTGTAGTATTTTTATCCTGTACTATATGGCTAAAATCAGATTATAAGTGAATAGATGCCATGTGCATCCTCCTGAGCCTGGATTAGCTCACTCAGGATGAGCTTCTCTAGTTCCATACATTTGGATGCAAATTGCATTATTTTGTTGTTTCTAATGGCTGAGTAGTATTACATTGTGTAGATGGACCACAGTTTTTTAATCCATTCCTCAGTTGAGTGACATCTGAGTTGTTTCTAGTTTCTAGCTATTACAAATAAGGCTGCTATGAACATAGATGAGAAAACTTCCTTTTGGTTTGGTGAGGAATCATTTGGATGTATACCCAGAAGTGGTATGGCTGGGTCTTGAGGTAGAGCTATTCCAAGTTTTCTAAGATATCACCAGACTGACCTCCATGGTGGATGTACAAGCCTGCACTCCCACCAGCAATGGAGGAGGGTTCCTCTTTCTCCACACCCTCGCCAGTATGTGTTGTCATTTGAGTTTTTGATCTTAGCCATTCTGACAGGTATGAGATGGAATCTCAGAGTCGTCTTGAGTTGTATTTCCCTGATGATTAAGGATGATGAGCATTTCTTTAAGTGTATCTCCACCATTAGGGATTCCTCCTTTGTGAATTTTCTAGTTAGCTTTTTTCCCCATTTTTTGATTGGATTATTTGGTTTCTTGGGATTTAATTTATTGAGTTCTTTGTAAGTTTTGGATATTAGCCCTCTGTCAGATGTGGGGTTGGTGAAGATTTTCTCCCAATCTGTAGGTTGCTGTTTTGTTCGAATGATAGTGTGTGTTTTGCCTTACAGAAGGTTTTCAGTTTCATGAGGTCTCATTTATTGATTGTGGGGCAGGGGACTGTTATGTAGGGACAGTCCACTCCAGAGGAGTGTGCTGGAAGGGATAGGGGGTAGAAGGTAGGAAGGCGGGACTGGGAGGGGTGAAAAGAGGGCACTGTGATGGAGATGTAATCTGAAGTAATAAATAAACATTAAAAAAAAACAAACAAAAGCCCCAGAAAAGTTATATGTAAACCAAAGAGCTGCTTTAGAACAAATTTTTTTGTGCTTTACTTTTAGTAAATGTTTGACTTATATAACATATATATATACATGTATGTATGTGTATTTACCCACATACACAGACACACCCACACATATATTTACCTACACACACACACACACACACACACACACACACACACACACACACACACCCCAGAGGACATAAAGAAGTTTCTTCAACAAAATCAACATTGCAGAGGGCTCAGTTGTTAGTATCACATGTGCTCCTGCAGAGAGGACTTGAGCTCAGTTCCCTGAACTCATGTCAGGCACCCCACATCTGCCTGGAACTCCAGCTCCAGGGGAGGCCAGTGTCTTTAAGCCTCCATATATAACCAACCACTTACACATGATTTTAAACAATAAAAATAAACCTTAAAAAAGAAATCATATTTCACATCTACTCTTCTTGAAGGGACTGCAGACATGGCAGTTAACCAGTCTATAGTTTTGAGGTCAAGCAGTCTTATGGTTTTATAGATTTGAGACGATACAGTCTTTGGTTCCCAGCCAATGCTGAAGAGGGAAGCCGGATTTATTTTCAAAATGCTGAATTCTAGAGGAAAAGTGAATCTGACTTTTCTACCAGAATTCCATCTAATTCAATGTCCCCCAAGATCAACAAAAGTCCCCCTAATGGCTGGTCAAGGAAGTTCTAGCTAGACTAAAAGGGACAGGACAGCAAGCTAGAATCCTGCCGTTTCAGTTCTAAGGTTGTGTTTTGGTGATTATAGTCATACAATACAGCAAAGAAATAGCTAAATTTATTATTAGGCCAAACTGATCAGCTTTTCTACCATTATACCATTCTTCCTAATAAAATAGTTTCCTTATTAAACACATAAACATACACACACAAATACACACATACATATGATATATAACATGTTATAGATGAATGTTTATGTAGGTTTATAGTGTGTTTAGTAAAGTCTCAACATCTATTGTTCCTTCAGACACAATATCTAGGGTATAAGAAAGCATTGTCATTTTATAATGTAGCTGTGGCAAAGTAAAAAAAAAACAGTAAATACAGTAGCTTAAATGCTGAAATAATCAAATGATAAATTAGATGCAGCATTTCTCAACATATGGGTCATTCCTCTTTGGGGAATCAAATGATCCTTTCATGAGGTCGCCTAAGACCATCAGAAAGCACAGATATTTACATTATGAATCATAACAGTAGCAAAATTACAGCTATGAAGCATCAAAAAAATGTTTATGACTGGGGTCACCACAACAGAAAGGACTGTATTAAAGGGTTTCAGCACCAGAGAGGTTGAGAACCACTGAATTAGAAGAACCATCACCAATTTTATAGAGTCTATAGGAAAAGATATACATAAGAGTAAAGACCTGGGGAGTTGGAGGATGGTAGAGAAATTTAGTGAAACAAATAGCCAATGGGAATGCTGCCATGACAACTGTAGTATCTGATACACCATGCATGTTTCACTGATGGTTAGTAGAAGATTGAATTAGGGTGAGAAAGGGTGACTGTATCCAAGCCAGTCCATAGCATTCCTTCAGTCTGAAACAAAGAAAAACTCCTGGCTGGAACTCTCAATGACATATGAAATGGTGTTGAGGAGAAATCCCAGAAGAAGGAAAAAGAAAATGGGCTGCAAAACTGAAGAATTAAGGATGAAATTTTATAATTTGATAAAAAAGTACAGTCTAGTAATACAAGAAGTTCATGAACCTCTTATAAGTAGATTAATTACCAAAGAAACCGCATCTAAGTGCAGAATTGCCAAACTGCTCTAATTCGACATAAAATTTCAAAAGAAGCCAGAAAAAGAAGTCACATTAAATAAGGAAAAGCAATGAAAAAATGGCAGTCATTTCATCATGCAAGTAAACTAAAAGCTATCTCAGATTAACAAAAGCTAAGAGGCATTCCTGTCAGCACATCTATACTATATTATGTGCTTGGGGTAATATTGGGTGAAAGTTAATGATCACAGAGGGAAATTAAAATATATGAAAGCAAGAAAGGCCACAGTAATTAATATAAGGGTAAATGTAGATGCACATATATATACATATATGTATGTATATATGTAGTTTTAATACTTTAAAATGTTAACTGAATTAAAATAATAATAATAAAATACTGCAGAGTTTATGACACATATAATGGTAAATAGCTGATAATCATACCAAAAGACATAAAAGAATATAAAAATTGTTATATACTTTTTTTCCCTTTGTGTAGTCCTGTCTGTCCTGAAATTGTCTGTAGACCAGCCTGGCCTCTAACTCACAGAGCTCCACCTGCCTCTGGCTCCCAAGAGCTGGGATTAAAGTCATGTACCACCACTGCTTGTCCTAGAATTTTTATATTACATAATGTAATATGACTTTAATTTAGGATAAGCTGATAGAATAGCACCCTTTATTGTGATTTCCCAGAGCTAAATTATAAGAACGTGAAAAGGAATAGAAATAGGTCAAAATGACACAGGAAAGAATGAAAAAAGGCATAATCCATAAAGAAACAACTTTTTAAAAATGGTAGTATGGTGGACTTTACTATACCTTAAATGTAAATTAACTAAACATTCCATGTAGCAGAAAAACTGTCAGGTTAATTACATATGAAAAATCAACACAAATCAACAAAGACTTGAACAAAGGATATCTCAAAACCATAAAGAATAAGCAAACTATTACTAAACTCAGGCAAAATAGTCCCAAAAGGAATTTTGCAGAAATGAATAGGGTAGTTCATAACAATAAAATGTGTAGAAAATGGCTAATTAAATTATTTACTAGTATTTATATTATCTTTAGTCAGCGGTTGTTAATCCTTAACCTGCCATTATAAATGAACACAAAGATACCTGATGGATTTTAACTAGACTTGACCTGGATTGTACAATATTAGCCCATCTAAACTAGCCCTTAATTCTATACCTGAATAAAGCCCCATATAATACACATATGTCTCCTGGGCTGTTTTTCTCCAGGCTATGCTGATGTTCCCAATCACGTGATGCAATATTCTTTCATCTACCCCATTGTGTGTCTCCTTCTTTCTGCTCCTCTGACTTCTTTCTTCTTCTGGAGGCTTCTTCTCTGTCTTCCACTAGAGGCCTCTACTTCCCATGAACCTCTCTGATTTAGAAGTCCAAGCACCTTAGTCACTCCTACCTCTGTCTTTGCCCAATCTAAGGTCACAACATTTATTTAACCAACCAGAGACAAGCAACATAACACAGCATTACTTGACATACAGCACGCAAGCTTCTGGGAGCAGGTTAATTAACATTTAGAGTGCATAACATCACCCCATCAATTCCCTACTTTTGTCTAATTAAAAAGGATAATTTTTAAAACTCATATAGTAAAAACAATAATAACAAATATGAAGCAATCAAGAAAACAATATATGAAAGTCACACACATAATGTTTAGCCTATTTGAATCAGGAAATTTGTAGAAGAAAAAAATCATCTATCTTGGTGTGTCTAAAGTTCTTAACCTAAATATTTCTTATCATATCCTATATTTATAAACCCAAAAATTTTATTTAGACTTGAAAATATCCTCTTGTAAACAACTCAAGTTCAATTGTAATTTTATATCTATAATCTCTTCAACCCCATCAAAGACATACAAAGGAATAAAGTTATTATTTCAGTGAGCAGGGAATACAGTAGAGCAGCTTCCAAAAGGAAAAATGAGAATTTGCTGCTTAGACAGACCCAAATATCTCTCTATACAGTTGGAACATCATCTTCAGCCTTCTGGCCAAGCATATCTCACAGACTAAATTGTGCAACAGGAAATAAGAAGGATTTTCCCACTCTGTCTCTGCAGAATCAGCCCATTGACTTACCCGTATTTAAATTCTGGTCCATCTTTGAACTGTATATAGACTGTTCAGAGAGCAGGGTCATTTTTGCTCAGCAGGAATTATCTCCTGATGGAGATTTTTGATGCTCATTATCTCCTTCCAAGTCAAATGGGAGCTGTCAGGAGCTGACTGTTTCAAGTCAAAGAATCCTTAATAATGAAAACATCTTTAGATGCCATTTTCTGTGTGGCTCTGAGGGTTTTGAAGGCATCTGTTGATTTATTTATAAATCTATCTATCGTCTATCTATCTATCTATCTATCTATCTATCTATCTATCTATCTATCATCTATCTATCTATGTTTCTATCATCTACCCATCTAGCTTAACAGGCCAACTGTATATTTTTATCCATTTAGTATCTGTTTAACCTAGTAAGCCTATTTTGTGATAAATTAAGACTAGTATTTGACATGACCAGGAGCTTGACTGGTCAGCCGTCAACCTATATTACCCAGACTCCTAAACAGATTGCAGTAGCAGCCCATAAAAGGATTGGAAGTAAACCTGTACTTTTAAATGAATTGTATAGGCACAATACCTTATTTAAGAGTTGAAATACACATACATGTATGTCAAAATATAAAATTCTGTACCAATGAATGAAAAATTAACCTTATTTTTCTATCAATATAAAAATTCCTATACCAATGTATCAAATATAACATTAATTTGAGAAAAGCAATAGCTCCAAGTTTCAGAGTAGAATCAATAATCTACCCTTATATCTTATCATTTCTATATTATGTACCAATATTCCCCCTCTTTTTTCTTTTCAAGTCTTCTCCCCTATATAAGAGAGAAGCAAGGATAGAGAAAAGAAAAACAATGAGAGAGGTCCCTGAGTCTAACCTCCTATATCTTGCTTAACAAGACAATTTAATAACTTGTAACTAGTCCCCCTAAACAACATCAATAACCCATCAAATGACCAAAAAATTTATCCACCACACTTTTGGAAATGGGGCGTTGCTCTTCTTAAAATTATTTCCTGCTGAACTGGGATGCAGGAAACCTGTTTGGGGACCCAAATAAATTGGAAAAATAATTAAGCAAGTTAATAGAAACATTTGTTGTCCAGTCTCTAATTGCTCAGTAATTTGAATGTCCTGAGCGGTTTGTAGTCCAAATCTGAACTTTGGGTGGAAAGTTCAGGACTTTACTGAAGTCTTGGCTGAACAGTCTGTGAGGCTGGACCATCTCAGCAAGTTGTTTGAAGTTCTTCTAGATGCAGATTTTGAAGGAAACAGCTATTGAGGGTGTCTGTGAAGCTGAATCATATGGGCTATTTGTCTTCTTTGGTGTCTGTTCTCTTTGTTCTGAAAATACATAATTTCTCACAAGTAAAATATAGTTCTGTAATTATAAAAATGCCTTGGATGTGCAGAATGCACAAATCAATTAAGGAATATTTTCCGCTCTTTATTTGACCAGGAGAAAGACATTTGTAAGTCTCCATTCATGCCATGTGAAGGGATGGCATGTAATAGTAAGTCATGCAAATTCTATGTAGCCAATAAGATTTTTATTGGCTATATATAAATATATTATGTCTTAGCCTGTCAGAGCTATTCCCACATGGTGGAATCAGCAAATATAAGTTGCCTGTTTGTTCTTTTGTTTGTAGCCAAGATTTGTAGGAAGCCTTTCCAGTCCAATCTGGTTTCTATCAGTTTGGATGGAAGATTTAGCTTTCCTTTTCTGTAATTATTATTACATATATATGGTTTTATATATAATCAATTTTAAGTTGAAAATTCAGCATAAGACTGTATGGAGTTTAGGTATTCTCCTCTACAGTTTATATAAATCCATTAATTGATTGAGACAGGTTTTTCTCTGTAGCTTGGGCTGTTTGTAGATTTGGCCTCAAACTCGCAAGGAACCTATCTGTCTCTGTCTTTTTGTCTCCCTCATTTTGGGATTAAAAACATGCATTTACATATTTTTTCTTTTTCTCCATTCCTTGGAGATTTAGTTTCTTTGTGGATATATTTATCCTTATTGAGACAGGGTTTCTCTTTGTAGCTTGGGCTGTCTTAATTTGCTCGGTAGAGCTCTATAGATTATATTGGCCTCGAACACACAAGGAACCTGTTTTTGCCTTGTCTGCCAAGTTTTGGGATCAAGGTATGAATTTAATTCATTGAACTACTTTTTATTAAACAATAATATTAATTAAATCATCTTGTATTAGTCTGAGTTCCAATTCTCCCATGGGAGTCCCAATCTTGAGGAGATTGGTTTGCAGTAGCATGATATGCTATTTTATGTTAGCTTTTCTTAACTGTTGGCAGTGGGAGGCGGCATGCAGATTGCATGCTCCTCCCCCAGACTAACTCTTGATTAACATCTCTCTCTCTCTCTCTCTCTCTCTCTCTCTCTCTCAGGTTTTTCGAAACAGGATTTCTCTGTGTATCCTCTCTGTCCTGGACTGACTTTGTAGACCAAGCTGGCTTTGAACTCACAGAGATCAGCTGCCCTCTGCCTCCCTAGTGCTGGGATTAAAGGCGAGCGCCACCATGCCTTGCTACTAACATATCTCCTTTAGGTGCAAAATTCCTCTTGAAACCACTTCTCTTGTGAGAGCCCACACCTAAGGATACTGGTTTGTGATCCCGTTCTCTTTACATAAATTTAAGATTTTGTGTATTTATCCATTATATCAGTAGGGCTATTATTATTTATTACTAAGCAAAAACTTAATATAGTACCTTCAAGGAAAAAAATGTGTCATGTTGGATTCTAGACTGTCTTTAGCAAGTACCCTTATCTTATCAGCAGGGGTCCTACTCTGACTTCATTGTTGAGATCAGGCTGGTCTAGAATTCAGATATCCTCACCTTACTACCCCAGTTTGATGGGATTAAGGCTGTGTGCCATTACCACCCTGCTCAAATATTTCACTAAATCTCAAATAATAGTAACTCTGAACTGCAGCGAAGATTCCAAATTTCTCCAAAATCCTTAAAAATCTCTCACGTTATAGCAATGCCAAACCACAAAATATCCCTTCTACCTCCCAATTTAGGGAAAATCAAGACATTTAAAGAGAAATCAAGCAAAGAAACAAGAACATTCCAAAAGCCTTGGTCTAACTGTGCTATTCCATGCTGCAATTAAAGCTCTGTTCATTATTCCTTGATATCTAGTTGCAGCTACATTTCTTTGGCAGCCCTATCTCAGATAGCCCTGACAAGCACCTAGTAGCCATGGATCTCTGAGCTCCAGTTGCCATCAATTTTGTCTTATCTATTGGGAAAGACCTCCCTCCTTCCCCCATTGTCATTGCCAGTAACTTGGCATTCCATTTGTAAGCTCTCCCTTGAGCCTATCCTAGTCAGATCTTTCTCAAAAAGGATACACAGAACCACAATTGTCAGTGTAAAACTCAATTGCTTTCTAAGCGAAACAAACTCAATTGGAATCCGAACGTATTGAGACATTATGAACTCCTCCATTTTTAATCTAGGTGGTCAATTCTGCTCCCAAGCTCTGTCTAGAAAGCTGCTGCTTTTTTTTTTTAGTACATAAGGAGAGCCAAGGCCTTAGCTCTCTGCCCTTGTTGCAAGGCAACAGCTTTTGTTAAGGGAGCTGGACATTTGAAATGCATTTGGGTTTGGTTTCCTGCTCTTTCACTAAGAAACATGCATTCAATTTAAAAGATAATAATCTAAAATGATAACATTTAGCACATTAGTTTACAATACTAAAACTGGACCCTAATAGAACACGAAGCAAAATAGAAAAATAAAAAGAGCTAAAGGGAAAAACAGACACAGTTTTCTAATAATGAATAGATTGTGAAATCAAAAAGCAAGCATGGATATCAATTTGAGCAACATTATCAAATATTGTTGATCAACAATGAGATAATTAAATAAAAATAAATACTAACATAAATCTTAATTGTCCTTTTGGACATTAGGCAACTCACTTTTAAATAATCCATGGATCAATGAGGAAATCTAAGAGAAATTAGAAAACATTTTGAACTTAACTATAATTAAACTACAACATATCAAAACCTATGGGACAGAGCTAAGACTTTTGTTTATGAGAAAATTTTAACATCAAATTTGATGTTAAGTGAAGAACTAAATCAATGATCTAAGCTCTGCTTTTAAAGTTGGAATGAGAAAAGTTAAAAAAAATAAACAAGAGTTGAAATATTAGTCAACTGTTTAAAAAGAGAAGGTAATAAATTATTAAGTATAGGAATAAAAAATCTTCCATCACGAAGCAGGATATTTTAATCACCTCTTTTCTAACAGACCTATAAACAGGAAAAAAATATTTTATTAAAAAGCAGGCACATAAAAAAAAAACAGAAAATTCAAATGAACCTAATTCTACTAGTTAAAATTCTCACCAAGATATCTCCTGGATTTGATTTGTTGTTGAAAAATGTAACAAGTGTTGCCCAATTCCATCTGATATGTCTAGAGTAGCGCAACCTCTACACCTAAGGCTGGGGAAGAAAGACTGTTAGCCTGGAGACCACATTCATTTGCTATGAAATGGTGCTTAGTCATGGTTTCTATAACTTTGACAAAACACTGTGCCCAAAAACCAGTTGGGGAGGAAAGGGTTTATTGGCTTACATTCCCATATCACAATCCTTCATTGGAGGAAGTCAGGACAGGAACTCAAGCAGGGCTGGAACCTGCAGGCAGGAGCTGATGCAGAGACGATGGAGGGAGGGGTGCTGCTTACTGGCTTGCTTCACATGGGTGTTCAGCTTGCTTTCTTATAGAACCCTGGACTACCAGCTCAGGGATGGAACCGCCCACCATGAGCTGGGTCCTCCCACATTGATCATTGAAAATGCCTTACAGCTGGATCTCATGGAGGCATTCCCTCAACTGAGGCTCCTTCCTCTCCTTCCTTTTAACTTGTGTCAAGTTGACACACAAAACCAGCCAGTACAAATGGTGTCTTCTGTATATGACAGAGAAGCCACACACAGGAAATCTCAACAGTAAAGTTGTCAAACAAGACCTCAAAAGTGACATCAATTACATGCTAACATGAATGGGGGAAATCTCATAAAGCTTCACCCTTAAATGAAGAGCTTCCAGCAACTGCTAGGACAGGGAGAATCAGTCTGCTTCAGAGATGATAACCTCCTGATAGGTTATCCAATCCCAAGTGGGTATGAGGCTGTGAATTGGAAAATGTGTAGAAGGAGCAGGTTATAGAAAGAGTTAGAGGGAGGAGAGAGACAGGAGAAATTATATGTATATGTGTATATATGTATATATGTGTGTGTGTGCATATACATGCAATATATATATACATATACATATTTTACCTATGCAGTACTTTACCAAAATATATGTAAAATATAAAAACAAATATGACAAACAAGGCAAGTTTAGCAGTAAACACCTGTAATCCTAGCATTCAAGAGTTAGAGGTAGAAACATTAGTTCAAAGCCACCCTGACCTACATAAGGAGTTTACGGCCAGACTGGGCTATTTCAGGTTTTGTCTCAAAAATAAACAAAAATCCTAAAAAGGCAATTTTTGATAAGTCAAATTATATATAAAACTCAAAATTTGACCTCTTTTAAGTATAATGGAATGTATTCCCATTGTTATGCATCTGTTCTCACTAAGCATCTTCATGAATTCAGTCATATATATTTATTTTGCAAGACTGTCAGACATCTGTAATGCTATAAACATTGGGATTTCAGTAAAAGGCATCTTCTCTGAGAGTACCAATTGTTTCTTGTAATTTTTTGGTGTGCATGAAAAATACTTTTTATTCTAATCTCTTTATTATCTGACTAGATAACTTAAGCTTTATAGTTCTCTTTTATATCAGTTTGATATTTACATATATATATCTACATTTAAATATTTCACCTTGCTTTTCCTACTTTTTAAAATATTATACACTATGTATTTTCCTTAAAATTACATTCATTTAAAAATTTCAGTTGTACACATTAACAATTGCAGTTTTGTAAATTTGCACACTATCTTTTTAAATTTTCATTTTATTTATTTATTCAACATTTATTTATTTCTTCAAGTTACATCTAAATCACAGTCCCCTTCCTCCTCCTGCTCCCAGTCCCATATTCCTACTTCTCCCTCTCCCTCCTATGAGCTTTTTTTTTTTTAATTTAAATTTAAGGTGTATCTTCCCATTCAACAGCTTCTCTTTTAGTCCAATAAAAGACTCTTTTTCTTGCACAGATTTAATTAGTTGTATCATTTAAAATTCATATAGAAAAATAATTACTTACACCCGTTTACTTAGTTAACTAATTTAAGATTTATACTGCTTTTTTTTTTGGTTTTTAGAGACAGGGTTTCTTTGTGTAACAGTTCCTGGACTTGCTTTGTAGACCATGCTGGCCTTGAACTCACAGAGATCCACCTGCCTCTGCCTCCCGAGTGCTGGAATTAAATGTGTGTACCACCACCGCCCCACTAGATTTATACTTTTAAAGGGACATTACCATGTCAGTTCTCTAACTACAAATAGAATGATTTTTCCCAAATAAGTCAAGCAAGCATTTATTTATTTCATTTATTGCCTTAGTACTCATAAGTTATGAGATTCTCACAAGAGATTCACTATTTTGCAAGATCCTTGTTAAAAAGCAGAATTTTAATCAGTAATCGGCTTTCATCTCTCTCCTATCTTTCTTTGTGTAGACAGTACACCTTAAACTATTTGAGATTGACTCAGTCTATATTTAAATTTTAGCCATTCATCAAGATGAGAAATATCCATCTGCTCTTTCCTGACATTTAGAATTGCCATTTTTGCAGCTCTTATTTCAAGAAAAACTGATCATTATAATGTAAATCCTTTACTTTTATGGAGATCCAGTCAGTAGCCTCACACAGGCTTCATTTTTGGAGCACCTTAAATAGAATTCCAACTGAAGTGCAGATTTCTCTGTATCAAACTGCTAAGGGAATGGGAAGGTTTTAAGTAGCCAGATGTCTACATAAGGTTTAAGTGACCCTTCAAATTCCAATTACAATATTAAAGGTGAAAACATGTTGGAAAGTAGCTGGCATGTAAGTAATGCTCTGTGCAAGCTTAATTCCCACTGTGCATTAAAGGACATTCTGAGTCAGAGCAGGAACTCCAGCTCTTAAGTCCAAGAGCAGGTGAAGTTCTAGGTTGATACTGTCATGACCTAAAACTGGATCCAGAAAAAAAGGACTCTCTGTAACAGAATATTTTTATTTAGCAACACTTACACTTATTAATATTTAACAAGCATCTATATAATACCTAAGTCCTATAACCTAAAACCTAAAATCCATGATCTAAGAATACCTTAATACCTAAAAACACTCTAATATCAGTATAAAAACACTTAACACTATTTTAAGTTTCTTAAAAAGATATTAATATTCTTTGCATAGGTCCGTGCAAGATGGCTTGGTTTACAGCAGTTCCATTAGATAGTATCTTTTAAACTTAAAGTCCGTTGGGCATATTTTGCTAGTTTGTAAGGCCATTTTATTTTCACCACCAAATTTTGGCCAGTTTATAAAGTCAGTCTGTTCCAACTGCCAACTGAGGGCAGTCTTTTCAATCAGCTAAGACTTGCCTCCATGGTCTCTTTGGCTCCAGCAAGTACCAAAGTAAGTCTAAAGTCTTTGGCCCCTGGCAAGTCCCAAGCTTCTCCAAGTGGCTTTCTAACTCTGCTTGCCTCAATCCCTTTTGCAGAGCTCTGGGGCCTCAAGACAGACGCCTTTAAATGACCCTCCCTTAGCAGGTCTTTGCCTGGGGCGATAGCAGTCTAACTTTCGTTAATGGTGTACTTTGCAGTACTCTTTTTCAATGTGGCCTTTCAGTTGGTGAGGGCAGGAGAAAGAGAGGGAAGAAGAGACCACGTGGAATCTATTGTAAATCGTCCCATCTCGCCATCTGTGGCGAAGGGTCCAAAGTCTTTCAAAATCTCCTAGGATTCCATTGCCATGGTAACCAGTGTTGTCTCTGCAGCTTTCATGGTTTCTTAGTCATGCCCCTTCAACAGGGTAGTCTGTGTTTTTATCTCAGTAACCTTAAGGAACACCAATTTTACCAGTCCAAAATTCCTATGAGTGGCCAGACACTAAACTGAACTGTCTATTAATATCACTAAAAAAGGTCCAGCTTCTACCACAGCAGCTGGGACACTATTTCCTGAGGACTCACTACCTTTGTCACGACTGAAAAACAATAGCTTACCATTCTGAGAGTTTAGATGGCCTGGAAATACCCCACTCACACCTTGGTGCAGGTGCTTCATCTGTTACCTTTAACTATGGAGCAGTATCAACATCTCACTATTAATTAAAAGCTGCTGAATGTTCTAGGAAATAGAATGGTAAAAGGTATCATGGTTTGTAGAAAACGAATCTGATAGGCTGTGCATGACAGCTTATAGCATAAACCCAAACATACTGGTTGCATTTTGCTTACAGACATTTTGATTGCAGATATTGAATTCAATAAAATATAATGAGGCACTCAGCCTCTGGACAAAACTGACGCAGAGTTTAATTTGCACTAGTCAGCTGCCTCTTGGGAAAAATGATGCTGTTCTGTGCTAACACGCATCTCTTACTGACAACTCCTTGGAAACCATGCTCAAAAACTTTGTATTCAATCAAGGAGGGAGCATGCAGAACACTGTTGGGACAAAGCGAGTGCTCTTTCTAACAGTGTAAGAGTTTTTAGAGCTTAATTTCCCCCCCCCCCAAAGGTCAATACTTTATTTTATTTTGTTTTTCAACTTGAAGCAATGGGTATTGGCTAAAAGAAGCATAAACACTTGGAGGAGGAGTTTCTTCTTAAGGAAATTTGTTAGGAGAAAGTAAGAGTAAGAGAGAAAGGGGGGGGACGGAGAATAGGGAATTAATTCTAATTATTTTAGATAGTGAGCACATGATCATCCATATTCCTGAATACTGGAGAAGAAGGTGACTTTCAGTAACTGAAACAGGGATTGTTTTCTGAAGAGTAAGAATTATATGACCTTGTAAGTCGTTCTCATTACTGAGCTCTTGACAGACAGACATATTGGTTGTTGCCAGCAGGTATATGGATTGAAATTTAGGGGAGGAGGAAGAGAGAACAGATGGGGTAGGGAAAAAGGGTTAGGTAGGAAGAGACTTCTACAGAGTCAGCTGGTGGGGAACAGGTCAAGACTAATAGTGCTAAGTTGAAAGACATAAGAGCTCCAATGGTGAGAAAGTTGATATCCATCAATCGGCTTCCTCATTTTGGAAAAATGTGCCTTGTGGTCCTGAGAGTGGAAGAAAGGGCCTGGTCATCCCACACCCCACAGGTGGGAATTTCCCTCTCACTTTGTCAGAAGGAAGAATGAGCCTGGAGTAAGTAATTTTTTTTTTAATACAAAATGGAATCTTTATATTTCAAGATGGAGTAAGTCAGGCTTCATACCACCATGCCCAGCACGAACTTTTTTTTTTTTTTTTTTTTTTTTGCACACATGTCATTACATTTTAAGTCTCAGGAACAAAAGAAACACTAGAAATCACAGAAACACATTTAAGTAGAAACTGTAAATTCCCAAACTGGTGAACGTAATTAAGCCACTCATGTAAAAGTACTATGGAACTCAATACAGATACACTCACAACATGAATACAGTAGAAAATGATAGGATGTCAAGAAGTCAAGGATGTAGTTATACTATAATCTCAAAAAAATATATGAAGTAGTTAAAAATGGAAAGTGAACATCACGAATGACAGAAATAATGAAACCTATTAAAACAGAACTGTCCTTGCAAGAGACCTATGAAAAACAATACTAGCATTACAATTACTTGTGACAGTTTGAAAGCTTTCCCTCAATATTAAAAAGTTATCTCTTCTGCATATACTTTTTTTTTAAATACTTTATTTTTTTTTCTTCAAGTTACATCTCAGTAACAAACCCCTCCCTATTCCCCCTTCCTAACCCGCCCTTCCATCCTCTTCCCTCCAGAGTAAGTAATTTTTAAAAGCTGTTACAGGTCCTTCTCAGAAGACTCAGTTGACTAGCTATCTAGAAGATGTGAATTTTCAAGAGTTTTTGTTTTTCAGTAAATGTTCTGTGCCTGTTATTTGGTAATGTAAAAAAAAAAAAAAAAAAGCCAGTATGGCCAAGTTTTCCAGATGACTCTAACCTCTTCTGCCTTTCCAGCAGTGTCCAAGGTTTGTGGAGTAGGGACAGGCAGGCTATCTGCTGCTTGGTGTCTACGCTCCTCAAGAGAAGTGATGTGTGGGCCTGAACATCCATCATAGCCAAGTGTCTGAAACAGGAAGATATTTATCTAATGAAATAAATAGAATTATAGAAAATATGTCAAAATTATTTTCATATGCAAGCACACATATATTTTTTAACTCATTCTCTGACTGACTCTGTTACAACTTTACCAACTGTTCTTTTTGTTTTTTGATTTTTTTTTCATTTGAATATTCTGCAGATATCAAAGTCAGATGAAGTAAGAGGTCACAGGAAATGACATAGTGGCCTGGAAGAAATTCATAGTTATGTATGTGAGTGTGAGTTGATACACTAGAATTTCTTTAAAAAGTAAAATTATTATCCGGGAAAATACAAGAATGAATCAATGACATTTGGAGCCATATATAAAGCTTTCTGATCTGGTCATGCATGTCATTAAGGGTCTCCAAATGTGTCTTTTTAATCTTCTGGTTAGCAATCAATAGCTTGAAACATTCTATAATATTTCAATAAACTGTTTTGAAATTTTTAAGAAAATTACTTTTAAGTATGTATTGTTCTAAAAATGTGCCTGTATAGAAGTTATACTGCCACAGGCATAATGTAAATTCAGTAAATTAGTTACTTTGGGTATCCTAGCAGACAAATAATCTGTCTCGGGCCATGAGAACAGATGTTGCACAATTAGAAAAGAGTCTGTCAAAACGGAAAGCATGGCTCTGTTTAAAGTGTGGGGTACAGCAGAGCCATGTGTGTGAAACAAATTCCAAGGTTTGCTGCAATCTTAGGCAGGATATCTTGCTCCTTGTTTCACTCTTTTCTCTCCATTTATTTACCTCTTTTGGTCCCACCATCTCTCTTATTTCCTTCTCTTGACTTTTTGTATGATCAAGAGATTTTTAACTGGCACTAGATGGTAATCCAAAAAAGATGCTCAGGAGAATATCCCGCCAATGACTGAGACAGGGTTTCTGGGTTGCTATGGTTTAGAACCTACACTTTAGATGATGTTTGGGTGTTTTCCTCAAGGTCCATATGGTGCATATTCAGACACTGGTATAGCAATATTGACTAACCTTGTAAGGGGTAGAGACTAGAAGATAATGTTTAGGAGTCTTTGTGGGTTGCCATCCTTGGAAGGTTTAATACAATTTTCACAGTACCATAGCTAATTCATTTGAAAATTGTTATAGAAGAGAAAAACTGTCCCAGAATCTCTCTGACTTCTTTGTACTTTCAACAAGATGGTAATTGTCCCCTTTCTCCACAACCTGGCCAGCATGTGCTGTTATATGAGCTTTTGATCTTAGCCATTCTGACAGGTGTGAGATGGAGTCTCAGAGTGGTCTTTAGTTGCATTTCTCTGTTAATTAAGGATGTTGAGCATTTCTTCAAGTGTCTCTCAGCCATTAGAAATTCCTCTTTTGTGAATTCTCGGTTTAGCTCTGTTCCCCATTTTTTTGATTGGATTATTTGGTTTCTTGGCATTTAATTTCTTGAGTTTGTTGTAAATTATGGATATTAGCCCTCTGTTGGATATGGCGTTGGTAAAGACCTTTTCCCAATCTGTAGGCTGCCGTTTTGTTCAATGACAGTGCCCTTTGTCTTACAGAAGCATTCAGTTTCATGAGGTCCCATTTATTGATTGTTGGTCTTAGAGCCTGAGCTGTTGGTGTTCTGTTCAGGAAGTTGCCTCCTGTGCCAATGAACTCCAGGGTTTTTCCCACTTTCTCTTCTATTAGATTGGGTGTGTCGTGCAAACTTGTACAACCACTCTAGAAATAAGTCTGGTGATATCTTAGAAAACTTGGAATAGCTCTAACTCAAGACCCAGCCATACCACTTCTGGATATACATACAAATGATTCCTCACCAAATCACAAGAAAGTTTCCTCATCTATGTTCATAGCAGCCTTATTTGTAATAGCTAGAAACTGGACACAACCCAGATGTCCCTCAACCAAGGAATGGATAAAAAAAAATACTGTGGTACATTTATACAATGGAATACTACTCATCTATCAGAAACAAGAAAATCATGAAATTTGCAGCCAAATGGATGGAACCAGAAAAGCTCATCCCGAGTGAGCAAACCCAGACTCAGAAAAATTCACATGACATCTATTCACTTATAATTGGATTTTAGCCGTATAGTACAGGATAACTATTCTACAACCAACACACCAAAAGGGACAGGTTATGTTACCTGTTAGACATTGTTATCTGTTAGTGGGACACTTTCTAGTGGTTCTGCCATGTAGGCCTCCAGGTACATGAGGAAGCTCCTAGCCCTCATATGACTGCTGAACTGGGAGGGGAGGGAGCGACTGATATGTAGGGACACCGACTCTGGAGAACTAGGATACAAGGGAGAGGGGACAATGGGAGGAAGGGTGGGACTGGGAGGGGTAGAAAGAGGGCACTGTGATGGAGATTTAACTTGAAGTAATAAATAAACATTAAAGAAAAATAGTATTTGTCATCTTGTGATGCAGCACACAGGGGCCCTAACCAGAGGCAAAACAGATGGTGCTGCTGAATCTTAGACTTTCAGCCTTTAAAACTGTAGACTAAAGCCTCTTTTCTTAATCAAGTTGTGGATATTGGATATTTTGTCACAGCAATGGAAAACATACCAATACATTAAATGATAAGGTTAGGGTTACATAAACATTTGTTAGATTGAAGTAATTTCACAGCTACATATGTTAGAGAACATAGTGATGACGTGTTTAGTGCTCTAGGAAAAGGACTAAACTCCAGAACTGGCCATAAAGCTTCATGTGGATTAACTAACCTATAAATTTTCTTTCTCCTGTGAATCTATATGGGCATTGAAACAGATAATGCATATGAAACACATCCATATGTGATGTCTGAAACAGCACCACTCAGAGTTTTATCGTCCTTATCCTTGTTAACTGTGCTTACATTACAGTTTATTAACTAAATACTCAGGCATTTGGTCCTTTTTGCTTTGTTGTTCCTAAAACTACATTTGAGAGACCTCTGGGAATTCAATCTGCTTTTTTTCTTTTTATTCCTTCCTCTTTCATCCTTGTTTCCATCCTTTACCTCCCTGTATTTGCTTCTTTCGCTCCTCTCATTTTTCTTCTCTTCTTTATTTCATGTGGTCAATAGATTTTTTTTTTTTTACTGGTACTATGTGGGCATCCAAAGGACACTTAAAAACAAAATGTTGCAAAGTTCAGCATGTATAACAGTATTTGTACCACCTGGATTATACTACATCAGGGGAATGCTCTATAAGGAAAAATAAATGTTCAGTATCACATGATTTGACTCCTATGAAATTGAGAAGCTGAATTACTAAGAATAACTTAGATTGAGTAATATTAAATGTAATATAAATACTCACAGTGGAGTGAAAGCATTCCCAGCATGCCAGTTCTTAAATTTCCTGGTGATGTGCAAGACCACGGATTTCTTGATTATCTTAAATACATTGCAAAATTTTATTTTCTCTGAATGCATTTTCTTCTTTTAATGGTCAAGATGCTAGTTTTATTTAAAAAAAAAAAAGACTTGTATTTTTCATATTGGAAATGTGGGTCAATCCTCCGCCAAGGAAACCCTGTCTACCTCACAATTCAATCTGTGCACAATTTTTTGGATTTTTATTGATCTTAAAACAACCAGAAGCACAACTGGTAAAAAAATACACATGGTCCAGTATTTCTGTGTATCTAGTTAGATTTGTGACTGAAATTTCAGATCTCAATATACAGAAACTGTGGACTGAGCAGCATGTCAGACCACATTCAGGATTAGTTTTCAAATGCTTCGGATTTGGCAAAAACTGAAATGTTTATTGCCACGCCCCTTTCTTCTTAATTAAAAAAAAAAAAAAGGTCATTTGTGTTTCAAGGGACATTTAATCCACATGTTTCTGATTCATTTGCAATGAAGTTGTCAAACAGTTTTGTGGTCATGCGTCTCTATCTTTCTCCACAAAATGCTGAGTTTTTCCAGAGCATATGAACTAGCTTCAGAAGAATTCACTGTATTTCAAAGGCAGAGATCAAGGATGGGCATAAATAGTGAGTATTTCACCTGCTATAGGATAGAATTTGGGCGATTTTAACTATGAATCAAACTTTTCATGTAACTGGTCACTTGCCCTTAGAAATGTGTGATTCTTTTATACAAGGAAAATGTCTTTAGAGTTCAAAAGATTACTGTTGAGTATGGTAAATAATCAATGAAAAAGGGAGACTCCTTTTTTAAATAAACTATAAAAGAATGTGAACAATCAATATTAGAGTTTTATAGCAAAAATAATAAAAATAACTTACTCATTTCAAGCTTCATCATCTCCACATTTAGGTTTCAATTATCAAGACTTTAGTTCAGATACTAACTTAATGAAACTAAAGTACAAGCTTTTTCTCCATAATACTTTATCCAATTTCTCCTTGTTTTAGAAATTGATGAGAGGTGACATTATTTGTTTAGACCTGTCCCTTCTTCACTAAATATAGTTCAGAATTTGCAATATCTCTTATTATTCTTGAAAAGCATCTTGGAGTACAGTTCAAATGGTGGGAAAGACTATAATAGATCTGTTTGAGAACAACACCTGGAACTTTTGTTTTATGAGCATCTTACAATAGCTACCCCCCTTTGGATCTCTCAGGAAGTGTTAATTCCGAAGACTTCCTCTTTTATCTTGAGATCAAACCATTTGGAAAGCTTATTATCACATACTAAGCAAAACCCAATCTGTTGTGTTAATTATGTAAACACATTTTATACTTGTGGAGATGAAGCAAAAGTAGACAACTGGGTAGGTGAAAAAAAGATCAAAGATCTTCCTGGATAAATGGTAGGCTAATTAGCTTTTATCTTCTAGTTCTTCTCCAATGGGGCCTTTTAAACCCAAGCTTGGGAAAATGTCGTGAACCCAGAAGCTTTTGCAAAGCAAGTCTTCTAAGGCTTTCCAAACCTACTTAAAATCACTAGAGTGGGAGTTAAAATATTACAAACAAGCAAAAACAAACAAAACAAACAAAAAAACCTAGGCTATGAATTCCTCTTGGGGATCCTTTAGTAATTTTAGAGCAAAATAAGGAAAAGGACTGTCTGATCAAATATAGCCTATTTTTATACTGGAAAAAAAAAAACAGCTTTTTCTGAACGCCATTCCTGATAAGACAGACTGTGTATAGGTTGTTTCAAAATCATATAAATGGACTACAGTATCTATGGTTTTATAATTTTTTCCCAAGGTACCTAAATTTTAGGAAGACAAAAACCTCTGGGATGTGCCTCACTCATTAAAATTACTTGGGCTTTTCCTGCCTCATACTAACATACTAACATTTAATTTCTCTCACTCTATAGAAATGTCATGTGGGAGATACAGAAATTACCATTTTCTGTTTTTGCTAAGTGCTAAATGAATGAATGACTAAGAAAAAGACCAGTTAATATTTTCCCCGGCATTGTAGAAGCATATTGAGTTTGATAAAGTGTGGAATCTGAAGCCTATCCTCATACAAATAATGAGTCCATATATGTGTGTAGTTATCTTTCTCTGCCTTCCAGGGTCACGTCACGATTGGGAATTATTTATGGAAACTAACCTTCTGGCGACTGTCTCTCAGAGAATGCTGTAAATCGAGAATATTTTTTCTGCTGTTAGCATCACCTACCCCTTTGGTGTTGTACAAAATATTAAGACCCTTATTTTCAGTGTCGTCATCCCCCAGCTATTTAACCTTGCTTCCTTCTTTTACAAATTGTAGTCATATACTTTTCACAGCATGTTCTTAGTCACCTCAAATAAGTCTAATATCTACAGCAATTTTCATAAAATTTAATGACCTAGTCAGATATAAAAACAGTCTTTAACTTTCTCCTAAAATTCTTTCTTATCTAATTCTTGGCTTCCAAATACAGTATAGGTCAGCGGACAGAGTATGTCCAATCCTGGTACTGATGTTTCTAAATCAAGAGCATAACTACCCACTTTCCTCAAGCTTCTTAAGCAAAACCGTATATGCCTTGTACAGGCACAGTTGAGTTGTACTGTCCTGGACCCTGTGTAAGTTCTGCTCCAGACCCTCTCTCAATTGACAGCTCTACCCTGACATCCCCCCCATGAAGAAAAGAGTTTGATACACAAACTCAAGAAATTGCCCTTCCAGCATGACCTCCTTGTGCCACCCTGCTGGTTCACAAGCTCCTGGTTGCTATATGAAATTCAACTGAAATACCTCCCTGACCTGCCAAGGATTCCTTTTATATAAAAAATAATATGATAAAAAATAACATGTGTTTGTTTTAGAAAACATAGATAGACATATGGAAGTGAGTAAAATCATCTGTAATCTCAGTATTCTACCATTTCCTAGCTTATAAATATTCTTGAAATATGATATAGTGCTTATAGACATTTTAGCTCATTGTTTTTTCATTTTGTGATCTAGAATAAATAAAATGCTCCCATCACACACATGATAGTTTTAACAATATCACTGAATGACTTCATCCTTATTAAGACAGTTCTTTGTCAATAGATTTAATGACAATGCCATTGCATATGAGATGAGGACCAGAACAGCAGAGGAAGTGCTAGATAATAGGCCTGCCACAATGACCAGAAAAGTCTATATATCAGAGCAAATAATAAAAACGCTAATTTTTCTTATGGTAAAAAAAGAGGAAAAAATGTTAGCTTTAGCTTTTCTCTTGGATAGTAAAGATGTGCTTGTCTTCCTTTTCTCTTTGGCAAACCTCATACAAAACCAAACACACGATGCACTCAACTCAAATAACCTAAAATTCCAATCAAATTTTGTTCCTCCTTTTTTCCTCATTGATTTTGCACCACTGTTCCATAAACAGCAGTCCTCAATGAACATTGGGTAAGCTAGTGAATAGATGCTAGTAAACCACACAAGAACACTGTCTGGTAGTGTTTATTTTTGTGTTTTATCCAGTTTGATTGATTTTTGACACTAGGGCCTATAGGGATAGGCAGTGTATTGTTTACATGTTTGTCTCCTAAAGGTCCCGTTACCGGTGCCTCAGTCAGTGATTTACAAAACACAGGTGACCCAGCTGAGGGCTATTTAGACTACTTGTCACTACCTACTCCCAGAACTCCATCCTAGGCTTGCTGATGCACCTATATTTAGAACCCAGAAAACTAAAATGAGTACATTCTACTGTAGAACATGCTTCTCTTCCCAGAAAGCACTGGATGAATGTATCACATCACATGAACAAGAGAACTAGGGAAGGGTGCTGATTTGTGACTTAGCAGACAACAAGAGTTTAATGATGCCAAAGAAGGCAATTTTGAAGGTCCATTTTGTTCTGTGTGGAAACAACTTTATTTTGTAATCCTAATAGAGGGAGGAGGATTGAGACTAACAATCTAGGTTTATAAAAAAAATATTGTTTTTTTTTTAACACTGGCAGATCTCTTTAAATATACATATAGCATTTTTGAGAAGAAAATTCTCAAGAAAAGTGCCCCTACCCTGGAAATGAAGAAGAAAGCACAGTGTGTATAGGATGTTTTCTTCTCTGCTCCTGGTATACAATGAGAATTTTAGAAGTAATTGAATTTGCTTAGGTATTGTCCAGTCTCCAAATGCATTCATTACATCACTGTCTAATCAACCCAAAGAGAACCAAAAAACAATCTTAATTTTTTTCCAGGAAGATGTGAAAATTAATATGGCATGTAGGTGCTGTTGGTTCCAATTAAAATCAGTATCTGTCCTGATTTGTGCCTCTTGTCTCTATGGCAGAAAGGGGGCTAGCTAAAGGGACACATCTGCTCCTCTCTCCCAAAGGGGCTCAAAACAAGTGAATGACCCGCAGTGTTTATTATTAAGTTTTCAAAGGGAAAGTTGTTTTGGTCTAATTGAAGCAATAATATGAGAGAGGTTATTTCTGGTCAGTTCCCTGCTGTTTTCACTCTGGAGAATATATTCCAGGTGTTCACTGGTCTGCTCTGTGGCACGAGGCCGCCTTCCCGTGAGCTTAGGCACGCTAGTGCCAGTAGAGCAGCAAACTAGAGACAGGAGTTGAAGCCAGTTTGCGTCTCTCAGAGAAGCCCACCTTAGTTAACTTCATAGGGAACCAGATGGTTAATGCATGCATTCACTTTCACAGGGTTCATTACCCATAGGATTAAGTGATCTTCTCTCGCTAATACTTTTAAGTTTTCTTTTAGTTCCTCTTGCTCCAAATTGCCATATCACAAAGAGGAGCCACGTCATTATATTGCTGTACTTTTCTTTTTTAAATACATATTATTTTCTTTCCTTCCAGATTAATTAATGATCTTTTGAAATAAGTGAAGGAATAAAGTCACTCTAATTACTCAAAATAATTCATTATTGAACCATAACAGCTTGCTGTATGCCTTTGTTTTTGAAAAATGAAATATGCTAGATTATGGTTTTCAAATATCATAGAGGTTTTATAAATTCTATCAAGAATGACAGGCTATACACCCTCAAACTAGATTTTGGATATAAAATAATTGTCTTATGTGTGTTTGTCCATAATTTGTCTAAGGATCACATGACAGTCATTTTTAAGAAAATGTAAAGACTACAAACAACAGTTGGAGAATTTTAGTAGTGGCTTACCACTTATTCGCTAATGAGTATATGCTACAAATTTTAATATTATTTTGAGATATTTTCCCTTAATATTAAAAAAGAAAACTGCATTATTCAGTAGCAATTAATCTTAATTTTAAAAGTTGTAAGCAGTATTCATTTAAGAGTGCTGACTATTAATTAAACACATAAATAATCCACATTGGTAACTGCAGGAACAAGTTGAAATTCAATGTCTTCTTGGTTGCAAATAGAATTGTTAAGTTTGGATTTTGCTTAATTTCATGTGTGAACCTAATATGAACCCACAGAACAAAGTAGTTACATTAGGAACACGGGGGCTGGATTTCAGGCTAATCAGGGGAAATGCCTGGGAAGGGTGGCGATGGAGTTGTCTGTTGCTCACCGGCTTAATCAAGAAGAGTTTCTGAGTCCAGAATTCTTCCAAAGTCAGAGTGGTAGTTCACATTCCCAGATGTGGGAGTCAAAGGGCCTAGCACCGAGTGTCCTGCAAGGAGAGGCCTTCAGACGGGAATAGCTTTGCTTCTCTAGGGAGAGAGAATAATGAGCAACACCGTGTCAAGGGCATCATATTTATAAAGATCTTTGGGTTCTTTGGATGTGCTTCAAATGCTCTGAAAGATGATTACTTACGTGTTTTCACCGAGGGCCGGAGCCGAGCGCCAGTGGCTGTGCATAACTCAAAGGAAGCCGACATCCACATTTCTTTCCTTATTCCTTGTCCCCCCCCCCCCGCCCCTCCAAATACCACACACGCAGCTATGGTCAATGAGAGGGGAGCAGGTGAGGTGTGCAAATTAACAGGAGAGAAGTGATGGAAGCCCAGGGGTGGGGTTAGAAATGGAGAGAGAAGAGAAAGCTGGAGCTGCCTGATTTGGCAAGGCAAGGAACAATGCTACTTACCAATCATGAAAGTCAATAAAAGGAGATTTAAATTCTTGAACAGGAAACAAAACAAGTCCACATGCTCCCCACGCTAAGTGTTCCCAAAGGTTTATAATGTTACCGTCTCCAGTTGATGGAGACTTGTCCCAAAACAAAACAACAGAAGAATTTCCTTATTTAATATTCGACTACAAGAGAAATAGATGCACCATATAACACATGATTTAAAGTAATTAAAAGCAGAATAACGTTATCTTATACTGTGGCCAATGTTATCACACGTTTAGACTGGCTTTGTGTCTTGGTATTGCTGAACTCATTGTCTGCTACTCTCCTGCTCATGGAAGAGCTTGGAGAGATGACAGTGTGGTAAGAAGGAATCTCTTACCTCCCTCTCTTTACCAAATCTCTCAGAGGCATTGGCGAAACTGGAGCAATCATTGCCTCTGCTAAGCTTAATGGATGCCAGCAAATAAGGGCTCACTTGCGTACCGTAGGATTCACTGTAGTTTCCAATCTAGAATCTTCATTAACTATTTCCACAGTGACAATCACTTCAAAGTACAAATTGTTCTGTGATTCTAGATAGGCTGAAATCATGAAAGCCTTTTCAAAGATGAAAGTAAGCTGGAGACATATTTAAAAAAATCTTTGTTTCATATGAGACAGCCATATTACACACAGTTGGGGAAGGTTTAAACACATTTATGGCTGATCACTCCTTAAATTTTTTTATTACAGTGTTCATGGAGATTGTATAGTAACCCAAGTACTGATGAGCTTAATTATCAGTTTACTAGAGATATCTCAGAGATTCATAGTTGTTGGAGTGTGAAACAAAACTTAAATTTACACTCTGTTATTTAAAACCAAAGGTAAAATTTAAATGCTTTTTTTTCAGATATAGCAAATTACCTTGCTTTGAAATAAAAACAACTGACTTTTGAATTTGCTTATCCACTATTAAGGAAAGAGCTTTGATCATCTGCATTTTAAAATCCATTGACAATTATGAACTTTTTAAAAGGTGGCCATCACTTACATGACTTGCTGAATGAAAACTGAGTGGGCCTAGAAAAGAAAAATGAACAAACAAACAAGAAGCCTACAAAACTGTGTCCTAAGCAGATGAAGTACTTCAGAGATCAGGACAATATGAATGTCTGGCTTCATTGTCCCATCATGGAAGCTACTGCATTGGAGTGGTGGGGTGTAGAGTCATGTGCATCAAAGGCAGAAGCAGCTCACTACCGCCAATTGCCAATCGTGAAGGGACGTGTTGGTAGAATGTCCATACAGTTTTTGTAGCAGTTGTCACAGTTACTAATAACTCATGTCCATGTTTACTTTATGCTCTTCAAAAGATTTTAGTATATCTCCTTAGGTTTTAAAGATTTATTTTTTTTACATAGAGTAGATAGACAGCTTGAATTTTACAGATAAAGGAACAGAAATCAAAAGGTCAGTTGTTTTCTCTAAGGTTATACAAAGGCACAGTGAGACTAAAGACTAAATCTAAGTGACTGATTAGTTACTTCCATGACCCATGCTGTCTAAGGAGACACATGTCATTTTATCCTCATAACACAGCTTTCATATGATATAGAAATTTCTACATATGTGTGGGGTTTTTTTACAAATAGGAAATCTGATGGTAAGGTGTTGTTTGTTTGTTTTCAATTTGACACAGGCTAGAGTCATCAGAGAAAGAGGAACCTCAATTAAGAAAATGTCTCCATTAGATTGAACTGTAGGCAATTCTCTGGAAGTATTACCCTAATTAATGATTGATGTTAGAGAACCCACTGATCACCTATTCATAGCAGACACTATTGCAAAAGTAGGAGAAGGTGCTGAAGAAGAGTAGAAAGTTTCTATGCTCGTTTTCTCAGGGTTTGGGAACATGGGAACATTAAGAAAATAAGCTTAAAACATATAGGTAGAAAATCTGAGAATGAAATAAGGAAGGTGATCAGGGACATAGAGATGGGATAAGTATAGCTACACACAGGTCAAGGAGGAGTCTAGAATGAGGAAATACTTCATTAGAGAATCTGAAGGAATGAACCATGTTGAGATTAGAAAGAACACACACATACACACACACACAAACACACACACACACACACACGCATGCACACACACCACATGCACTCACAAAACAAAAACCAACCAACCAGACAAACAAACAACAACAAAAACTAAGGCAAGACTGAAGAGTGTGTTAAGTAAAAGAAAGCAGCAAGGAACAGGAAAAGTTTTATTGATAAGGAAAATAAAAATTCAAAAGAAAATACATATCAAAAAAAAAGACACTCTAATCAGATTTCCAGTGTGTGTGTGTGAGGTGGGGGGTACTAAGAACAAACTAACAGGATTTGGCTTGTAGAATATTTGTCTATTTCTACCAAGATGAAGGCCCTGAGTTCAAGCCACTGAGTAGTCAAAAGAAAGAAAAAATGTAGTAGACGAGATTAGGTGCACCCTGGACTGACAACCAGAAGTCAGTTGTCTACTTTTTGGCCAGGAATCAATAATAGTCCTTACTGAAGAGGTTAGAAAAAGGAATACATTTTAAACTTCTATTGCACATCGTGAGAATTAGCTGGAGAGGGAAAGATTAAGGTGTCAAATAATCCAACTTAAATACAGAGAAAAATCCATCCCATAAATGATGAAGACCTAAGGCAAGATAGACTATCAGGTTCTGGTCATGCTTTGGTGATTACATAGTGGAGGGGATCTTTGAAAATTTGAATTAATGAGTTGTAAAGCAAAGGACAATGCTTGCAGAGTTTCAGCCCCAAATATTAGGATTTTGCTGTCATTTTCTAGAAAAAAAAAAAAAGAGTATGCTTAGTATAGCAACAGAATTTTTGTTTTCAACATCTTATATTTGAGATACCCAGGCATAAGTACAGACAAAACGGTTGGATTAGAGTATCAAGATTAAAGAAAGACAAATTGGGTTTATGTTAGTTTAGAAATCTGGCTCAGCGGGGAGAGGAATGACTCAGTGAGGAATGGTGTTTCCCAACAACCCTTTGTTCACTGCACACATGACTTTGGTTCAGTTGAAAGTCATCCTAAGACTTGATCTTTCCAGGATGCTTCTAACCAAAAGAAATTAAGGAGAATGAAGCCAAAAAAAAAAAAATTAAAGCAGAATGAAACCATAGAAAAGAGAGAGTTGATCAATGGAATCAAATCAAAGACCCAAACGTAAATCCATACACCTATGGACACTGGAGTTTTGATAAAGAAGCCAGAAATATGCAATTGAGGAAAGAAAGCATCATCAACAAGTGGCGTTGGTCTAACTGGATATCTGCATGTAGATGAATACAAATAGATGAATATTTATCACCTTGCAAAAAACTTAAGTCCAAGTGGATCAAAGTCCTCTACACAAAACCAGACACACTGAACCTGATAGAACAAAAAGTGGGGTATAACCTTGAATGAATTGGCACAGCAGACAATTTCCTGAACAGAACACCATTAGCCCAATTAAATATTGATATTAATTAATATCAGTAATTAATAAATGGGACACGATGAATCTGAAAAGCTTCTATAAGGTGAAGGATATCATCAAAAGGACAAAACAGCAACTCAAATAAAGAGAAAAAAATTTCATCAACTCCACATCTGAAAGAGGCCTAATACCCAAAATTTATAAAGAACTCAAGAAACTAGACAGATATAAACAAACCAAATAATCCAATTGCAAACTAGGGTTCAGGTATGAACAGAGAAACAAAGGAATCTCAAATTGCTGAGAAACAGTTAAGGAAATGTTCAACATCCTTAGCCATCAGAGAAATGCAAATCAAAATGACTAGAACCTACCATAACCATCATCAGAGAGGCTTCATCCAGTGACTGATACGAAGTGATGCAGAAACCCACTGCCAGCCAAACAGTAGGTGGAGCTCTGTGAATCCTGTGGAAGAGTAAGAGAAAGGATTTTAGAAGCCAGAGGGGTCAAGGACACCACAAGAACACGGCCCACAGAACCTGTTAACTGGAGATCATAGGGGCTCTAAGAGACTATATATCAAGGGGTTTGTATGAGTTTGACCTAGGAACTCTGCAAATATATTATGATTGTGTAGCTTGGTGATTTTATGAAACTCCTAACTGTGGGAATGAGGGTTGTCTCTTACTCTTTTGCCCACTCTTGGGATCTTTTTCGTCCTACAGGGTTATCTAATCCAGGTTTAGTATGAGGGGATATGCCTAGTTTTATTATAACTTGTTATGACATGTTCAGTTGCTATGCCTGGGAAGCCTGCTCTTTTCTAAAGAGAAATGGAGAAGGAGTGGATCTGGGGGAGAGGAGAGGTGGGAGTTATTGGGAGAAGAGGTAGGGGGAGAAACTGCTGACTGGATGTAATATATTAGAGAAGAATAAATAAGTAAATAAATAAATAAAATAGGAAATAGGAAAAAATAAAATTTTCATGGAAAATGAAAATATTTGCTTTAATACTGATTATGAACAGCTTAATTTGAACCCTATACAACTTAATTACAGTGCACTAAACGTTAGAATGAACTTCTACATTAAAAGTGGAGAAATTTTTAAGTAAATACAATAATTATTTAAGCATATTTTAGAGGTGATAATTAGTCCATAATAGTTAAAATATTATTGAGCATAAATTTAGAGGAAATACTTCATTAAGGGATAATAAAGTAATTCATAAGAGAACAAAAGTTTCCCATGTCTTCAAAAGATGTCTGTATTGTCTTTCCTTAACTATTAATTAAAATGTAAATATAAATTTTTACATTCGTGGTAGACAGACTTTTTTTTTTAAAGAAAAAAATGTCTTTAGAATCTTGACAAAGTGAAAACTCTGATCTAGGCACTAAGATTATGACTGAGTAAAAATATAAGAACCAATTCACCAAAGAAGCCCAATTCCTGGTTAGTTCATGGAAAATTTGAAATGAATTGTAAGATAAAATTAATCCCACATAAACTTAGAAAACAATGTTGAGTATGTATGTGTCTAATTCTTAAGGAGAGATTGTTGGACTATATACAAGTCATCATGAGAAAGATGCACATCATCTACCATAACGCTATATATGAAGCAGTGATACATTTTGGATATAGGTTCTGTCTGCTCTGAGATTTTTCTTCTCTCTTCAATTTTCACACTGAATTTAATTTCTCTCGTGATATTTAAAATAACTCCTTTCCCCCAAAGGGACAGGAATACCTTTGATGTGGTATTCTACATAATGTTTAGACACATGTGGTGTCTTGCCTTGGGAGCGCTATACTCTGACTACAACAAAGACAGAGGTTGTAGACATTCCTTTGTCTTTTTTTTTTTTAAGTTTTACTAGCTGATTTTTCCACCCAAAGTGTATCCTACTCTTCATTCTACACATCACCTGAAATAAAATCACTCTCACAAGCAACATTTTCCTCTTCTGCTAAGTTTGGTATTCTGGGGTCTTGGTGTTGGTTACAGTTTTAATCTGCCAACCATACACAAATAGTGCTTTCTAAAGGCATCAGACAGCAGAAGTTCTGCCTCTGCCACTTCCCCACTGCCAGCCTCGAAATCCCATCTGTGAGCTCCTTACCAATGACCTAAACCTTTCTGTCTGTGGACATAGTGATCTTGACAGACTGCCATTTCCCTTCATCTGTAATTCCAACATGTCCTATTGCCAAAGGTTAGGCAGCTACATCTATAACAAGTCTTCTTAGCCAGGAGACTTATCTGACCCCTTTCCATCTGATGACATCTCTTGTCAAGTATTTGATCTCTCTCCTTTTATGCATTGTCCCATTATGACTCATATGAGTACCCAGAAATCAAAATTGTAGGAAGTTGATAGTTTTTTGAAAAGCAAAAGTTGCAAGATAAGTACTTCTGGAGTACGTTAATTAACAGTCATTAAGAGTCAGTTTCATAGCAGCTTTATTTGTAATAATAGCTAGAAACAACTCATATGTCCTTCAACTGACGAATGGATAAAAAAAAAAAACCAAAAACTGTGGTACATTCACACAATGGAATACTACTCAGCCATCAGAAACAAGGAAATCATGCAATTTTCAGCCAAATGAATGGAACTGAAAAAACTCATCCTGAGTGAGCTAATCCAGACCCAGAAAGATACACATGGCATCTATTCACTTATAACTGGATTTTAGCCATATAGTACAGGATAACTATCCTACAAACAACAGACTGAAAGGAACAGGAACACAGACTTTATTACCTGTTAGTGGCACACTTTGCCCTTGTGGAGCTGCCATGTAGGCCCCCAGTGCAGGAGGAAGTTCTTAGCTATCATGTGACTGATGAACTGATATGTAGGGCACCCCACACCAGAGGAGTAAGATAGGATGGAGAAGGGGGAGAGGGGAAGAGGGTGGACTGGAAGGGTAGGAGGGGGCTGTGATGGAGATGTAACTTGAAGTAATAAACATTTTAAAAAATAGTTCAGTTTCAACTCTTTGTAAGATTTAAGAAGGAGAACTTTGCTTCCCTCCTTGAAAACAAACAAATAAACATTTGTACCACAAAGTTCTATATTGACAGAATTTGTGTGGAGGTGACTCAACCCTCCTTGTCCTCTGTCACCACCTCCTTCTCCAGCCAGAGTTCAAATTGTGCTTAATCACAGAACATGCCAGGAATGCAAACAGGAAGAGGAGGGAAACAGTTCAATTGATTGTCTGGCCACTCACGAATCCACAGAGGGGGGAAAAAAACTTCACTTTTTAAGAATCTTACATGTTAAAATTTTCAGCCAAGATAGTACACTTAGAAAAAAAAAATAAAGAACAATTCTTTAAAATTTTTAATCTTAATTGCATTGTCTCTGTGATTTTGAAAACTAATTGCTAAGGGCTGATTTAAACATAATTAAAGTTCATATCATTTTCTGCGCATGTTATAGTCTTCAAACCTTAAAGATAATAGGTTTCCTCCAGACCTTTGGACTGAAGACCTTTCTCTGCAAGTTCCTGGAATCTGAGTAACTATTTCACTCTTCAAATAGTGTGAGTCATAGTTATGCTGGGAAGCACTGGTCCACTGTGCAGGAATATTAAAACAGTGTTATAACTTGTAATTTACAGCTTCCTATCTCAATATATAAACAACACCACGTTTTAACTAAGTTGGACTGCTACAATAAAATCCAGTAGAGTGACTGGAGAATAAACATGTCCTATTTCTCCCAGTTTCATATTTCTCCTCTCACAGGAGGCTAAGGAGGCCATATCTAAGTGCTGTCAAAGTGCACTGTGAGGGCCCATTTCCTTGCTGCTAAGTAGCCATATTCCTGCTGTGTTTCCTAATGGTGGAAGCAGGGAGGAATATGAAATAGTCCAAAGGACTTTTTATAAGGACATTAATCCTATCCGAGAGGGCCTAGCCATGTTAGCCTCCTAAGTCTTCAGCTTTCCTATTACTCAACTGGCTAAGATTGGCATGTCTAAATTTATAGAGGGCACAAATATTATTCAGTAGCACTTCCTTTTTAGGCTTTTGTTTCAAAACCAGGATGTGCTTTAAAGATGAGTCAATTTTATGGATTGTTGAGTGTAGTTTGTTGTTTACAAATACAAATTCTAATTTCTACTTCTTCAGACAAAATAAAACAGGTGGTCTCACTCACATTAGGGCAATGAGGATGAGTGAGATGCAAAAATTTGATGGAGGAGCAGTAGACCAGTAATCAAGCATTTTCAGAAGCCAGAATGATGGATTAACTCTTCTCTATGATAATCGGTTTTGACCAATATAATATCTAGTCATCTAGAAACTAGGAATATTTAACAGTTAAAACAAATCTTACAATTTATACAAGGAAGCAGAAAGTTTCAGCCTGTGTTTCAAATAAAGGTACCAATGTCATGATGGTAATGACAGTCATTCTTGTGGTTTTAAAGTCCTAACTGCTCAAAAATAGAAAGGTTTCATGTGCTTTCCAGAGGCTCCTGTGTGCTTATCTCTTTGATCTCACCAGATACAGACACCAGGGGAGGTGTAGATAAAGGTGAAGTTCAGTAAGTGTTATCTTTAAAATACAAATACAGGAATTACCCTGTAAACCAACTGAAGAATTCTGCTTAGTGGGCAAGGAGATGTCTTAGCAATTAAAGTTGCTTGCCATGCAAGCCTGCTGACAAGGGTTTGATCCCATAAACCCACATAAAAAGCCACATGTGGTGGCAAATATCTGTAACCTCAGAACTCCTAGGATGAGAAGGGAGATGGAGAGAGTATAATCAGCCAGAAAGAAACTCCTAGGCCAGCTACCCTGCAGCACACAGCTCAGCAACCTAAACAAGATAGACCCTACTTCAAAGAACAGTAGTTCTTTGACCTCTACGCATTAACCGTGAAATACAAGTATCAGCACGATTGTGCGTGTTTGTGTGTGTGTGTGTGCGTGCACACACACACACACACACACACACACCAGTGCCTTAAAAACAAAACAAACAAACAACAACAACCACAGACACATGAATTTCACTTCAGGACCCTCCCAGGGTCCCAAAACCTTTCCTGGGGGACAATTTCAGAGAGCAAAGAGAATGAGCCGTGAAGACTAGGCTGTATATCATACAGATTAGACAGAGAAAAAAAAAATCGTTGTACTTCTTGAACTCCTGGCACAAGGAACAGGATGCTCAATCCTCTCACAGTAAAAGTCCAAGAAATTACATAGACAATAACCCTGCCAAATTCAAACCAAGCAAGCTAGGTTACATATCAGAGATCATCATAGGGACGGACAGTTTATGTATTCAACATTACCATGTTTTAGGATTTAATAGCCTTCACTATAAAATAATCTCTCTTCTATATATTTTAAATCATCTCCTAACAATTTTTTTCTCCAATCACCCTTAGAGAGGAGACAGTTGAACATCTGGTCAACTGATATTTCAATGATATTTATAACGACAATGTTTCCATTTAAAATTTAAGGAGTTTTTAAGAGACATCTACCTCAATTTAGGATTTCATTTGTTTGTTTGTTGGTTTGGGATTTTTTTTTTTGTATATTTTCTGACCAAAAATATTTGCCTAGTGGAAGTGAGTGAATATACTTATACTGGACTATATTTACCTGTATTTCATTTCTATTGATCTGAGCCTCAATGTATTAGAAACATTATTAACGTGTTCAGTCTTTTGTGTTGACATTTAATTACTGATATTAATAGTTTAGAAAGCCCATGGTCTCCAAGCACTGAATGATCACCCCATCAATTTCTTATTGAGGTTTAGAAAGCCCATGGTATCCAAGCAATGGAGGATCAGCCCATCAACTTCTTATTGAGTATAAGGAGTTCCTGAACCAATTGCTTTTGTTACTTTTGAAAGGAAGTGAGCAGGTCATTTGCTTTTCACCTCATTCTTTTCTCCTCTTACTTCTCCAATTATTTCTTTCCAGGCCAGGAACTTTTTTATTCTTTTTAAATTTTGTTTTCATTTTTCTCTTACAAGTTTGATACTTCACTTACTAATGCCCAAGTCCAGGCCTCAGCAAAGCAGGAAGATCTCAGGAGGCTGAGAGGTTGAAGAGATTATGAGGAACTATGGTCAGATAAAGCACCTTTTATTTACCAGTACACAAAGCACTCAGAGGTAGGTACACAGGCCTACAGACAGACACACACAGGCAGGCTGGCAAAGGCAACTGACTAAGGCTTCTGACCTCCAGGTCATGTTTATAAACAAAACCCAAACAAAATGTGGCATTCTGCAAGAAGTAGTTATGTAAGGGATGACATCACAGTTCACATTTGGGTTCCCTGGACATCTGATGCCAGTCATTTTGCACTGATTCATAGGCCTCCAGATGTCCAGTGTTAGGCAGGTTGGCTCATGTTGGGTATCCATATCAGTTCCTTGTTGTATAAACATAAATTGGCCCTCAGGGCTATTTCCTAACTTACTTCTCTATTACTTAAAACTCCACTCTTTCTTTCCCTCATTATGCTTTTAGGAGAGGCCAACTTATCCTTACCTTAAAAGGTTCCTTAAAGCTAACATTGATAAACATCTGTAAACACAACAGTAATGTTCTCTGTAGTTGTTAGTAAAACAGCAGGAAGCAAGGTTGATACCTTTCATTGTATCAGAAAGCAGATGCTGAGGATCCTCACTTCTCTTCTGAAGCACCTACAGTTGTTTCCTATCCTTTCCACAAAGTGGGTGTGGCGTATACACCTTCTCACTTGTCCTTTCCTGTTTCATTACTAAGGTCCTTCATAGGGAGATGAGGACATAAGCAAAGAGCATCTTTATTGGTATAGTCTGCATACTACAGGAAATAATTACAACGTGATTTGCTTTTTATGGCACAATATAAATCTCACATTGTTGAGGAAAACACGTAAACATAAAACTTGGCTATTTGAAGTCATCAGAGATGCTACTGTAGCTATGACAAGCTTGGTTCTGGTGAGGGCCAGGGTCCCTGATTTAATGATAACAGTTTACTATGGATGAGAAACAGCTGCCTGGGAAGGCTGATGGTGATTTGAGAACTCACTTGCAGAAATTTTGTTGTATGCAATTGTAAAATAGTGTTTCAGCCTTGAAGTCTTAATAAACTATGACAAATGAATAGTACACTAAACAATCTAACTAATACCTTTGGCTAAAAAATAATAGAACATGCTGTTGGATGATTTTTTTATTCTCTCATTTAGGAAGTGAGCCATGAGCTCTGTGTGCACAATTGTGCTGTAAAAAAAAAAAAATCCATTGACTAATGTTCGTTCAAGCACAAGTGTGCATGGTATGGGCTAAGCATGACACCTTTCAGGAGGTTCTGCTTAACAGCATTCCTAAATCACCTTTAACCTCTAATGGGAAGGGAAAATGAGGAAAAGGAGAGAAATTGTTTCCCCCACTTAACAAATCAATGGGCATTTTTTTTTTTTTTTTTTTTTTTTTTTTTGTCTAAAGCAAAGTCAAAATTGAAAAAAACAACAACGTGATATATTTTGGTCTTCTTCCAGAATCCATGACAGCCCTGCCAAAAACCAAGAAACAGTATCTGAAATGTTTGAAAGGCAGGACATGTGCCAACCCTCATCCACAAGGTTACTTGGGACAGGAGTGGGGAGTTTCTGAATGATTGGCATGACTTGCTGCCATTATCAGTTAAGGGTTAGGAAGCTCACTTGATATGCCTGGTTATTTTACTCAGTACCAGAAACACAGCACTTCTCCATGGCAGAAGGTAGTCACAGTCTGTATAATACAACTAACCAAAGAATGGCTCTAAATGCAGGGAGAAGAGGGTAATTTGCTTGACAACAGTTGTCTACAAGCCTAGGCCATGATGTGGCAATCATTCCAAAACTTGGCCATTTGCCCATTAGTATCTTTCCTGTTGGTCAAAAAAAAAAAATGCCCATAAAGAACAGTGCCTAGTGCTTACCATCCAGTGTACAGCCCAGATAAACATAACATTTGGATAGGAACAGTTCTGCTTAATAAGCCTGTAGTGATTTCTGTGATGTCTCAACAAACAAGTCTGGTTCATTTTCCTTTTTCTTAAATTCCACATTTATTATTTTTTAATTTTTTAATTTTAACGTTACAAACATTTCGTTTTTATTGAAAAAAATTTATTATGTGAATTTAACATCATGCACCCTGTTCCTCTCATCTCCCACCTCCCCTCAGACTCACTCTCCACCCTAGCAATCTGTCCCAGCATAAAAAGGTAAAATCTCGGGGGGATCCAAGATGGCGGCAGCCGGCGTGGACGTATTTTGATTTCGGGGTCAACGGTCACAAGGCGGCAAGTGTTGCAGGATGCTGGAAAAAGGGCATGACCCCTTCTAAATCTCACCCAGCTACACAGGGAACACGGAAGATGCCTGGGCAGGACGCCCCTTCCAACTCTCGGACATGCTAGGAAGCCACTGGACCTGGGAATCGGGATAACCCATCCCCCCAAAAGGAGAAATACTCGGTAAGTTCCAACCTAATACCCAGCCGCAGATTCAGAAACCACGCAGAGATAATCCCCACCCTGCTGGGCACTCCCAGGTCTCACACAGACTATCCAATTATCTAGGAAAGGTTGCGACCCTCGGAAGTGAAGTAGCTCCACTGCAAAGCGCCTTCAGATCCCAGTCTGTGACCTCACAGGCCAGCTTCCAAGCCTCGGGAGCGGCAAGATTATTGGAGCTGAACTGCAGATTTACCCCCTCCAGGAACCAACCCCGGGCAAACTGTGAGATATTTGAAACTGTGCTATATCGAACTTTTGTACTAGTAAGGGCCCTTCTGGCAGGGAATCAGAGCTTACTTGTGCACAGCTCCGACACCAGAATTAATTAGGTCCCCACCTGGGAGGCAGGACAGAATGACTCTCCTTATAGGGGTGTAGTAAGGCAACTCCCACACCACAGTGCCCCCTTTGGACCCAAGTCCAGAAGACAGCAAAAAAAAAAAAAAAAAAAAAAAAAATTCCTCATGGCCAGAGGCCAGAGACTAAAAAGAAACA
Source organism: Lophiomys imhausi (assembly GCA_907164525.1). Lineage (NCBI taxonomy): Eukaryota > Metazoa > Chordata > Mammalia > Rodentia > Muridae > Lophiomys > Lophiomys imhausi. The sequence goes on from CAJQZJ010010411.1 coordinate 8,674,214, forward strand.
GAGTGAAATGTCTCCAACAAAAGAAAGCAACGCTATTCCATCCAGCCCGAACCACCTCACCACAAATGAAACACATGAAAACGATGACAATTCTACATTGTGGAAAGTGATAAAGTCCCTTCAAGAAGAACTTAAAATTATGAAGGAATTCAAAGAAGCCACAATTCTACAAGTCAAAACAATGAATAACATCATTAAAGAACTCCAAGCCAAGGTGACCCAGCTTGAACAGGAAAAGGATAAAGCAATGAAAGATCTCCAGACAAAAATAAGCAAAATGGAGAAGGAAATGTACAAAACGAACACTACCATTCAAGACATGAAAATAGAAATGGAAACAATAAAGAAAACACAGTCAGAGTTAAAAGAGGAAATGGAGAATCAAGAGAAGAGAACAGGAATTACGGATGTGAGTATGAAAAATAGGATGCAAGAGATGGAAGACAGGATCTCAGGCATGGAAGTTTCGATGGAAGAAATCAGTACAACATCCACAGAAAATGAGAAGGCTAAAAAATCTCTCACCCACAACATCCAAGAAATCAAGGACTCAATGAAAAGACAGAGCCTAAGAATTATAGGCATAGAGGAAAGAGAAGACTCCCAACTCCATGGTCCAGGAAATATTTTCAACAAAATCATAGAAGAAAACTTCCCAAACCTAAAGAAAGAGATGCCAGTAAAAATCCAAGAGGCTTACAGAACACCAAACAGATTAGATCAGAAAAGAAACTCCTCTCAACACATAATAATAGAAACTCCAAATGTAGAGAACAAAGAAAGGATATTAAAAGCTGTAAGAGAAAAAGGCCAAGTCACATACAATGGCAGACCCATCAGAATCACACCTGACTTCTCCTCAGAAACTTTAAAAGCTAGAAGGGCCTGGACGGATGTCCTACAAGTCCTGAGAGAACAGAGGTGCCAGGCCAGACTACTATACCCAGCAAAATTCTCTATCAACATAGAAGGAGAAAACAAGATATTCCATGACAAAATCAAATTCAAACAATATCTCCTCACAAACCCAGCCCTACAGAAGATCCTAGAAGGAAAATTCCAACACAGAGAAGATAACTACACTCAAGAAAACAGAGGAAATAGAAACCTCCACAGCAACTAAACAAAAGAGAAACACAAGACAGCCAGCTATACCAAAATAATGGGAAATAACAACCCCTGGTCACTAATATCCATCAACATCAATGGACTCAACTCGCCAATAAAAAGACACAGACTTACAGACTGGATCCGTAAACAAGACCCATCTTTTTGCTGTATACAAGAAACACATCTCACTATTGAAGATAAACACTGCCTCAGAGTAAAGGGCTGGGAAAAGGTCTTCTAAGAAAATGGACCCAGGAAACAAGCTGGAGTAGCCACCCTAATATCAAACAAAATAGACTTCCAATTGAAGTTAATAAAAAAAAGACAGAGAAGGGCATTACATACTCATTAAAGGAAATATAGACCAAGAGGTCATCTCAATATTGAACATCTATGCCTCAAATACAAAGGCACCTACATTTATAAAAGAAACGCTCCTAAAACTTAAATCGCACATCGATCCAAACACTTTAATAGTGGGAGACTTCAACACCCCACTCACAACTATGGACAGATCATCAAGACAGAAGCCAAACAGAGAAATAATGAGTCTAAGAGAGATCATGAACCAAATGGACCTAACAGATATCTACAGAACGTTTCACCCAAACACAAAAGAATACACCTTCTTCTTAGCACCTCACGGAACCTTCTCCAAAATCGACCATATAGTTGGACACAAAGATAGACTCAATAGATACAAGAAAATTGAAATAACCCCTTGTATCTTATCAGACCACCATGGAATAAAGCTGGACTTCAATAGCAAAAGAATCAACAGTAAGTCTACACTCACATGGAAATTGAACGACTATTTACTAGAGGACCACTGGGTCAGGGAAGAAATAAAGAAGAAAATCAAAGACTTCTTAAAATCCAACGAAAATGAAGACACAACATATCCAAACCTATGGGACACAATGAAAGCTGTGCTACGAGGAAAGTTCATAGCATTAAGTGCCTTCAAAAAGAAAATTGTGACAGTTCATATTAGCGAATTAACAGCTAAACTGGGTGCATTGGAAAAAAAAGAAGCAAACACTCCCAGAGGAGCAGAAGGCAGGAGATCATCAAACTTAGGGCTGAAATCAACAACTTAGAAACAAAAAGAACTATACAAAGAATCAATGAAACCAAGAGTTGATTCTTCGAGAAAATCAACAAAATATACAGACCCTTAGCCAAATTAACTAAAAGACAGAGGGAGAAAACACAAATCAACAAAATCAGAAATGAAAAGGGTGAAATAACAACAGACATTGAGGAAATCCAGAGAATATTTGGATACTACTTTAAAAATCTATACTCCACCAAATTTGAAAACTTAAGTGAAATGGACAATTTTCTTGATAGATTCCACCTACCGAAGCTAAATCAAGATCAGATAAACAGATTAAACAGCCCTATAACCCCTAAGGAAATAGAAACAGTCATTAAAAATCTCCCAACCAAAAAAACCCCAGGGCCAGATGGCTTTAGCACGGAATTCTACCGGACCTTCAAAGAGGAGCTAACACCAATACTTTTCAAACTCTTTCACCAAATAGAATCTGAAAGAACATTGCCAAACTCATTCAACGAGGCCACAATCACCCTGATTCCTAAACCACACAAAGACCCAATAAAGAAAGAGAACTTCAGACCAATCTCCCTCATGAACATAGATGCAAAAATACTTAATAAAATACTAGCAAACCGAATTCAAGAACACATCAAAAGTATCATACACCATGATCAGGTAGGCTTCATCCCAGGGATGCAGGGATGGTTCAACATATGAAAATCTATCAACAGAATTCACCATATAAACAAGATGAAAGAAAAAAACCACATGATAATCTCGCTAGATGCAGAAAAAGCATTTGACAAAATTCAACACCCCTTCATGCTAAAAGTTCTGGAGAGAACGGGCATACAAGGGCCTTACCTAGAAATAATAAAGGCAATATACAGCAGGTCAGTGGCCAACATCAAAATAAATGGTGAGAAACTTGAAGGATTTCCTCTAAACTCAGGGACAAGACAAGGATGTCCACTTTCACCATATCTCTTCAATATAGTACTTGAAGTTCTTGCTAGAGCAATAAGACAACTAAAGGAGATCAAGGGGATAAACATCAGAAACGAAGAAGTCAAATTATCCCTATTTGCAGATGATATGATAGTATACATAAGCGACCCCAAAAATTCCACCAGAGAACTCTTACAGCTGATAAACACCTTCAGCAAAGTGGCTGGATACAAAATTAATTCAAAAAAATCAGAATCCCTTCTTTATACAACAAACGAAAGGGCTGAGAAAGAAATAAAGGAAACAACCCCCTTCACAATAGCCACAAACAACATAAAATACCTGGGGGTAACTCTAACCAAGCAAGTAAAGGACCTGTACAAGAACTTCAAGCCCTTGAAGAAAGAAATGGAAGAGGCCTTTAGAAGATGGAAAGATCGCCCATGCTCATGGATAGGTAGGATCAACATAATAAAAATGGCCATCCTACCAAAAGCAATATATAGATTCAATGCAATTCCTATCAAAATACCAACACAATTTTTTATAGACTTGGAAAGAGCTATTCTCAATTTCATATGGAACAACAAAAAGCCCAGAATAGCTAAATCAATCCTGTACAATAAAAAAACATCTGGAGATATTACCATCCCAGATTTCAGGCTGTACTACAGAGCAATAGTTGTAAAAACAGCATGGTATTGGTATAGAAACAGACCAGTAGATCAATGGAATCGAATTGAAGATCCAGAAATAGATCCACACACTTATGGCCACCTAATTTTTGACAAAGAAGCCAAAACGGCACAATGGAAGAAGGACAGCATCTTCAACAAATGGTGCTGGTCCAACTGGATGTCTATTTGTAAAAGAATGAAGCTAGACCCATACTTATCACCTTGTACAAAACTTAAGTGCAAGTGGATCAAAGACCTTAACATAAGGCCTATCACAATAAATCTACTAGAAGATAAAGTGGGAGAAACCCTCGAACTAATTGGCACAGGCGACAACTTCCTGAACAGAACACCAACAGCTCAGGACTTGAGATCAACAATCAATAAATGGGACCTCATGAAACTGAAAAGCTTCTGTAAGGCAAAGGACACTGTCATTCAAACAAAACGGCAGCCTACAGACTGGGAGAAAATCTTCACCAACCCCACATCTGACAGAGGGCTAATATCCAAGTTCTACAAAGAACTCAAGAAATTAAATGCCAAGAAACCAAATTAAAAAAAAAATGGGGGACAGAGCTAAATATAGAAATCACAAAGGAGGAATCCGTAATGGCTGAGAGACACTTGAAGAAATGCTCAACATCCTTAATCATCAGAGAAATGCAACTCAAGACGACTCTGAGATTCCATCTCACACCTGTCAGAATGGCTAGGATCAAAAACTCAAATGACAGCACATGCTGGCGAGGGTGTGGAGAGTGGGGAACACTACTCCATTGTTGGTGGGAATGCAGGCTTGTGCAACCACTATGGAGGTCAGTCTGGCGATATCTTAGAAAACTTGGAATAGCTCTGCCTCAGGACCCAGCCATACCACTTCTGGGTATACACCCAAATGCCTCTTCACAGAATCATAAGGAAGTTTCCTCATCTATGTTTATAGCAGCCTTATTTGTAATAGCTAGAAACTGGAAACAACCCAGATGTCCCTCAACCGAAGAATGGGTTAAAAAACTGTGGTACATCTACACAATGGAATACTACTCAGCTATCAGAAACAAGAAAATCATGAAATTTGCAGCCAAATGGATGGAACCAGAAAAGCTCATCCTGAGTGAACTAACCCAGACCCAGAAGGACACATATGGCATCTATTCACTTATAGTAGGATTTTAGCTATATAGTAGAAGATATCAATACTACAGCTTACACACCAAAGGGAACTTGGACATAGACTTCTTATTTTTAATTTTTTATATTTTATTATTTATTTTTTATATATTAGTTATATTTTTTCTAATTTTTAGTCTTTTTTATCTATTGTATGTTTATTGATTTGTTTGTTTAGTAGTTCTCTCTCCCAGGCAACGAGACACTTTTCAATGATGGTACTGCTTCATAGATCCCCAATGAATGAAGAGGCTCTTGGCCCTCATATGACTTCTCAACTGTGATGAGGGACTGTTATATAAAGACACTCCACCCCAGGAAATGGGATGGAAGGGTTAGGAGGTAAAGAAAAAAAAATGAAATGTGATGTTTCGGCCTTTTACTACTAACTGTCATGAACTGTTTAGGATAATTAAGAAATGCAAATTAATGGTTATGCAAGCCAGTCATTCTGTTAGGTACTATGACAGCATATTATAGTTACTTTCTAAGCTAATCAGAAATAAACCTGCTAAGAGACAAGCAACATCTGCTTACCCTAATATAAGAGATAGAGAGGGCCTCTTCAAAAACCTCAAGAGATCTGCAGAATATGGCATTCAAAAATGTTTTTGTAACTTTAGATTTTTTTATATCAAGACATATCCACTCCTGACAGCACCCCCTATTCTCCTCCAAGTAGAAGATGAGCATCGAAGAATCTCCAGTGGGAGATGATTGAATTAGTCGCAGGACTATCTCTTGGTGGGAAAAGCCCCTTGCACCAACTGTAGAGAGAATGCTGTCCAAAAAGGACAAAACCTGGAAGCAGGTAAGTCGACAGCCTAGCTCTGCCAAGACAGGGTAGGTAAGTCCTTCATAACCCCTGCTCTACAATCAATGTCTGTCAGAGAAGCAAGCGGGGCCAAATGACTGAAGAGCGATGCTGTAATGTATGGAGAAAAAATGGGAACTGTCCAGGCAGCCACTGGTATGTCATTTCTTAGTATGGGAAGCTGCAGACCCTGTACTTCCTATAAAATCAGATATATTTATCCCTCTCAGGTGTCTGAGGTGATTGAAGAACAGATAGATAAAGTCTCATAATTAAATTTTGAGTTGTTTAGGAGTCAAGAGAGTGTTATACATCTAAGAATATACTTTTAAAATTGTGTTGCAATTAGTATGAATGTTGAGTCAGATATAGAACTTTAAACTCATGGAGATGTTTAGATAGTAGAATGTTAAAGTCAGGTACCAAATATATGTGGACTGGTCATTGGGAATGTACGTTCAGCCATATAATCCTCATAACTGTGGCCTAATTACCTCTGTTGTACTGTTATTGTATTTATTATTATAAGAGAAAGAGCCATTTGTTGGACTGAAAGGAGAAACTGTAGTGGGAAATAAGATATACCTTAAACTTAAAAGAAAAAAAAAAAAAGGGAAGAGGATGGGGGGTTGAGGGTGGGAGGGTGGGACTGGAAGGGGAATAGGGAGGGGACTGCGACTGAGATGTAACTTGAAGAAATAAAAAATAAAGGAAAAAAAAAAGTAAAATCTCATTGTTGAAGCTGCAGTATGTCCCAGTGTGTCCCATAATGTTAACTTTTGTCCACACATCTTCCTTGCAAATGTTCATTAAAATGAGTCCTTGGTCTGGTAGGAGACCTCTGGTTTCTGCTACCTTGTTAATATGGAACCTCACTGGAACTCCTCTCAGATATACTGCAACTGTTCTGTATCATAGTGATTCTGTAGTTTTAGGTTGTGGAACTGGCTTCTTCTTGCACTCCAGCAGTCCATCCACGGGGTAGAAGTTGGGGTGGGCCAACTCAAAGCCCTGGTTCTGGACCTGTAACTCCCACTTACAGGGCCAGTTCTACTATGGAAAGGTGCAGGTCCTGCTCTACAGAATGCTGGCTCTCCCATACTCACTCCCTAAGGGCTGGCTCATCCACAATCCCCATATCCAGGACCAGCTGCAGTGTGCTACCCATGAAAGGTATAGGGCCTGTTCTCCTGGATGCTGTAGCATATGAGGGGAAGGGACAGCTCTCCTGCTCTTGTGACCCCATCTGGGCCAGATCTCACTCCAGGGTTTGGTCTCCACAACCCCGACATCTAGGGCCAAAGAGTTATTCTACTTTCTGGCTTGTTTCCTGTCCTTGGAGCCCATCTGGTGCTTGCCTGGTACTGGTCTGGTAGGCATCACAGGCTACTCTGTGGCACCAATGTTGTGTTGGTATCCAGCTTGCTTTTCTTCCAGGAATGTTAGGCTACTATTCATTCAGATGTTCATAAGCCAGAACATTGAATGTAGATAAAGTCTCTCTCCTCTCTGCCAGCTACTGAGAGCCACATGTTCCAAAGCAGCTGCATCTGCAATGCCTCTACAGGCAGGGTGGTTCATTTACTTTTAAACAGCAATTTTTTGAGGCTCCACATGAGTACAGAGGGAGAACAAATAGGGACAGTTCAAAAACTGCTTGTACAATTTGCTCCTTTACTTACTTCTGCTGCCTTCTGTGTGACTATTAGACAGGGTAGGCCCAAAAGCATAAAAACAATTATAAAGTCATATCAAAGTCAAATGTGTTTTATCCTTTCTTCTCTTCTACATTATACCTGAAACAAAAATCTGATAGCAAAAGGTTTTACTCTAAAAAAGACCTTTCCTGAGCTCCCTAATATATTATTTCTTTATAAGCAACAATAACTCCTTCAGGTAACTGAAATATTCATTTTAGGACCTGTGACCCATAATAATAGACATATCTCATACACTAGAACATATTGTATTTGACACATATTCAAAGACCACAAACTAAATTAGGATACAGGGCTATAGCTTTGAATTAGCATTACCTTAGAGAGAGTGGTATTACAAATAAATTAAAATAGGTTTTTTTCTCATGACCTCTTCTTCATTCATTTTTTAAAAAATTTGTTTGTTTTTTGTTCTGTTGGAGGAAGGTCTAATACATTGGTTCTGAAAGGCTGATTTCAATACTGAGATCTTGCTACTGTTCCTTTTGAGGCATTCTCTGATTGGCTAATAAAAGTCACTGATGGCCAATTAGCTGGGTAGAAAAGTATAGGAAGGTGGAACTTCCTGAGACAGAAACAGGAATCCTGGGTTTTACACAGAGTAATTTGTCTTACCTCCAGGAGACAGGGAAGCAGACAAATATGTCTGAGAGCTCTGCAAAGGTACAGCAGGCCACATGGCTAATTGGGATTAGATGGTCTGGGTTAATTTAGATTAGCTAGTTGAGAATCTGCCCAGCTAAGGGCTAAGCATTGAAACAGTAAAAGGTCTTGGTGTATTTAATTTTTGGGGAAAGGGTGATGGTGGCCTATAAGCTGCCAGTCAAAGAAATCAGGCCCATTGACCTCCCACCAAGTCCTGGTGGCTGTCATTCCAGGCTGCCAGCAATTCCACTGGTCCAATATAACAATTTATTGTTATTAATAAATATCGGGTAGTTGCCCCACCAAGCCACCCTACCAGGCCTATAGGTTTCTAAGGCAAGTCAGGCCTGCCAATCTCCTGCCAGGCTGTAGGATGCTCCACAAATCTACTATAACAACTTATTGCAATTAATGAAGATATTAGTTAACAAATTTTAGGTTGCAGGTGGTGAAGGCCACCCTTGATCCAGGGCTTTTTCCCCAGGACAAGTCAGGCTGTTAGTTCAGACAGTCCAGGCCTGCTGGCCTCCCTCCAGCCTGCTAGCTGCTCCACTGGCCTAGTCTTATAGTTTGTGCTTCTTAATAAATACAATTGAAAACTAATTTGCAATTTCATTGTTCATAAACTATGAAAACAATGAGTGGTTCATGACATAAGATTTTCAGTAGTAAACCAGTCTTTCCTTTACATAGAAAATGCAGTTTAAAGTCTATTGAATGAGATGTTAATTTGAAGTACATGGAATTGATTTAAAGGTTTTATTCATGCCTCAGAATATTTGGAAATACTTTTTAGAAGATTATATTTAATATTCTTCAATTGAAAAGGGAAATTTTCAGATCCAGAGAGATAGGATCTGAAACTTTGGGGGCTGGAGAGATAGCTGAGCACTTAGGAGTTCTTGTAGTTTTTGCTGAGGACTTTCATACAATTCTCAGCACCCATGTCAGGCAGGTCACAATTTCTGGAACTCCAACTCCAAGGGACTCAATGCCCTCTTCTGGAATTTGCAGGTATCACACATATGTTCACATACACAAAAGAGAAATGCACACATAAACATGAATAAAAATAAAATAAATCTTTAAAAAGTAAAATGTTCAACTAAAATTATAGACAGGATGCACATATTGAACTACACTAACAACAAGAGTCCCACTGAAAGACCATAGAGAACACAGAGGAAGAATAAACCAAACAAACACAATGTTTAAGGAACTGGAAAGCAGAATGGTGACAAGTTTAATAGATTTTAAGAAAAAAGAAGAAAGACACATTGGTAGTAGTGGAAAGTGAAGAACTGGATTTATACATCCACAGTCTCCAAAGTTGAATGATCAGAGACATCAGGAACTCCTGATATAAAGGGAACAGAAATGGAGACACACGAAAGACTGCAGCTCAGCTTTACTTCAAGAGTGATTCACATGCTGAAAAAAAAAAAAAAAACTAATGAGTATTCTAAATAGAAAACTGGGATACAAGACTAAAAATCTGGCTAATCATTCTGTGGTTTATTTATTATGTGATCAAAAACAAAATTATTAATCAAATGCTTGCCTCTTATTTGAAAACTACAGTTTGAGTGAATATATTAATTTTTATTGTTGATTAATTTTGAGGGTATTTTTTCTTGATTACAGTGCCCATAGAAAAGGTATGATTGATCTACCTTCTGAAGGAACTCTGATAACTGAGAGGGTCACTACAAATTATGACTACATGTGAGCTACAAGGCTCCCAGAGAGGAATTAGTCTAGTGTGCCTTGGACTTGGAGATCTCTGGGGTTATAACAAATTCTCACATGTAAGGGAAGTAGGAAGCAATCCTCAAGGTAGAGAGTTTGTTTTAATTTTTTTCACATAAGAATACTGAACATAAATGGAAAAAAATAATTTATTTAAAAGATAGTTTTAAAGGTTGTGAAATATATAAACATCAGAATGAACTAATCCTTATTAAGGGGAAAATTATAATCATTTGGAATAATAATTTCTCTATTTTGTCCCAACAATAACCAGATCTGTAGTATCAAAGTAGACCCCACAAGAAACACCAATGCAAGAAGAAGGAGAGGATGGAGAAGGGGTGAAAAAGGAGAAGCCAGGCAAGTAGAAGGGAGTTGAATATCAGATTTGTTTCCTGAGTACAGAGGCTGCCTGGGGAAACCAAAGCATCAGAAAAAATTTAAGAGACCCCAATGTCAGGGGAGCTGGCAGGATTTAGATAAAAGCAAAGTGAAAAATCTAGTAATTAAATATGTATATGAAGGTTCACAATCAAATTCTAAACCTGTAGCCTGTGCACCTTGCTGACCATGGTTGTAGATTGTACACTTTGTAAACTATGTTTTGTGAGATCATATATGATGGCGTAAAAATATATACAACCTGAAAAGCCCATGTGTTGAAGGGTTCTGCTGTGTTTGAGATGAATGGATCATGAAGACTCTAAGTTACTAGGTTTTGGTGGGTGCTAGTGGAAGATGGTAGTTATTTGTCTTTGAAGGATATATATCGTCTACAGCTCTCTTTCTTTCTCTCCCACATTTGCCAAAATATGAGTAAACTTGTACTACTCTTTGCTTCCCATCATGAGACAACTAATCATGGACTAAACCTTTCAAGTCGTCAGCCGAAATAGATCTCCCTTCCTAATGTTTTCTCGGGTATTTGTTGAAGTGATGAAAAGTAACTAACACAGATCATTTTGAGTGGATGTTCTTGATAGTATGGTGCATGTTTGTTGGCTCACTTTTGTTATTAATAGTATTGTCTTTACTTCAAAAACTTTTGATAAGGATAGTCCACTAATATAATCACTAAGCCTTTATGGTCTCAGGAAAGAAAGTTGAAGTATCTTTGGTAGAAAGGAGCTGGAAGCATGGACACATATAAGGGTTCCTTGGAAAACAGTTTAAAAGGAAACCTGTGACTGTATTTGATAAGTGTAACACATAGTGTAGAAAATTTCTTCTACTGCAAAAATAGGGACATGATGTTACCATGGGGTAAATTAAAAGCTTATCAGTGATCATCTAGCTTGTAATTTTCGATTGTTCTTTACTCAGCTGTATTTTAACCCAGGATACTATCTTAAAATATTTGATTGAATAGTCATTTCAGCATATTTCGCCTTTGTATTTTGTAAAGATGAATTTTGATCATGGTGATGACATTGGGTAAAAGTAAAAAAGTTTTGTTTATATTTTATTTTCAAACATCATTGCTTATTTTGTGTAAAATATTTGATATTAAATCAAAAGTGGTTGTATCTCATGCCACAGAATCAATAGGAAACAACCAGTACCTTTTAAGTCTTTGGTGATACCCAAAGATCAAGTTACATAGAAATGAACATAAATAAACCTACTAACAACAGCAGCAGCAACAACAAAAACCCCACTAAAACCAAAACCAATAGCATTATAATTCTACTGTGTATGTGCCCAGGATTTGATTTTCCATTGAAATGTCATACTAGGTGAACAACCTGTCCGTATTTACCTGGGACATTACTCATTTAGAGTCAGAAAGATCTACATCAAAAGAAATCTCTTAGCTCTTCATAGACAAAAAAAAAAAAAAAAAAAGTATCTCCCTAGCCTTTAGATTATCAAGCTGCTACAAGAGGACATGTAAATCAATTGAGTGGAAAAAACACATTTTGACAAAACCCCAAATATTGATGTTCTAGAGTATTAATGAACATTTTATTCTTCATTTTCTTGTTTGCAGTTTGTAAGCAACATCAGAAGCAGAGGTGCCAAAAATCCTTATAAAAGACCATCGTTATGTAGTTCCAAGCCAGGGCCAGTAAAAAGCCAGCAATTTCCAGGCCAATTCTGAAGACTTAAAAGGTTCCGATAGTTCGGATAAGCTTTAGACAAGCAGCCAACTTCTGGAAGCATATCTGAACTCAATCCAAATCCCAAACCTTTTGAGGTTTACGTCTCCTTAGTCCAAAGCCATCGCAAGAGCTGACAGCCCCTTCACAACTTTACATGAGCAATAATGAGTCTGAGATTATTGGAGGCGCCGAGTCACACCATCCCGTCATTGTTTGGATAATAAAGTTCAGAAGTACTGAGTGTAATCTCCAAGAGAGACAGAGACCAACTTTTACTTATCATTTTTGTGTTCACTTCCTCTTCAGCTAATTAAACCTTAGTTCTTCACAGGAAATAAAATTTTGCAACCTCCATGATAGTTTGGCTTCAGAATATTGTATATATCTTTTTCCGGTTTGTCTGGAAAAACAGGAAGAGAGAGGTGCCAGTGTGAAGACCCAGAACAGCAAGTTATCTTTTTAAATTAGCAGATTTTTCTTTGCACATGGCCAAAGATAGCTGTGCCACTGGGTCAACGAGGATGCTTACCCTGGATCCCTGTCTGGAGCATTAGGGAGATGGCAGGGGGAAAGAGGCCTGGAGATAAACAAGGGTGATTTTAAGCACTGCGGGTCAGTAGTTCTAACAGTCTCTTAGCGGCTACTTTATATGGTCATGTATAACCCTCTCAACAGGCTGAATCAACTCTGATGCAGAAGGAGTAAAAAAAAAAAAAAAAAAAAAAAAAAGAAAAGAAATCCATTTACAGGCTTCAAGCAAGTTCAAGACTATGAAGTTGTTTATACTCTATAGTCTTTGTATGGACTCCTGATCCATATTCTCTGTACCTCCCAGCTTTCTTTCTCTTGTCTATTCAAAATACCGGGCAAGCAGACCAGAAGAGCAAGGGCTACATCCATGCACACAGTCACCCATAGCTCTTGTGAATAAGCCGTCTGTAGAAATATTTTTCCTAATGAATTTCTAAGAGGATAAGGAGCAGAGAGTAAAGAAAGATACATTTATGTACGATTAACACACTTTGATTTACCAGTTGTAATTTTTCATATGGAATCTAATAACAATGAATATTCATATAGAATAACAAACTGCCAAGCAATGTGCTAATTAAACAGATTTAGTGGGCTAAAGGGATGGAAATAAATATGCTACAATTAGAAAGGAACTCAGCTAAGATTAATATGCTGTTTTCTGTTTTGAAAACTACTGTAATTCCCTTGCCTCCAGGGGTTACATTATATAATAATATAGATTTTGCTGTGTGTTGTATTTATGCTTACAAACAATGACATTTCAAGACATTTACAAATCTTGTGTGGTAAGCGAATTCAAGGAAAGTTTTAAGTCAACTTACTGTAAATTGAAAACAGAATGTTATCCAAAGAAACTTGGGAAAACTAAATACCTTATTGATGACAAGCCCAAACACTTTCTACTTTTTCAATGATGACAATTAGTACAAAGCAGAGGTATTTGCATCTTAATGTTAAATGTGAAACTTTATTGTTTGGAATATTGAGGATCTTTTTTTCTCCAAATACAAGCATTAATGGGTTGTAGCATACATAAATTAGATGATATAGTTTTGATTATAGAAGCAATTTTAGCTGTTCGAGCTTCTGTAAAAGCAGGATGTTCTCCATGAATAGTAGTAGGGGCCTAAAGGGAATGTGGTCAACTCTAGAAAAGGCTTTTACATTTCTACAATGAAAAAGGAGCAAAGCTTAAAAGGGAGGAGTGGTAAAAGGCCCCTGCCAAATGAATCCCTCTTAGTTAGATAAGCTTATGTTGATGGTGTTTGCCCCAAACAATACGATGGAGAAATCTCCACTGTGAATTCTCAGCTTTCTGTTGCTTGGCTACTCCTCTGAGCTCTACACTGCTCTAAGCACTTCATATAGTGGAATATGTCAGAAGCACATCTTCCAGGGATCCGTTCTTTATTCAGTTGGTAATTGAAAAACTAATTAGAAAGTAAGAAAGGCCAGAACTAGATCTACTTTCCAATAAAATTTCTTAGGACAATCATGCTACGTGGAGAGAAATTTTAGGATAGAAGAAGATTGGATGTTGAGTAACAGAGGAGAGGACATATTAGACTGTTCCCTTCAGCTTTAGCATACAACCTGGATAAACCTGACCATCTCTTTCAGGATAACTAAATGTGTGAGGTGAAGGAAATAAAGTCATCATATGATTCAACCAATGCACCAAAGGGAACAGGAACTTAGACTTTGTTACCTGTCAATGAGACACTTTGCCCTAGTGGTGCTGCCTTGTAGGCCCCCAGTGTATGAGGAGGCTCTTGGCCCTCATATGACTGCTGAACTGGGGCGGGGGACTGATATATAGGGACACTCCACTCCAGAGGAGTGCGATGAAAGGGATAGGGGGTAGAGGGTGGGAGGGCGGGACTGGGAGGGGTGGAAAGAAGGCACTATGATGGAGATGTAACCTGAAGTAATAAATAAACATCAAAAACTGATCTATTTGTTTTATACTTGATTAAGCCCATTTTGTAGGATCGCAGAAAGAAGTTGATAGAACAAGGAGACAGCCCAGCTTTCTGGAACCTGTATCAGTCACTATAATAGGTACTTGTGATGTGACTTGACTTCTCTTACCTCACATAATGTCTGCTGAATTCTTAACCAATCTGGAATACTGGTTGTAGTGAATGAGGACATTAATTAATAATTAATACAGAAATATCCACCACCAGATATTGTTCTGTATTATTCTAAAGCTAATAAATAGCTATGCGTTTAGTATGCAAAATAACTACTTTCATAATACTTTGACTATTACATGAACAATAACATACATAAACATGGCTATACTTACATGATTTTATTAGATTATGTTTTCTTTAAAAGTTAGTTGGTGTGTGCTGCAGTATATTTTGAAATGTAAATCAAATTTCCAATATATGTACATAAGTATATAAGAGCCAGTATATTAAGTGTAACTCACACTCTCTCTTTCCCTAGATGATCGAAAGTTTATTCAGCTGTTTCTGATGCCTTCTCGTACTCTTTCTAACCATCTGTTAATTTTTTTCTTTTATGAAAATAGATCAAACCTGTCCATATGGCATTCGGATATAATAATTTTGATTCCTTGTTGGTTGCAGGAGAAGAGAGCTTGGGCCTTAGATTTAACAGGCCTATTACAAATCCTCCTTCTCACCACCTCCCAGCCCACAGTGTGAATTTTGTATGACTGTTACCTTTACCCTTTCTGCGTAGACAACATTATTCACTGTAAGCATCATTACAGATGCAAGTGACAGTGAGCCGCACAGCAAGCTGACAGCTACTTAAACAGCACATGACCCAGAGTTGGTTGAGAGATGCCAAATGCTTCTTTTTTCAACGAGTTCATTTCATCCAAGGGGTGGGGAATAATTTCATTTAAAGATTTATATTTATGAACATGTTATGAATGTTCTGGATGTTCCCTGTAAGATTTTATGAAAGATACAGATGCGTTTCCAAGAATCATGAAGCAAGCCGGCTGGCCAAGGAGACAGTTTGGCCCTCAGTAGGCGGATCCAAGGGATGCGAGGAGTCAGCTGAACCCTGGAGAGGGATTTGCTTGCTTGGCAATGGGGTCTGCTGATTCTCCACCTGACAGTGTTCTCTGGTCTTCTTCTTTGTTCTGACTTCCTGTCAACTCCCCCAAGATGGGTAGTGAGAAGCAAGCAGCTGCTTGGGAAAACAATCATTCCTAGGAGCCCTTCCCAATAGTTCAGGTTGGAGGCCAACCACCTGAAAAGGTTTTTAGCCAACAAGTACTTGTCCGGCTCCCTGGTGAGCTGCTCTCTGGAGCTGATTGAGAGGAGAAGGCCAAGAACAATAGAAGGCTGTCCCAGGGAGAAGGAGAGAGGGCTCCAGGGAGAGAGGCTAAAAGAGAAGTCAGGCATCTACAGCAAACTTCGTCTTTCTTACAGTTCATACAGTTATCTATCATATTAGTAAAAATGGACATACTATCATTTGGACTGTTCTTGCTTTAAGTTTTAGATGTTGTCTTTTATTTCCTGGTTTGACTGGTTGAAGTATGTGGGTCAGTAAACAGTATAAATAAATGGTCTCTAGAAGGGTCTGTCAACATTCTTCAGAAAAGATATTTGTGTTTATATTGTTAAAATCCATGTTCACAAAATCAGACCATTCCTCCAGAGTCATGTCATTGATCAGAAGAGTAACCAAGAATAGGACTGTAAGAGATTAAGGATAAACCACTGCCTTTATGGGAAGAACTATTCAGTATGTTTCTTTCTGGTGGCAGGTGACATTGCTTGAGATTCCCAGAAAGCAGTCTGAGACAAACTTGTTTTGGCAAATGACTAAAGGAGCAGGAGTGGAGCAGTGAGAAAAAGTAAAACAGAGAAGGAAAGATAATCTATGTTGAATTAATAGCTCACCACCCCTGGAGTCTTGACTCACTGCTGGGGTTCTTCTGGGGAACTTTCTACAAGGCACACACAAATTTCCTGAAGAGTTGAAGGGGCATATTTACTCATGACTTCTGTTATTCAAGGTCATGATTTATTCCACAGATTCTGAACTGCCTTGAACTCTCAGCTGGTGAATTCAGTTGCAATTGACATAGCAGCTGCAGGGAAACCCCAGGGTAGAAGTTGGAGCTATGTGTTATTGCAGAGGCAGGTGAACAGAATAAACATATGTGCAGCTAGATGCTC
The DNA here is from genome assembly GCA_907164525.1 of Lophiomys imhausi. Taxonomy (NCBI): domain Eukaryota; kingdom Metazoa; phylum Chordata; class Mammalia; order Rodentia; family Muridae; genus Lophiomys; species Lophiomys imhausi. Next base: position 8,690,922 of record CAJQZJ010010411.1, read on the forward strand.
AGCACCCTCTAGGAGAGTGGTTCTCAACCTTCCTAATTCCATGACCATTTAATGCAATTCCTCATTTTGTGATGACCCCCAACCATAAAATTATCTTAGTTGCTATTTCAAAATTGTAATTTTCCTACTGTTATGAATCATAATGTAAATATCTGATATGCAGGATATCTGATATGTGACCCCCACAGGGGTTGTGACCTACTGGTTGAGAACCATTTGGTGTAGGAGGAAAAGTGCATTCAGTGTGTAGGATCTATGGCCCAGAATGTGTGCCAAGCATTTCCTTCTACTGTGCCTGGTAGAACTGTGTCCTGTTCATGAATACTCTCAATCCTTAGGATCATATGGCTTTCCTCTCTTTCTAAGTACTTAAATAATGTCCTCTGTCTCTATATTCTACTCCCACTTTCAAATCATGTACTTACAAAACAGAATTAATAAGAAAATCTATTTCTTATCTTTCACCACCAGGTTTTTCCTCCTTGCATGGATCAGGACTTCCATGCACTGAGTTCGCTGTTTCAGTGGGTAAGAATCTGGGACTTTCCTTTTACTCTCACCCACTTAAAGGTTTTATACTGGGTTTTCCTCCTCTTTATTGTCTTGTTGATTTCCCTTTCTCTGTTTCGCCATTTGCTTTAGCACACAAACCTGCTAGAATGTCTCCAACCATGACAATAAAACCACCCTCCCAGGTGATATGATTCTATCTAGTCCCATTTTCTTGTAATTCTTTATAGCAAAACCCCTCTAAAATCCAAGTTTTGCTTTTGGTCATATTCTTCTGCTTCTCCCTTTCTCTTGAGCAAATCTTCATTCTGGTTCTTATTTCTAGCACTATAATAAAGTTATTCTTATAAAGACTGGCTTCAGATAAGAGCATGTACTGATGAACAGCAGAGGCCTAAACACACATCACCAGCGAAGCTAGTGTTGAGACAAATCAAGAACATCTTCTGGCTTTTCAGCTAAACACATTTTATGACATTTGGAAATATTGGCATGCATTAGTATAGAAACACAAGAACTCTATTTGGGGTTGTCAGTTTTGAGATATCTATTACATAATCAATCAAGTGATAATAAGGAGAAATTGGAGATCACTGGAAACACAAGGACTCTATTTGGGGTTGTCAATTTTGAGATATCTATTACATAATCAATCAAGTGATAATAAGGAGAAATTGGAGATCACTGGCCTCCATTTGTCTAAATCTAGTGGTTGATTTTCAGTCTTTGGTTCCTTTTGTGTGTACATGTGCCACAAAACACATGTGGTGGTCAGAGAATAACTCTCTCAGGAGTTGGTTCTCTCCTGCCACCTTGTGGGATCCAGGTGTGAAACTTAGGTTGTCAGGCCTGGGTCCAAGCATTTCTACCCACTAATCCATCTGGCTAGCCCTGAAGTGTTTGCTATTTGACTGATCTACTTCTTTCTTTTAGCCCATGGGCTTGTTGCAAGTTTAACCATTGGAGTATCCATGGTTCATTCTTAAACCAAGGTGAGGCATTTGTCTGTTTACTTTTTATAATCTCACTCTAAATGATCTCATCTAGACACACAGCTTTAAATATTGCCTACCTAGGAATCTCTGATTCCTAATTAATCTTTGAATCAGACTTCAACAAACCCTTGTCCTGTATGATGAACTACCCACTCAGTGTGTTCACTGAATTATCTAATTATCTCAAAATTGACGCACCCCAACAGAGCCTTTGGATTTCTACTCTAATGCATGCCATATTTCTAAAGTTCATAAAACATGTTTAGGCTAAAAAGCCAGAAGACATTCTTGATTTGTTTCAGCACTAGCCTTGCTGGTGATCTGTGTTTATGCCTCTGCTGTCCATCAGTAAATTCTCCCCTCTGAAGCCAGAAAAGGCTTCTAAAGAAGTGATTCCAATCTTTTACTCTCCTGCTAGGAACAGTCCCGTGGCTTCCCAGCATACTCAGATAATATCTATAGGCCTGCAAGGGATTTGTGTGCTCTGGGATCTGGCTCTTCAAGGTCTTCTCCCATAGATTTCCTCTTAAACACATCAATTGATCTGACCTTGCTATTCCTTGAGCAAATCATGTTTGTTCTTGCCTCAGTTCCTAAGCATGGGCTGTTTCCTCCATCTGGAATCTTGCTCACCCAGATTTCCAAAGAGTTGCTCTCTCATCTCAACCAGGCCTTCACGCAAATACAACTTCACAGAGAGAACTTTCTGGAATACCATTATTAGAATACCACAGCATACACACTAGCAGTTAGGTTTTACCTTTTTCATGCCTTTTATTTTTCCTGACTCTTGTTACTTCTCGATAGAAATGTATATATACTTCTTTAACTGCTTCTGACCACCAACATTGATAGGTAAGTTGGACAAGGATATGAAAGCATGACATTGCATTAATCACAGTTGTAATGACCACTCCCTTCAGCAATGCTTAGGTCATAAGAGAAAACCAGTAAATAGCCATTAAAGAGACTTCAATTGAAAATACTGTTACCACAGAGAGATACTTATCTCAGACATTATAAAATCCATAATTTTGTTCATTATAATTAATCCATTTAATAGTAAAAAAAGAAAGCAGAATATCACAGAGTATAAGAAATATTAGAAGCATTTTTTATTCTTTTATTTGATGAATGATTAGAAAATATACTTTTAGAGACTCCTAGATTTAGAAATCATAAATTATACCTTTCTTCTCCGAGACTATACATTTTATATACTACCTACACACTCAATGCTTTTCTACAGTTTACTTTGTTCAGACTCTTTTGTTGTCTTCTTCCTATTTGATACTGCAAAGTGTGTCTTGATTTTTATTTATTTATTTTATTTAAGGTGTATCTTTTCGTCCTCAACATCTTCCCCTTTTAGTCCAATAAAAGGCTCTTTTTCTTATAATAATAAATACAATACAAAACAATGAAATAGGCAACAATTATGAAAATTATAAGGTATTACATACATTCCCAATGTCCAGTCCATATGTATTTGGCAACTAATAATACTATTCTATTATCTATCTACCTCGATAAGTTTAAAGTTCTATTACCTAACTCAGTTTCCAATTTAACTTGCATTATCAACTTAAAAGCATCTTCTTAGACCTAGAACATTAAGTTGTTTAGGTAGATTATTTTTAAATCAACTTGACACATCAGTTGAGGAAATATCTTTATCAGATTGCCTGTAGGAAGGTCAATAGTGAATTTTATTGATTAATGGTTGAAGTGGGAAGTCCAGATTACTGTAGTGGTGATATCACTGGTATGGTGGTCATGAGGCTTGGAAGAAAGCAAACTGAACAAGCCAGGGGAAGTAAACCACTTCTTTTTTTCTCATATTTCTCTTAGGTATTTAGCTGCAAAAATCTGTTTAAAACTTGTATTATCTTGAAGAATAAGGTGAATTTTAGGAACGTGGCTGCCTGGCACTAAAGTGACAGATGATATTGAGGAGTTAATTAATCATTGCAGAGATCAAAGCTAAGGTGGATCATGAAATTATTTTGTACAAGTTCCTCTCCTCTACATTACATGATAATTTTGTATGTGGAGTTACTTCATGATTGTTTCACTGAAATATTTGCAAGAAAGGATAAACCATATAATAGACATGTGTATTGTTCTTTACATTTAATTTGCATCAACACTCAAAAAGAATTATTTTTTACCTTCCTTCTTTTAAATCATACAATCTACAAATAAAAATTAAGGTAGTGTATTAAAATTATTTGAACAAATTTTCATCATAATTTCATTCATTTCACAAAGCCTAATTAATAAACATATTTTTCATTTCCTTGACCAAGAATGTTGGGTCTTGCTGGCTCTTGTTGGTTCAGTTGTTTGTCAGTTGAGGCCAGCTTTACGTGAGTATCACCAGGGAGTCAAGTGTTGTGTGCTTATGGTTCCACTTCCGTGGTAGGCCTAAGGTAGCAACATATACGTCTTTCAAACAGGAAAAAAAAATTATGATTGCTTTGAATGGAAAATTTCTGAATCTTGATCATGTTACTGAGTCTGAGTTCTTCTCCTAAAATATGCAGGTATAAAACTGAAGAAGTTGTTAAATATTTCAGTAAATTTGCTCAATCAACCTTTCCATCATCCAATAATTCTTAAAGTTTAGATAGCTCCCTAAGCAGGAAGCTTGGGGGTTACCTGGCCACAGAAAGCATGACAAAGCCACGTCAGAAAAGGAAAATAAGCACATGGAAAAAAAAAAAACAGCTTTCAGAAGCCAATATAAAAACAAAAGACCACAGATAGGATTATATAACACTAATACTTTTTCATATCAGAAAAAAATGAACAAAACATAAAGTCAATCTATATTCAGGGAGAACATATTTGTAAGTACCATATAGACCATATAAGGAAAAACTCAATAATAAAAAATAAAATTTAACAATGAGCCAAAGATTATGTTTTTCAAAGAAGATATAGAAATGATTGAGTATACAGGAAGGTACACAGTGTAGCAAATCAGAACAACAGAGTTCAAAACCGTGGCATCATTTATACCATTTAAGATGACTAGAATCAAAAGAACAAGAGATAGATAACAAACATCTGAAAGGATATACAGGAAAAAAATCCTTTTATTCTTTGAAGAGAATGTAGATTAATATAACCATTATGGAAAACAGTATGTAGATTCATTTAAAAGTTAAATACAAGAATGTTGTATGACACAGCACTTTTATGTGTCTGTATGATCTAAACATTGATATATTCATAAAGACTCACCTCCATATTAATTTTATGATAATTCAGAATAGCGAATACATGCAAGCAAACTATTGGGAGATTTTAAAATGTGCTGTATATGCTCTGAAATATTACTCAGGGATAAAAGAAGGATATCTGGACACTTGTGACAACACAACTCTGACATTCTGCTAAGTAATTAACTTAAGAACAGATAGATGCATGCTGCAAGACTTTATTTGTATGTGGAATTTCAAATACAAATTTATAAACGCACAGCCCAGCATGGTGGTTTCTCAGGAGAGAGGGACAGGAAAATGTGGAGATGATCAAAGGGCAACAAGTTTTAGTCATAAAACAAGCACACTGAAAAATCTTTTGTGCCTCGTGGTGGCTATTAAGAAAAACAAGAACTCAATGCCTATCCAGTACACAAAACAGAGCAAAAGGCCATGACCCCTTGTAAATGCCAGTGAGTTCATGCTGTCCTTTCTTTCCTGTTGGACCAAGTAGTACAATAGAGAATGTCAAAAATTTAGAATAATTAGCCAGGTTGTTAATTACAGCCAAAGAAACCAGGACTTCTATGGGCATACTAATGGCCTGAGTACTTGGAGGCCTACACAGCGTTAAGTCACCATGGCCATGAAAGGGAATCCAATTATTACCATCCAAAGTAACTGTGACATAAATTTTTATTGGTCAAGACAATTGCAAGCAGTTTGGTTTTGTGAGTTATCATAAAGGAAAGAAAATGATTTTGAAATTTTCTCATTTATTTTGGCTGTACTTTGCTTTAGTCTTAACAATAAAATGAGGATTCATTCATGTTCAGAAGGTTCTCTGATACCCTTTGACCTTAAATTCTTCCTATGTGGGTACAATTAAACTTTCAGTCAGCTGACCTATGCAATTCTTACCTTTCTAATCTTCTTGGCAGTAGCAACGATTTTACCTTGGGGTGATCTCTGTGATGGTGTGAATGCCAAGGGCTTGGCATTTGGTGACACCCATACACTATTAAGGAACAAAAGTTAGCTCTACTGTGATTCCCTCAGCATGGACTTTGCATTGTTCTGCTTTTTCGTTAGAACTCAATTGTGACTTTTTCCAGTCAAACTGTGAATGGCCTCAAATTTTGTTCCAAGCATTTTTTCTGTATCTCGTTCGAGGAAGTTTTAGATTAGCTAAAAATATGTGTAAACAACTTTGAAGTCTTTTTTTTTTTTTTGGTGTGCGTGATTAGTGTAATTTTTGCACTCTCTGTTCCTCTGTTTAAAGATAATAAGTCTGTTGAGATCTTTAAGTTGTTAGGAGATGATCTTCTCTGTAACATTTTTCATATCATTTAAAGAAAAGTTTAAGATTAACAAGAATGAACTCTAGCTGTTTAAGTAGAGAATTTCTTATAAGTTGATCAAATGGGAAAAAATCTATACCACATTATTTATAAAATATCTGAATTTTAAATGCTTTTAATACCATGCTTTTTAAGTTCTTTAAAAAAGAAAATAAACTAAAGGAATATTTTAGGAGTTTGCTTCATTTGTTGAATATTTCACTGTCCTTCATACAAGTGTCAACAGTTTATGTGTTATAAAAGTTTATGTCATTCTTTCTGAATGCTCAGAAATTTGTTGGTAGAGAAATATACAATAAGTAAAAAAAGTGAATTTAAAAAACACCTTCTTATTTAGGATTTACTAAAGTATTTGAGCTTTGTTCTGCTACTTCCTGGCATGTTGATTGACCCAATTAATTTCTAAGAGTGTGAGGTCCTAACAGCAGGGATTAAACCAGGCATTCTTAAACTAAATCTTCAAGTCAGATGCTTTTATTTTAATTTTTTTTTTCTAAGGAGAGAAAGGACAGGGCCTGGGAATGAAATCTACGTTGCTCTGGGGATAGTTTTTTCCCCTGAAACAATTTCACATAAGCCTTCTTTATTAAAACACACACACAGACACACACACACACACACACACGCACACACACACGCGCACACACACACACACACACACACACACACACACACACACACATACACACATACATTCATCTTTGGTTTAACTGCCATCAAAATAACTATCTGGAGACTCAGGAGTGGGTGCTGGGAAGGGCCACCAGACCTCCAGGGAGTTGTCGCAAAGACTTAGCTTGGTACATTACGAAATTGACTAGTTTGTCTCTTACTCCCTATCCCACCTTTCTTTCACTGTCCCCTACACTACTCCACTGTGCCCCTCAGAATTTCCCTTGACAGTTCATTAAGGCAAAAAACTTTCCAACTTCCTTGAGGAAAATGATATTATTGCATTTTCTGCTTCCCACAGTAGACCTGACCAAAGTATGACTTAATCATCTATGTGAACATTTTATGGGACCACACAGAACACTTTCCAGGAGACCTTTCCTCTTATTTTGCCTCCAGATTCTCAGAAGTGATCCACTTCTCTGACCTCCTGTCTACCTATTGTTTCCATTCCCCTGGGCCTTTTTCCTTGTGCCTTTACTTTGCAGGAGGGACTACTGGTTTCTCGTTCTGCAGACACTGTGAGGAACTCAGGCAGTGAAAGAAAGACAGCAGAATCATGATTCTGAGGCAAGAATCAAACATGGATGTCAATTTAGTGACTAGAGAAATAACCACAAATTTGATGAGACAAAGGTGAGACTCAAAATTCAATGAAAAGTTCAAAAGCAAATGATTACATGACTTTTGGAGGCCTAGATTAAAACAAGTCAGGTCATTGCCAGGCAGAAAATAGAATCAGAAACCTAAGATATCAGTAAAAAAAAAAAGGAAAAAAAAAAAAAAAAAAAAAAAAAGCAACACAAGTTCTCTAAAAATACCACTCCTGATGTCCTGATGAGAGATCTTGTAGTATATGAACCAAACTCAGGCTATGGTTCATACACATCCTGCCAATGTGAATGAAAGAGCCTTGTGAGAGGGTTTGTACATTAGCTATTGGAACTTAAACCAGAAACACAGTTCTGTGTCCTGCACCATATTTCTTCACATGTAATTTTTCCTAACTCATCTAAATGGATAAACTCACAGTTCTGTTTTTACTTGACACCCTGCCAGCACCAGTTGGCCCCTTGCGTGTATATGAAGACAATGTGTTATGTGTGTGAGTTTCAATATGTCTACAGTTCCTCTAGACTTCTGCTACAAGAACTTTATCTAAACTCCTTTAATAGAAGTTAGACCAGAGACAACAGAACAAGAATTGCCTCCTTGGGTTCCTTCTCTAACAGGAGAAAGGAAATGGGCCTTGGGAAGAAGGAACCCAAGGCCCAACTTCCTATTAGATTGGCTTTCTCTAGCCTGCTCATTAGCATTGTATACCAACAAGAGCTAACAAACCCTTGAGTGAACAAATTCACCACACTCACCCACCCTTTGTCATAACTGGGGTAGTCTTACTGAGGAGTTGGTGGGAGATTGTCTTACTTTTTATAGGAGGAATAGATACGTGAATAGGATGCAGCAAAAACTGTAACCATAGGTGTGCCTAGCTTGGATTTGTGAATGGTCAGTCAGTCACCATTGCTCCTCCAAATAAGCTCAAACAGCTCAGGGGTAGACTTTTCCAATGAATTGAATTCCCTGCAAGGATGTTTCTCCCTCTTTTTCTCTCTTAAGTGGGAAGTGTTTAATCCTTTTAGCAAAGTCCCAACTCTCAATTCAGCAGGACCTCCTGCTCAGCTCAATTCTAGGCAGAGGTTTTCTTCACACAGACAACTGTCTCCTAGAAGGACAAGGCTGAGGCTACTCTTATTGTAGGGAATGATCAGTCAGGTCGAAGCCTGTAGTCTCTGGAAAAAAACCAGTGCTCTATTCACTGTGCCTTTGTCCTCACACTACATAATTCATAGTTTCCAGTTTGACACCTCGGAGTTGGGGATTTAGCTCAGTGGTAGAGCACTTTCCTTGCAAGTGTAACGTCCTGGGTTCAGTCCTCAGATCTGAAAAAAGAAAAATGCTGACCCAGTTTGATACCTCAGTCTGGGTAAAAACTGAATGATAGATACATCATAGGATCATACAAGTATTCTTTATGAAAATACAGATAGTCTGGTGTGGTGGTACATGTTTATAATACAACAACTTGATAAGTAAAGGCAGAAAGATGGAAGAGTTCTAGGCTAGACTCAGCTACACCCATATAGAGTTGCTGGAGTCATAGCACACCCTGTCTTAAAACAAACAAAAACTTCCACAGAGAAAGACTGAAGGCCAAAAAAATGTGTGCTTAAAATAGCAAAGTTGAGCAGAGAGGAGTTATCTCAGTTGGTCAAATACTTGCTATGTAAGCATGGAGGATCTGAGATCAACTCCCAAAAAGTGACATAAAATATCTATGCTTGCTGGGTGGTGGTGGCACTCGCCTTTAATCCCAGAACTTGGGAGGCAGAGGGGCAGGTGGATGTCTGTGAGTTCAAGGCCAGCCTGGTCTACAAAGTGAGCCCAGGACAGCCAGGTCTACACAGAGAAACCCTTTCTCGAAAAAACCAAAAAAAAAAAAAAAAAAAAAAAATCTGTGCTTGGTGGTCATCACTTGGAATACCATCCGTAACATCCTGGGGCTTGCAGACCAATCAGTCTAGACTAAATTGGGGAACTCAAGGCTAGTGAGAAACCTCGCATCAAAAATAAATAGATAGATAGATAGATAGATAGATAGATAGATAGATAGATAGATA
>CAJQZJ010010411.1:8704365-8738482 GCA_907164525.1 Lophiomys imhausi
CACACACACACACACACACACACACACACACACACACACACACACACAAAATATCCCCATGTCTCTCTCCTCTATATGCTCATCTCTATTAAATATTCTTTTTTCTATTCTCCTGGTATACTGATTCCTCTGCTAACCCACACACAGGTACAATCTCTAACTCTGGATATTTTATCTACATTCTCCATTGCTTTGTTATTACATATCATCATATTGAATATTTATGGATGTTAGTCTGTCACTCCCTTGTATAATTTGAAATCTGTGAGGGCAGAAACTTCTGTCCCTTTTTAAAAAGTCTCTGTTTCAGTGCTGAGAATGCACAGCATTTTTTTTTCATGAATGAAACAATGAATGATTTGCTATCTAACCTTATAGCAAAAGGAAGTCACTAAAGACTCATGGAATGTCAAGATACTACAGTTGCAAGAAGGCCTGTGATATTCCCTGCTCCCCATGACATGAGAAACTCTACATTATTATATTAATGGTGACTCTTGTGAAGACATAGCCAAGCACGCTGTTCCTTTTGGTTATTCCTCCTCACAAACAGCTATCATATGCCCATTAGTATGCTGAACATAGGCAAAACAGTAACACTTCTTTGATCTCTAGATTAAATATAATTTGGGACACTCTACTATCCCCATTAAGGACTGAAATAAATTACTACCAAATATGCTACATCATAGGACTTCAGTTCTAATTTTCTGAAATCAACACTAGGTTTTTGTCTGTGTCTTTTTCTCTAAAAGCTAACTAAATGATGATATGGATTCCATAAGTCTGATTCAAAACAAAAAGTGAAAAGTTGTTCACACAAGGTAATATTTTTGTAATAGAAATACAAATTCTACTTTTTCTATCACATTTTCTTTTCTACAACAAAGGAAATGAATTCTAAAACTAATTGCACAAACCCTGAGGGGGGAAAATGTGTTACTAAACTGGTCTTGAGAAGCGTACCAGCTAGCAACAATTTTAGTTTTATTCCTCTTGCTAGTTAGTCCAATATGAAGATTCTCATCCAGGGAAAATTTTCTTTAGAAGACACCAAGAAAACATCATATAAGATTGACTCTCTCATATAATATGGAAACATACACCTCTACATTAGTTGATTGCCATAATAATGATAATTTATTTTTTTAAATCTCATTTTAATACTGTTTCTAATTTGTCGTTCTTTCCGACAAATGAAGACAACTGAGATGTGGTAATGACCTAAAGTGATAATGACCTAAATTTCTGCACTCTCCTTTCAAATTTTTGATTGGAAAACTGAAGGCCATTACATGCAAAGAAAAGGTAGTTTAATAATCAGAACTAATTTTCAGCTATCACCCTTAGCTTTCATGTAAAACCCCGTGCCAAGACTGATGGTGCAATTAAGGATTTAGATGAAAAGCAGATGTTAGCCTCATTGTCTTTGTTCTGTAGTTGAAATACATGGTAATGTAGAGTATATGGAGTGAAGGCTGGAGAGATGGCTAAGCAGTTCAAAGCTAGGTTCACAACGAAAACCACAAAGTTATATGGAATGTATTTGAAGAAACAGATCATTTGTTATGTTGATGTGATACACCCGCATTTTTCATAGTTTATGAAATGAAGAAAATGAAATTTGCAAGTATTTGCATCGATAATTTTGCATTGGATTCCACTGGAAATATAATAACTATCATGTAAATCAAAATATTGATCACCACAGTGATACTTCACTATGTAGACTATTCTTTAAAATATCTCTAAAATGACACATGCATGTTTCAAGAAAAAAATCTCAATCTTGGCTAAAGTATACTAGAAACAAAAACATACTTGTGTATGTATGTGTATGTATCCATGTGGGGAGAAGGTGTGTGTGTGTGTGTGTGTGTGTGTGTGTGTGTGTGTGTACATATGCACATGGAGCCACAGGTTGGCTTTAGGTGTCTTCTTCATTCACTGTCCTCGTTAATTTTTAAAAATAATTTTAAGAAAGTTTATTTTATGTGTATGTGTGAGTGTCTGAACATATGTATATCCATTGAGGCCTGAGGAGGACATTTGCTTCCCTCTGGAACAAGAGATATAAATAGTTGTGAGCCTCTTGATGTAGGTGTTAGGAACCAAATCCTGGTTCTCTGTAAGAATTGTAAATGTTCTTAAAAGGTTGACCCACCACTTCAACCCCATTCACTATTTTTTCATACACTGTCTCTCACTGTCTTGGAGCTCATTTGAATAGGTAAGATGGCTGGTCAACCCTAAAGACTTTCCTTTCTCTGAATCCCCAGTGTTGAGTTTATAAGCAGAGGCCACCACACCCAGTTTTCTTCTTAGGCATATGTTCTGTGCTATTGTTCATATGGCAAACTCTTAACTGAGTAAGCAGCTTCCACATCTCCCAAAATATAATTTTTTTGTCATCTTGAATTTTATGAACTCTATGCAAGACAAAGATGGTATTTAGATTTGATCTTAAAACATTTAGTTAGAAAGTGAATACCTATATTACATACAGTGACTTAAAACTCTTTTTCAGAGTAGAATTTCTTTTCTTTTCTTTTGGCAATAGTCTAAAATATGCTTTAATTATTCTGTGGATTAACTGATATGTATTATATTAAATGCATGTATGTATATTATATATTATATATAGGATGTATTATATTATATACATTTGTGTATTTATTATATACGTGCACACATATGTGTGTATGTATAGTTCATATGTATATATGTGTGAATATATGCATATATATATACATAAACGTGGGGGGAAAGGCCAGTGTTTGAATATGCATATGCTTTTCTTCTTCCTGTCCTTCAATATTATTGAGAAACAAACTAATTACCTGGGTAAATAGTTGAATGCCCCCCAATACACATGGGCAGAGAGCCACTGGATGTATGTTTTATTCATTCTCATTTCCTCAGAGATCATTAGATCCTTGTTTATGTACTCAGGCTTCCTTTGCCTCAGCCATTTCTTTGCTCTGTCTTTGTATTAATACTAAGGCAACTGTCCAGCTGATTTGAGCCAAAAACCACTTTAGACATTTTCTGGGATTTCAAGCGCTATGTGTGAGTCTTGTAGCTTAGTCATTAACATTTTATGTTGGGTTAAAATGTAAGTTAAAATTCATTTACAGGCAGCTGTTTTAACAAAATAAACTTGAGCACTGTGATGATTAGACCTCAATTATTATTATAACCTGTATTATTATTTTGGGATGTTGTGTTTGAAGCTGAAATCACATTGTGTTGTTATTAAATTAAAGACATATCAAAATACTAGTATGAAAAAGCTGTGCAACCTCATATTGAGGGAAAACACATTATTACAAGTGTGTATCCTGAAAAACCATAAAACTGAAGCTATGCTCATTTGAAAAAGAGGAAAATGGAGAAACACTCTTGATATCTGTGCATCATTTCTTAAATATCAGCCTTTGTATGTATAGCTTCCTTCAACCTTCACAGTAACTGTAAATGGAGCTAGTGCTATATTGCTATTACAAGAACCAAAGCTAAGTGATTTTGCAAAGACCCACCATGTGACAACACAGCATGTGTGCCTAGTTATCCTATCTCCCTAGGACACAGCTCGGAGGAAAACAACACAGTCATTACAGATACAATTTCTAAGATATCTCATACCAGGTAAAATAATCATGTTTGTATATTTATAAATATAAACATATCCACGCTGCAGTTTGGAGTTAATTTCCTCCTCCTACCTTCAGATATTTCCAGTGTGTTAGTTTTTTTCATTTCAACTTTCTTACACACATCTAAGATGTGGCTTTCATATGCAAAACGGACCAGTAAATTAGAAAATTCACATAACAGTTGAATCTACAATGAAGCTACTTTAATTCTACATTTAAATAATGTTTTTTATTTAAAGTTATATTTTTCCCACTTAAAAATGGTAGCTTGCCAACAAGTTAAACAAATCTCTTTAATTTCTTCTTTTCTTTTCTCTCTCTATAACACTATAGAATGTGTTGTAGTGCTAAGGCATGAGAACAAACCTTAATAAAATGTAAAGTTCTAAAATCTCTCTTTCTCTCTCCCTCTTTCTCTCTCTCTCTCCTCTCTCTTTCTCCCTTGCTCACTCCCTCGACCCCCCCTCTGTCCTCAAATACATACTAAACTTCTCAGTTCTAGGACCACTGTGCATGTTGGGGTCACTAAAAGAGCAGCTAACCATTTGCCACAGTGTTTGGATTCTCACCCCAGCACAACAGACCTTCATTACTTAACTGTTAATCACTGCCAAAGGAGCAAGTCCCCTGACAGCTCTCAAGCCCCACCCCCCAGGTAGATCTTTCCACACTTGGTATCAAATTGCATTGCATCACAGCACAGGGACTGAGGAGTTTAATTGCACTTCAGCAAGAGTTTTTGCTTTTTTTCTTTTTCAACTTGTACATCCCACTTTTCTGGAGTGGAGTGTCCCTACATAACAGTCCCTCGTCCCAGTTCAGAAGTCATATGAGGGCCAAGAGCCTCCTCATACACTGGGGGCCTACAAGGCAGCATCACTAGGGCAGAGTGTCTCATTACAGGGAGAGAAAACAACAACAACAACAACAAAATGTGTATGTCCATGTTCCCTTTGGTGCGTTGGTTGTAGTATAGATATCCTGTACTATATAGCTAAAATCCGACTATAAGTGAATAGATGCCATGTGCATCCTTCTGAGTCTGGTTTAGCTCACTCAGGATGAGCTTCTCTAGTTCCATCCATTTGGCTGCAAATTGCATAATTTCCTTGTTTCTGATAGCTGAGTAGTATTCCATTGTGTAGATGTACCACAGGTTTTTAATCTATTCTTCGGTTGAGGGAGATCTGGGTTGTTTCCAGTTTCTAGCTATTACAAATAAGGCTGCTATGAACATAGATGAGGAAACTTCATTGTGATTCAGTGAGGAGTCATTTGGGTATATACCCAGAAGTGGTATGGCTGGGTCCAGAGGAAAAGCTATTCTAAGTTTTGTAAGATATCGCCAGACTGACCTCCATAGTGGTTGCACAATCTGCACTCCCACCAGCAATGGAGGAGGGTTCCCCTTTCTCCACACCCTCGCCAGCATATGTTGCAGGCTGCCATTTTGTTCGAATGACAGTGTCTTTTGCCTTACAGAAGCTTTTCAATGTCATGATGTCTCATTTATTGATTGTTGGTCTTAGGTCCTGAGCTGTTGGTGTTCTGTTCAGGAAGTTGTCATCTATGTCAATGAGTTCAAGGGTTTTTCCCACTTTCTCTTCTAGTAGATTTAGTGTGACAGGCCTTATGTTAAGGTCTTTGATCCACTTGGACTTAAGTTTTGTACAAGGTGATAAGTATGGGTCTAATTTCATTCTTTTACAAGTGGACATCGCAGTTGGACCAGCACCATTTGTTGAAGATGCTGTCCTTTTTTCATTGTGTAGTTTTGGCTTCTTTGTTAAAAATTAGGTAACCATAGGTGTACAGGTTCATTTCTGTGTCCTCAATTCGATACCATTGATCCACTGGTCTGTTTTTATACCAGTGCCATGCTATTTTTATTACTATTGCTCTGTAGTACAGCTTGAAATCTGGGATGGTGATACCTCCTGCTTTTTTTCTTATTGTACAAGGATTGATTTAGCTATTCTGGGTTTTTTGTTGTCCCATATGAAATTGAGTATAGCTTTTTCCAGATCTATAAGAATTGTGTTGGTATTTTGATAGGAATTGCATTGAATCTGTATATTGCTTTTGGTAGGAGGGCCATTTTTACTATGTTGACCCTACCTATCCATGAGCATGGTAGATGTTTCCATCTTCTGATGTCCTCTTCAATTTCTTTCTTCAAGGGCGTGAAGTTCTTGTTGTACAGGTCCTTTACTTGCTTGGTTAGAGTTACCCCCAGGTATTTTCTATTGTTTGTGGCTATTTACTATGTATTGTACATCAGCCAGAAGCATGGAGCTTGAAATCTATCTCAAAAATATGTCTCACAAACATATCACACTGTATAAAAAGAAGTTGAAGCCCAGCTTCAAGTGTTCCAAGTGCCAATGGAAAGTTTTATACAGATTTTTAAAATTGTTGTTATTGGAAATTTTCCCATCAATTATATGGCTATTAGGGTAATGAAATACCTCTCTATTAAAGAACAACGTTGTACTATCAATGATTATTTTCTTTAATGAGTGCTGGATGTTGCTGCTCTCCATCAACCCAGAAGGTTCACTGAAATTGTGTGGTTGTGTTGACCACGTGGAAGCATTCTGACAGTAAGGAGATAAAATTTAACCTAACCATTGCATGTAATCTTTGGGGAATATTTTTATTATGTTCATTTTCTAAAACCAGCCTCAATTAAAATAGTCAGTCTCTCTAACAACACTGTGAAGGCCAAAGGCAATTACACTGATAGAATTCTTAATCTTTATTTATTAGATTTAAGAAAGTATTTCTTTTTCTTTTGGCTTTCAGGTTATTTCCTCATTTCTGGGTTGTGGTATTAAACATATTTCAAGTGACATGATACTCGTATCTTAAACTGGGCTTCAGTCACCAAGCCATCTTGAACTTACATTCATTTTATAGTATATTAATAGCTTATGGATAAAAACAAAGGTTGTTTCTGTCTAAATTCAATGATGAGAGCAGTATCTATCCATGTGGCTATTGGCTCTTACCAGCAGTTCAGTATGGCACCAATCAAAATCCAAGTTCTGGCCTCTGGAGAATAGAATTTTTTTTATTTTACTATTAGTCAGTAAACCAACTACCAAATGCAAAGGGAAGACAATAGTAAGACTATTACCATGCTTTCATTGATAAAGGATGTAAGATCACATAACTCCAGTCCATTTAGAATTTAAAGGGAATATCACTGCAACACACATGAATCTTGTCTTTTCCACAGTGATTTCTAAGAAAATGTGATGAATTTATCATATATGTGTGTGTAGATATATATATATATGTGTGTGTGTGTGTGTGTGTGTGAGTGAGATACATATAAATAGTATATATAGTATAATTTTATATATATATATATGTAGTATTGTTAATTTCAATGAACAAAACCTAGCTATTTGAGTAATATTTCGGAATTTGCATTTTTTTTTTTTAGGATTCAGAGAAAACTCACATCCCATCCTTCTTCAGGGATTTTTCCCTAGCTCCATGCCTCATATTTTTCCTGGACACTAAGTATGAAGGAAATTAAAAAGTTTCAGAACAGAATATTACTGAATTGTTCAAAGTTTGATATGATTATTTTTCTTTTTATCTGGTAACTTAGAGCAATTCTAGAAATGTATATTTCTAGAGTACAGAAAATAATGTTAAACACTGAAAGATAATTTTGCTGTTACATTACAAAAATTTAAGAACATTAATTTTTTAAATTTAGGACAGTGTTTAGATATTAATATGTATTTCTTATTAGTAAGATATATATAAGATTAGTAAGGTTTATAATTTTTAATTTTTTCTCTTCTCCTACTTTCTGAAACATTTTTTATTTATTCTTTGACAATTTTATACATGTGTACAATCTATCTTTATCATTTCTACCACCAATTTCTATTGTTAGTGTTTTAAATCATATTTCAAACAAGGCTTTATCCTAATTATTTACTTGATAAAAGTATGAAAGTGTCAAAGAAAGACCTGCTTTACCTATGTATTCATTCACTGCTGATTGATGATTTTCTGGAATATGCCATAACTATTCTTTCAGGTAAAAGTAAATAGCCAAAGGTTAGAAATTGACTAAGTATTTTGCCTCATATGTTATTTATGGCTAATATATAACTTTGAAAAATTAATCTGAATTGAACAACTAGGACACCGTTGTCTTTTTTTGTATATTATACAAAAGAGAAATAATAGTATACTATTAGTTATGAGATGGGCCATCTTTAAGTAAAAGGTATTTTTGTTTCAGTGTTGAACACTACATGATCAAGAAATTGCGTGTATTTTCAGGAACTATTTTCTAGCACGGATGCACACACTTTTTTTTTTTTTTAAGTTAGATGTGTTGGATCAGCGTTCAAATAGGGGCTGGATTCCTGGCTAGGCATTAAGAGCCAGGTTACCACTCTTCCAAAAGACTGGAGTTCAGTTACCAGAATTGAGTTCCACAACCACCTGTAACTCTAGCACCAGGGAAGCTGGTGACCTTTTCTGGCCTCTTCAGGCAGCACGTTCAGGTTCTCAAACAATCACTCATGCACACACATATACACTTAACTAAAAATAAAAATCAATTATTAAAAAAAAACACAAGCAAAAAAGCAAGCAAAAATAGAAAATTAAAACAACTCATTTTATATTTATCAGGAAGATCTATATCATCAATTACCTAAGTCTGTTTCTTTGGGTTAACAATAAAAAGCTATTAAGTTTTAAATAAATTATACATGAGAATATTTTTAAAAAGTAAAATATAGAAATTTTTACTTCATAGGGCTTTAACTTGCCAAATTTTTAAGTTACTTTAAAAATATTTATCATTCTCTCTTATTCTTCCCTGCCTCTCTCTCTCTGAAAGAAGTAATCCATATTTGGTATAAGCCTTTTACTTGATAGAATATGGTGAGGCTCAGAGAGGCATTATCCCTATTCCAATTATAGGGGAACTCCATGTAAATTCTTTATATATGTGATATGCAGACATTTTAACCAGCTCTGACAACAGCAGATGTCCATATAGCATTTTCTAAAGTCTTCAGTGTTAGTTATCCATCCTATATCCCTCCTCTACACTGCTCTCCAATCCCCACTCTGTTTAAATATTCCTTTGCAATAATTTATGATAAACATAATAAAATATGCTCTTTACACCAAAACTCATACATGATCAAGCAGCAGCTTCATGAGCCATCCTGACTGGTAGGTAAGGTGATGATCAGAGCCTTTTCTCTTCCAAGTATCTACAAATGTGGAGACTTGAAGTATTAAAATGTCCAAGTATGAGAAGTCTGTAAGCTCATATCACAACCAAAGAGAGAAACTAGCTACCCTGTGTCTTCTTGTCTGCCACCCCAACACATAGAGGTGTTTAGGGAACTGTATCCAACATCACACACATGGTTCCTGGTACACTCTTCATCTCTGTCCATTCATTTGATTCTTTAGTTTGTTAACATCATATTTTGTCTGTGACTGTATGTCTTGTATTACATGCAGGAAAAGGAAATATAATCTGTAATTATCTTGCCACCACAAACAAAGAAAATGATTAACCAGATTATGAAGGCTGAGGAGATAACTCAGTCAGTAAAGTGATTGGGTCAAGCACAAGGAACCCATGCAAAAAAAAAAACAAAAAAACACCAATCAAATCATGGTTTTATTGCAGGAAGACTCCTGGAGCTCACTGACCAGTCAGCACAGTCTACTTGCTAAATCCAGGCCATTGAGAAACTCTGTGGAGAGAGAGATAGAGATAGAGATAGATGGGGGGGGGGGGGGGGGAGAGGGGAGGGGGGAGAGGGGAGGGGGGAGAGGGGAGAGGGGATGGGGGGGAGAGAGAGAGACAAAAAAAGTCAGATGGCAATGCCCAAGTTTGACTTCTCGCCTCCACATTCTGCGCAACACGCACATGTGTGACCTACTGTTCATGCATACCTAAACACACAAAAACACAAGAACAGAATGTTGAAGTCTTTATGAAAAATTGACAACTTCCAGATGGAATTAATTTTCATGGTAATATCATTTAAATATAAAGGAGGGAAAGGGTGAGGCCCTATCTAGTTTTTTGAAATCTACACGGAGTAGAAATAATCATAGCCTCTCATTACCAAGAGGGCACTTTTGAGACATAATGATAGTAAGGGTAGCATTAGGCAGAATTTCATATATTGGTGAGGTTATTTGATCTTCACACTATCTAGGAAACAAATGTTACTGTTTATTTTATCATAAGTGTATGAAGATTGAAGGCTTAACCATTTTGACTGGTTTCTTCCCAAAGAATGAGTAGTTATTGTCAATGCTTAGAGATGGATCTAATGTTCTTCTACCCCCAAATCAGAACTCTATTCCATCTTGTTCATCACAGATTATGACATATAATATAAGACTAATATGTACCCAAATTTACTTTAATGGAGGGGATGAATTTTTTCCTATCATCAGAGCTATCAAATTCCTTCATGCTATTTATCTCATTGATAAGCTCAGTCTCATGAATAAGTTCTATTTCAGTAAGTAGAAAACAGAGGTTTAGAAAGTTAAATTTTTTTTGATGAAGCTCAAATAGTAGAAACAGAATCATGATTTGACCTTTCTCTCACTTTTTCTTTTGTTTTTTTTTTTTTGAGACAGCGTTTCTCTGTGTATCCTTGACTGTCCTGGATTCACTTTGTAGACCAGACTAGCCTTGAACTCACAGAGATCCACCTGCCTCTGCCTCCCTAGTGCTGGGATTAAAGGCATGTACCACCACACTGAGCAATTGCAGACAGCTATGAACTGCCATGTGGGTGCTGGGATTTGAATTCAGGTCCTTCAAAAGAACAACCAGTGCTCTTAACCACTGAGCCATCTCTCCAGCCCCTTTTCTCTCACTTTTAACTCAGAAACTGAGGTTATAGAGACAAAGTTGTCTACTCATGAAGGCTCACATCCCCCAAGAATATATCTGACTGTGAGTTTTAATGATAGCTAGTTATTCTTATCTTCCAAGAGCAGAATTAATTCTTCCCTTAGTAGATCTACCAGGAAACTCTTAACCAAGTCATGTCTGTCACTTAACATGTGCCCTCGGGGATGCTCATAATTTATCCAAGTGTTTTCAAATGTTGAGGCAATGGCCCCAATAGTTCAGCATTTGTTCCACAGTGACTCAAACACAAATGTGAAGTAGGCAGACCGAACCAACAACACTTGCTTCATCAGCATTTTTAACTCGCTCCTTACAGATCCTTGTTCACAGGATTAAAGTGTTCTTTCCCCTTTGAAGATTTATGCTATATAATAGAGATGGCTGGAAGCCACTGAAACAGAGTAATCTGTGTATCCTCAAGGCAGAATGAGAATGTAAGTTTGTTTTAAGCATGACACTACTGTGGAGATGTTGCCTTGCTTTATTATTATTATTATTATTATTATTATTATTATTATTTTGGTTATTAATCTTCATGTACATGCTTATTTTGTACAACATGCTAGATGATGGTAGCTTTTCATTCAACAAATTAATTTCTGCCTCAGTTCACTGGGGATGAAAAACATATGAAAATCTGCACTTTTGAGAGATTAAAGAGGCAATGTTTCCAAGAAAAATGTAATTTTGAACAGTGGAGATATTCTAGTACAAAAATAAAATTACTTGATGGAGACCAGACTGAGATACATGAAACCTTGCCTCAAAAGAAAGAAAAGCAGGATTGTTTCTGTATAACCAGAATCTTTTAACTATAGATTTGTGAAAGCAATAATTTTATTGAAAACAAAGAAAATGTTTCTATATAAAGAGGAAAAAGTTAAACTCACTTTAAGAACAATATGAAAAAACTCAACAACAAAAATAGTTTTATAATTTTGCTTTGAGGTGTTGATACTCATTTGGGGTTGACAGCAGGGTTTCTGGGGTTGGGAGGGGATGTGGGGAAGGGGGAGTGGTTATTAAATTGTATGTCCCTGGTAGTTTCCTTCCCCAAGGGAGTTTTCAGAGACCTTGTTTCTGCTGCTGATACAAGTGCCAGACTGCAGCTTCCACATTATAAATAACCCTTGTTTTCTTAAAGCTTAAATTATTTTTATTAGCTATTCACCTGGGATGTAAACAAGAGTCAAACTAAAACTTTCAGATAAGCAAAGCAGCTGTTGAAATTTGCCTTTTCTCATTCCTTCCATCACCATGTCTGCCTCTTGCCTTGGCGTGACCAGTATTTCTTTTCATCTTTCAATCAGTCTCTCTTTAACTGAAATAGTTCCATTTTCCATCATGACAAGACTCTGCTTCCAGTGGGTACAAGCGCTTGCCTCTTTGAGGGTAAAGTGGTCCTGCCTTTCACTACATGGACCTCAAAAGTTCAGTAATGAAACATCTAGTAGTGTGACCAAAAAAAAAAAAAAAAAAAAAAAAAAAAAAAAGATAGTTTCATTCAAAATGCATCTCAAGTGAGTTTTTCATAATGTATAAAATCTCAATTGTAGTAAGAACTTTTGGTTTCTCTAAAAATACAGAAAAGTTATGGGAATGTGTTTTTGTTTTAATCCCAGGTGTGGGATATGGGCCTGTCAAATTGTTCCCAGCACCTAACTATGATTTGTCTTGTGCTCTGGCAGGGGTGTGATTTTGCCAGTTGAGGATAGTTTATTTTTGGAATTCTGGGGACTCTTCAGAGGGTATAGAGATGCCAGAGTCCCAAGAGGGGTTGAGAGGGTTGCTGCTCCTAGTCTTTCTGCTGCTGCTGCTGCTACTACTGCTGTTGTTGGTTGCTGGATTGCTGGTTGGAGATATCCTGTTGACAAAGATCAAATTTGCCCCAAGGAACTGGAGACCCTTAATCAGTAGGAAGTAGTGTAGCAGTATTGACATCTCCCCTCTATCCTTCTTTCTCTGCTACCTAGTGTTGGGGGGTTGGACAGGATAGAGGTGGTTTTGGGAGATAGGAAAAAGAACCCAATAAGATAGCCAAAAGTCCAGGCTATACCCAATTTTAATTTTTGGTGCCCATCCCTTTTCCCCCTTGTGTGGTTGGTTAGTTGATGGAGGTCAGAGGTTGACATTATGTGATTTCCCTTGTTTGGTCTTCATCTTTATTTTTGGAGATAAAGCTTCTTACTGAACTTAGATCTCATTGATTTATTTAAACTTATTGGCCAAAGAACTTCAAGGATCCACATTGTATCCACCAGCACTGGTATTCTAGGCATGGGCTGCCATGCCTGGATTTTCACTGCACTTCTGGAAATCAGAACTCAGGCCCTCATACATACACAATAGGCACTTTACTGACTGAACCATTTTTGCAATCATAAAATAAATCATACTTTTTTGGTTTTTTTTAATTACTTTATTTTTTTTCTTCGAGTTACATCTCAGTCACAAACCCTTCCCTATTCCCCCTTCCTATCCTGCCCTTCCACCCTCTTCCCCCCAGAAGTTTCCCCTTTCAGTCCAACAGAAGGTTCCTTCTCTTATAACAGTAAATACTATACAAAACAACAGATATAAATATGCCACATTTATGAGAGTTAAATGGCCCAGTATACCTTCCCAATGTCCAGTTTATACATATTTGGCCCCTGACTTTAACATTCTACTATCTAACCATCTCCATGAGTTTAAAGGTCTATATCTGACTCAACATTCATACTAACTTGCAACACAATTTTAAGAGTATCTTCTTAGATCTATAACACCCTCTTGATTCCTAAACAACTCAAAATTTAACTATGAGACTCTAGCTGTCTATTCTTCAACCACCTCAGAGACCTGAGAGGGATAAATATATCTGCTTATATAGGAAGTGCAGGGCTTGCAGCTTCCAAAACTAAGAAATGACATACCAGTGACTGCCTGGACAGTTCCCATTTTCTCTCCATACATTACAGCATCAATCTTCAGCCTTTGGGTCCTGTTTCTCTGCCAGACATTTGTTGTAGAGCAGGGATTATGAAGGACTTACCTACCCTGTCTTGGCAGAGCTAGGCTGTCAACTTCCCTACTACCAAGTTTTGTCCTTTTTGGACAGCAGTTACATTGGTATTGATCTTTGTATATTGATACAAAATTAAGATTATAGTTGGCCACAATGGTATTGACCCTTATATATGGACGTAATATTAAGATTGTATTGGGCTACATAGGCATTGACCTTTGTATATTGATACATAATTAAGAGTATATTTAACCACAATTGAATAGATCTTTGTATATCGATACAAAATTAAAGGTAATGCTTCCTAATGGTATCATACCTAGAGATACTTAAAAATAAAATGTGAAGCTCTGGCCTCTTGATACCAACCGCCTAAAACTGTCTAGGATAGTTAAGTAAAACAAACTCCTAGTCATGCAAACATGTCACTTTGTTAGCTACTATGACAGTCTATCACAGATATTCTCTAAACTACTCAGTAATCAAGTTGTTAAGAGACAAGCAACATTTGCTTATCTAAATACAAGAGATGGATAGGGCATCTTCAAAAACCCCAAGAGATCTGCAGAATATGGCATTCAAAGATGTTATCTTAAATTAAGATTTTCTTTTTTTTTTTTTGATATCAAGACATATCAGCTCCTGACAGCACCCCCTATTCTACTCCAAGTAGAAGATAAGCATCGAAGAATCTCCAGTGTGAGATGGTTGAATTAGTGGCAAGCCTATCTCTTGGCATGAAAAAACCCCTTGCTCCAACTGCAGATAAATCATACTTTTTAAAAGTGAAATTTTGTTAGGGACTTCTCACTTTCCTAAGTAGCATTGCTTGTTATAGAAATTTAAAAGATGTAAAAAACTAGATCTGAATGAAATAGGATACAATACAAAGGTAGTAATAATATTTCCAGTATATTTGGAATGATAATATATGTATATTAATCATATGCATGTATGAATATGTATATACCCATATATACAATTGTTTATTATATGTATTCTCATGTTATCTTTGGCATTATCATAATAATTTGTACATAACATAACAATGATTAGGGTTTGTAAATTATTTGGAATCTATTTATGCTGTAAATTAATATCTTATGAAACAGTTTAAAAGTTATATTCATATATTTTTAGATAATGTTAAAATACTATTTTCTATGAAACACACTCAAATTTTCTAGATATATTATTAGAAATATAACTTAGTGGTTAGTGATAGGATGAATTTTAAACACGAGTAATTGTTGATTGATGGGAATATTTGTGTTACATCTGGGATGCATGCTATACTGATAGAAACTAATAACTGTTTTTTTTTTGTCTCTTTTTGTGTACAGCATTTATCCTTTTCAATTACAACACTACATATTCGTTGTTGTAAATACCTAGGCACGTCTCTGAAAGATACAAATGTAAGTCCTTTGTCTTATAAATATGCTAACACATTATACAGCTACATATCTCCAAGCCATAGGGAAAAATTGATCTAGGGAGGGAAGTGCTTATACTCACATTACCTTTTGGGCAGAGATGATAAAGATATCATGTATCTTTTTTTCATACTATCTTGAAATGTCACTAAAATCCAGACGACTCTACAAAGAAAGAGCTCGGTTCATCCAGACCAGATGACAGGCCAGAGTAAAACACATTTGTCCATCAGTCTCATAGCCCTAGGAAGAATGCCATTTGGAGATACAGATTCTAAGGTTATGTTCAACCTGCTTTTTGTAAAAGTAGGGGCTCAGGCTGGAAAGATGGCTGAGTGGTTAAGAGCTCTTCCCATTCTTAAGAGGACAGGGATTCAGTTCCCAGAATCTACATGGCGGCTCACAGTTGCCAGTAACCTCAGTCCCAGAGAATTCTTATTATCTAGGGTGCGGGAATGCATACAGACAAAACATTTATACACATAAAATAAAAATAAAATTTAAAAATTAAGGAAAAAATGTGGGCTTTGTATCCCACCAAATTGATAATTTAGAGATTTTAAAGGCATTTTAAATATGATGAGATATTTTTAAGATATTTAAAAACTTTTAGCTTAGAATATTTCTCTTGGTAATATATAATAATACACAATTTAAGAATTGCCTATATATGATCAGTACATATATTATAGGGCCCCGCATTTATACTATATTTTCCTACGTTTCTGCAGTTATGTCAACTCTTTTAACTTCATTCTTGCTGCCCTCCGAGAACAAAATGGAAAGAAACAGGGAAGTATAATTCCACAGCAAATCACATCCTGGAAATGAAATGTGAGATGCTTGCTTCTGTAGTTAGGAATGAATGTATTATTCTATGAAAATTGTCTTTGTAACAGCCCTTTGACATTTCCAGAAAATAAATATAGCAAAAATAGGAAAGAAGCAGTCAGCCATGTGGAAAAAGAAAAAAAAAAAAAAAAAAGAACCCTTGAAATTAAGTAGAGCTACCTGACTTCTACGGACAGCATGTCTGTGACCTGTGGTACACTGTCCTTTTTGCTCATGTTTGGCTCTGTCATCATGAAGACTGGCTTCTTGCTGGACCTATAAGGTGCAATCATTACTCGACTCACTTGCTGGGGCAAATCAACAAAAGAAAGTTGGACAAACATTTTCTTCTTGCATTCCTAAAATAGTTTGAGGTAATCTCTTGAGAGCCAATATCTGATTCTCCAGACTATCTTGGGAGAAGGAAAAGGAAGCCAGAATAAAGTCATGCATATTCCGACACAAAAATAAACAAACATGGTTTGTGAAGTGAAAAGAAAAAAGTTGACTGACAAGAATAAACATACCCCTAGAACGATGTGTTTCCTCTTAAAAGCTTTAAGACGATGAGGGATTTTATATAGAGATGTGACAAATTTTTCACAGATGGGAAAAGATATAAAATGCAGCTTTGTAAGCATTCATTTTAACCAGAAAGGATTTTCTCATACAATGACAATACACATTGTGTGGCAAGTTGATAAAGAAAATAGATAGCTACTGAAGAGTGCTTTGCTGCAGTGTCTGGACGCCAAAGCCACCAGTATAATCTCTGTGCAGTTGAAACAAAATCTCTCAGTTTCAGAATGGCCACACAGATAGATTTCATCCATCTGCTTGTGAGATTTCTTACTCTGTTGACATACTCTTGAGACAGGCCACATGAGAGCTCACCTAAATAACCATTTCCATCTTGTTTCTTGAACTGGATCTGCTGCCCCCAATAGTTAGGTATATCATACCCCAAGTTCCCTGCCTCACTCTCACTCTCTCTGCCATGTCTGAATGGCAGACGTTGACTCCAGCATACTTTCTTTTGTTTCCTTACATACACATATCAGCAGGAGCACCTCATTTTTATTTATCTCTTATATTGTGGCCAGGTCACTTAACCTCACATGAGGGCAAATGATACCACAAATAATTAGGGATAAATTAATGAGAAAAACAATTTTTGTCAAACCCTTTGAGAACAATGGGCTCCATGAGGAGAGTAAATTAAGTACACGTCGAGGATTGCTGACTCCCTAAGGTCACAAGGTACCAGTTAGTGAAGTTTGCTGAGCCTGAGTTCAGAGACCAACATCTATCAATGAGTCCATTGTTGCTTTTCCCCAGAACATATATTAAAGTTTATTACTAAGTAATTAGAACAGTGATTGCTTTTCATCACTGATAGCAATTATGAATATGTTCCACCTATCCTCACTTTCTGCAGATGGGAGGCCACATGGAGGAATTTGACTCGTTATCTTCAGTTTGTTTTCAGTCACCTATCCCCATCCAAAGGACAAAGTTATCACCAGTGGAGTGTGGATAAATTTCCAAGTCCAGGCAGGAAGTGAGATACTACAAAATTCAGGGTGGCAGCAGGTAGGACTCAAACAGTGGAAAAGAAAGAACTAAAAGAATCCAATAAGGTTGAGGTAAGGATGGGAGACAGAAATCAAAACAAAAACTGAATTGGAGTAAAGGGAAAAGGTATCCAAAACATGAGTGATATAAAACAGTAAGAGTAATTGTAGAATGTGTAATGATTTCATTGTTCTCTCTGTCTGTCTGTCTGTCTCTCTCTCTCTCTCTTTGTGTCTACACTGACACAACTACTTTAGCCTTCTTATGTTTATAAACTATGTGAATAATACTTTGAAAGTGCAGCCATATGTCAGTCTTGTCTTCCAGCCTTTTACAAATACAGTGGATTAAAAGAGTTAATTTGCTTTCACAATCTCAGATGTGCATTGTCTCCTTGTCAATGTCAGAGGGCCATGTTATAATTCAACATTTTCACAAATTCCTGCCCTTCAAGTTCTGAGAGGTAAGCAATGATAATGACAATAGTCTATATTGTTTTGGCAGTCTCTTAGATTCTCCTAACCAACAACTGGGAAGGAGGTTTCCCATTGGTGGTCAGTACCTATTGAGGAAAGATGAGTATCTTCCAGTGATGAACTCCCACATAAGTTGTCTAATCCCAAGTGGTCAGGCCTGGGCACATGTACATATAAGCAAAACTAAATGGACTTAATAGTTTCTATGTACATATGTACATACATACATATATATGCATATATATGTAAATACATGTAATAATATTAAAGAAGATATCATGAATTTGGAATGAAGACCCGAGAAGAATTGGAGGGGAAAAAGGAGGGGTTGAAGTGATGTAGACACAAGAATATATGAAGTTCTTGAAAAAGTTATTAAACAAAAACTAAACAACAAGAACAACAAAAATTGCACAAACAAGCACAGATACATGTGTATGTTGAGATTAAGGCTATATTCAATCTGCTTAAAACCAGTTTTTACTTTTTTATTAATCTCCCTGCTCTATTCTCTACACTAAGTCCTCCGTAAAAACTGCCATCTGTAGGCCATGTTGAATCTCTCTATATTAAAATATTCATGCTCACCATGAAAGTGTTCCAATACTCTCATGGATATTTTTATTTGAATTGGGTTTTATATATGAAACTCACATATGTCCATGCCTTTGGAAAATGCAGTGACAATTACATGCTTATTTGGAGATGACCCCTGACACCTGGCTAACAGCTCATGAGCTGTTATCTCTCTGATGCGTGTGTGTGTGTCTGCATCTGTGTATATGTGTTTATGTGTGTGTTGCTAGCAATTCAAAGCAGGACTTTAAACATCCCAGAGTAGTTCTGTGTTATCTCTCAACTTTGTCCTACTAGAATAGAAGGGTCTGTGTTATTAGACAATTGTCATTTTGTGTGACAACAATTTAAACTCTCCTTAGGCCGAAATGGCTTATTTTTCAAAACTATTACCTCGGGGGCTTGAGAGATGGTGCAGCAATAACAGCATTTGTTGTTTTTTGTAAAGGTTTGATTCCTAGCATCCACCTGGTGGCTTACAACCATCTGTAACTCCAGCTCCATGGATCAGAATCCCACTTCTGACTTTCTAAGGTATCAGTCATGTGGCACATATGCATACATGTAGGCAAAACAGTCATACACAAAATAAAATAATTAAATTTCCTAAAAATTTGATGGAACCAATCGCCTTTTGACACAGAGTTCATCAGCCCTCTACCAAGAATGTACTATGTCTATCATAGTATTTACTGTAGCCACTCTAATTAGTTATGTGTTGATTCTAATCTGTAACAGACCATTAGCAACTTCAGAGCAGAGGCTTCTCTTTCTCCTTGTATCCACAATGCTTGGCATATCGGTATAGTAAGATGAATATAATATTGTAGAGTGACTACATGAAGATTGAATATTTATTCCAGAAAAAGACCTTTACTTCTTTTGGCTTCTATGTCAGGATTATCAAGATGAAAATCAGTAAGTAATTAAAGGTCAGAATAAAATAATGCATTGTAATTTTTTTCAAACATAATTTTTTTTGCTGTTCATCTAGGAAAATTAAAATTGATAAATATTATAATATTTAGTATAATTTATACTATTATAAAAACAAACTCTGAAGTTAGTATTCTGTCTTGCATACATAGCCATATTTTTTATTTATTAGATGTTTGGGGTCGTGTGTGTGTGTGTGTGCACGCACATGCGTGTGTGTGTGTGTGTATGTGTTTGTATCTGTGTATATTTGTTTATGTGTGTGTTGCTTGGAATTCAAAGCAGGACTTTAAATATCCCAGAGTAGTTCTCTACCATAGATCTTCATTCCTAGAACTAGATTCATATTACTTATCTTGATACATTCCTTAAGGATAAGTAAATCTATATTTATTTTGCCCCAAGCTCAAAGAGAATTTCATTCAAAATTAGTTTTCAAAAATCTGAGTATACATTTTAAGGGCTTTTATAGAAATAAACTAATTTTGTGCAATAAAAGTACTCAATAATTCCCTCAAATTCCACTACATTTGGTCAGTTCAAACTCTAGCTAAGCACTGTTGCTACCATGCATTAAATTTCATTGTGAAAAAGAATAAAATAATCAAATGTTGGCCTTAAATGTAGTGTTCAATCTATTTCCTATCTATCTCCCTATCCATCTATCTATCTATCCATCCATCCATCCATCTATCTATCTATCTATCTATCTATCTATCTATCTATCTACCTGTCTATCATCTATCTATAGATTATTTCATCTCCCTCATCTCCCCTTGAATTGGAAGAATTTTTACTCTACTGGTCAAATTTAGAGGCCATTTGTTTTTCATATTATGCCAAAAATGTTAAAGAACACTGTTGTTAATAAAATAAACATTTATATAATTTTATACCACACTAAGATTGTAACCTGACAGTAGAAGATGTCCTCCACTTCCTTCTCTGTGTTCTATTTTTGATTCTTCATGGAGTTTTTAATGTCATCATGGACACTTGCCAAACAAATAATGTCAATATTTGTAGGAAAAAAATCAGTGAACATGTAATTATGGATGGAATAACTTTAGGGTAGAAGGAAACTGAGGCCTAAGGAGAATAAGAAATGTACATTACATTATAGCTTCATATTAACCCATAAAATTCCTCATCATAGAATTCTACAGCTTACCTAGCATCTGTGCCTAGGAAGTTCTTATCAACGTGTCCTGAATAGAACTAGTGAATTGGCAACATAGCACACTACAGTGTCCCACAGCTTTGCTCTTAGTAAAATGTGCAATCACAAATTAATAATTCAAAACAGTGATTGTAATATAAAAAGACAAAATTATCCTTTTATTTACAGTGCTGACATTCCAATGTGGGAGAGAAAACCTCTCTATATAATTCTGATTTTATGTACTTCAAATATTTAAGCCATAGTCTTCTTACATTCAATTCATAAAAATTCTCTACTACTAATTTATATATTTACTTATTCAGAATCTGAGGTATTAAGATGATTACCAAATGATCTATTTTTATTTATTGTAGTTCATTTATTTTATGTTTATTTATTACTTCACATTACACCTCCATCATAGTGCCCTCTTTCCACCCCTCCCGGTTGCACCCTTTTACCCTCTTCTCCCTCTTCCATCCATCCCATTTCTCCCATGCAGAGCATCCCTACATATCAGCCCCTCTCAGTTCAGCAATCATATGAGGGCTGAGAGCTTCCTCTTGCACTCGGGGACTACTTGGTAGCACCCCTAGGGCAAAGTGTCCCATTAATAGGTTACAAAGTCTATGTTCCTGATCCTTTTGGTGTGTTGGTTGTAGGACAGTTATCCTGTACTATATGGATAAAATCCAGTTATAAGTGAGTAGAATGCCATGTGCATCTTTCTGAGTCTGGGTTAGCTCACTCAGGATGAACTTTTCTAGTTCCATCCATTTGGCTGAGAGTTGCATGATTTCATTGTTTCTGATAGCTGAGTAGTATTCCATTGTGTAAATTTAACCACAATTTTTTTTTTTATCCATTTGTCAGTTGAGGGACATCTAGGTTGTTTCCAGTTTCTAGCTATTACAAATAAAGCTGCTATAAACATAGATGAGGATATATCTTTGTGGTTTGGTGAGGAATCATTTGGGTGGATACCCAGGAGTGGTATGGCTGGATCTTGAGGTAGAGCCATTCCAAGTTTTCTAAGATATGGCCAGACTGATTTCCATAGTGGTTGTACATGTTTGCATTCCCACCAAGAATGGAGGATGTTGAAGTGGTTATTTTAGGCAAACTAAACAGTTTGATACTCATAAAATTATTATTTGCCCTTTCTTCTTTAAGTTCTAGTTGGTTTAGCAGAGAAACTCTATAACAAAAAAACAATGGAGCTAGGACTCCAACACTTCATGTAAAAACACATTCCCAAGGATTAGCCTCACAGTCAGGTACTATTGCATGAACTTAGCAAAGGTTTACCTTTGGCTGACTGTATACACACATGTAGATATGTATATGTGTATTTAATATATATGCACACATATATGTTTAATATCATATTTATGTGGAGTGGCAAGGCCTTATCTGAACAGGCCATAGATAAGAATGCAGATGAGAAACAGTACAGAAAGGGGGAAATAAAGATGAAAGAATGGCAGGGAGTCTCTTCCTACTTGTAACTTATGTTCTGTGGAACTTTCCAGAAAAAGATGCTGATTATTCAGTGTACCATCTATGTGTCTTCTTCAGTTCTTATGACATGCTGCTAACCGTTTACATAAGAGTACCATTTAAAATCTTAAACACATTTAAAAAAGCTGTCAATTTGTCAATGTGAGACAAATGATTAAAAAAGAGGAGCAAATCTCCAATGAAGGATAAGAGGAATTCAAAGACGTGGGATAAGCCTTAAAGTCTAAATGCAATCTTCCTAGTTTTTATACTAACCAGTCCTCTGTTCAGATTCTGAGATAGCTGGTGGGTGTGAAAACTTCAGATCCCATGTTATTTGGGGCATAACAGTATGAAAAATGATCTGTAAACTGTTGTTTTGCAATGTCAAAATGATCTAAACTGTCAAAAGAGTCTGCTCTGGACCCCTGTTCCATTGCCTGCCTTTGGCCACATGCTGTAGCCCTCACCACAAGCTCTTCCACTGGAAACTTCTGTCACCAGACTAAGTGCCTAGAAGACAAGAGTTGCCATTTTTACCCTCAAGGCTACCCTGATAACCTAACTTGGTTTGTCACACATAGTTAAGTTACTGATGATTATTTTCTCACACCAGATGCATTTTTGTATGTTCTATAGGCAACTATTATTTCTTCAATTGCTTAATTAAATAGCATAGCTTCCATTCTTTTATTTTAAGGTTTCTAGATTTTTGTCCTGGAGATGATTTTATGACTATATAGTCACTGGATTTACTTTCTTGTCCATTACAAGAAAAACACCCATTCCTCAGCACTGCAGCATCCTAAAGCCAGGGAAAGCCTCAAAGAGTCACAGACTTAGAGCTTCATACCATTCAATTACACGGCACTTAGGTTTTAGTGAA
Source organism: Lophiomys imhausi (assembly GCA_907164525.1). Taxonomy (NCBI): domain Eukaryota; kingdom Metazoa; phylum Chordata; class Mammalia; order Rodentia; family Muridae; genus Lophiomys; species Lophiomys imhausi. The sequence goes on from CAJQZJ010010411.1 coordinate 8,727,347, forward strand.
GAAAAATCTTCAACAAATCAAATTATTCCTAACATCAGTTGTGACTTTATATTTTGTTATGAATTATTTTTCCCTTACTCTGAATGTTAAGAAGACCTACCACTATTTAAAGCAAGCTGTATGCACCTTTCCTTGAGAAATTTGTGTCTGTGTAGGAAACAGGCAGTGTTTAACCAATAGAATATATGAATGTATTTCTAGCCAGACCACACAGCCCTTTTATTTTTTCCCATGCTTCAGGCTATCATAAGTCTAAGAGTGAAATTCTAATCAGGCAAATAAACCTATGTTACATACCTGTGACTTTCAGTATAAAGTGCTTATTCCATTACTGGCATCCATGAATCCATGATGGTGTACAAATGTTATCAAATGCCTCCATTTAAGATACTCCATCCTTTGAGTTATAAAATCTCTTTCTCTGTAGATTTAACCAGGCTGATAGCTGCAAATAAATAAATTGAAGTCATTCTAAGGCATAAAGGAAGAGACAGAGAGAGCTGCAAATAATAAATTGAAGTCATCCTAAGGCAGAGAGAGAGACAGACAGACAGACAGACAGAGAGAGAGAGAGAGAGAGAGAGATATTGCCTTCTGCTGTAATTGCAGCCTCAGGCTCTAATTCTTTTATAGCATAGTCAGCAACAGCAGACATTTATGAGCTCAGGCAGCAAAGCTCTGGACAGGGATGCATTTAAAATGTGTGTCTGTAAGAAGGAAAAAAGCCCTCTGGAACTAAATAAAGTTTCCTTGGTTGGAGTGTTGGATGAAAACCAATACTGCAATAAACAGAGGTTATATTTTTTCATCTCTGAACCAGGAACATAAGACTAACGGGCTTCAAAGTTGAGAAAATCAGAATGAAGGGAAAGTTTTAAAAAGAAAGCACATAGAAATTATGACTAGGATTCAAATGTTGCAATTTCCAAGTATATTGTGTTCATAATAACTGTGTTTCTTTACCATAGCCTCCTTCCTTTTTCCATTTATCTAGTTCTTTTAAGATATGGAAGGAATACAAAATCAATTAAAATGAAAGGTTACAGTGTGAGGGCTAACAATGAATGGGTCTGTTGCAGTCTGTGCTTTCCAAGGAAAGGACAACTCCAGAGGGTACAGGAGTGGGAGATTCTGAACTGGGACCCAGCCATACCACTTCTGGGTATACATCCAAATGATTCCTCACCAAATCACAAGGAAGTTTTTTTTATCTATTTTCATAGCAGTCTTATTTGTAATAGCTAGAAACTGGAAACAACCCAGATGTCCCTCAACCGAAGAATGGATTAAAAAACTGTGGTACATCTACACAATGGAATACTACTCAGCTATCAGAAACAATGAAATCATGCAATTTGCAGCCAAATGGATGGAACTAGAGAAGCTTATCCTGAGAGAGCTAACCCAGACTCAGAAGGATGCACATGGCATCTATTCACTTATAGTTGGAGTTTAACCATATAGTACAGGATAACTATACTACAACCAATGCACCAAAGGAAACATGAACATAGACTTTTTTTCCTGTCAATGAGACACTTTTCCCTAGTGCTGCTGCCTTGTAGGCCCCGAATGTATGAAGAGGCTCTTGGCCCTCATATGACTGCTGAACTTGGGCGGGGGACTGTTATATGGGGACACTGGACTCCAGAGTGGGATGGAAGGGATAGTGGGTAGAGGGTGGGACGGTGGGAATGGGAGGGGTAGAAAGAAGACACTGAACTGCTTGAAGCCTAGCAGACAAAGAAAAAACATAACAAAAGAAACGAACCAGGAAACAAACAAATCTCATCTTTTCCCAAATACATATTCATAATCAAGACACCGGTTGGGACTTAAAATCATGGCGCTAAAATACCTGTGATTTTCATGCTATTATTTCTTATTTTATGTTGTTGCATCAGGTGATTCTCTCTCCTCCTCACTGTGAATCACACTGTACCAATACTCGGGCAGCCTGCTCCTCACCCCCCTATTTGTAGTGTTTGAAGGAGTGCCTTCTAGTGATGAGGCAACAACCTGGAGAGGAGAGCCACATGGAGGTGAGTTCCATACAGCAGGCATTAACTTTTCCCCTAACACTTGTCAGTCAGTGTTGAGGGAGTCTGTTTGGACTTTAAGACATAATTGTTTTCTTTGTTAGAAATACAGAAACTCAGCTCAGCACTCTCTGCTGGACAGGAAACAAAGGGCAAATACCCTGAACAACAGGGAGCTCCCCAGTACCACATAATCAAAACATTAGATACTGAAATCAAGACTTAAATACTATTTTAATATCAAATTAGATACAACAAAGAATAGGCTTAACTAACTATATAATGAAATAACAGAAAACTGTGAGGATATGCACAAAAGGGAACCAACGTACATACTCTGCTAGAAGGAATGTCAACAAGTCCAGCCACTATGAAAATCAATGTGGAAGTCTAGAAAAAAACACAAAAGTAAATCTCCATATGTTCCATCTACAGAGTAAAATTGTTTGACCAGATAAAAGGGAGAAATAGGAGGAGGAGTTGTAAAAAAACAGAGGTAGAGATTTAGGGACTTAGATATACTCAATATATAACTTTAAAGACTTCTACATGTTTTAAAAAAATTAATGTTTAAATGTAAATAAAATTGCTCATCTAAACTACACAATGGGAAAAAGCACAACAGGAAGTCAGAACAGAACACGTGGCACATATGAGATAAAATGCTATGATGTAATTGGAATAGGTGATGGAAAATTAAGCAATAACACCCAAATACTGAGAATTTTATGGTGTCTATAATTATATGGCAATTCAAGCATTTGCAATCATATTTCTGTAATGATTAGCACACCAAGGAACATCTTAGTAATTTACTAAAAACTGAAGAGAAGAACATATCCTAAAAACAGGGAAAACCAGGAATAATACAGAGATGAACGTCTTGATTGAAAGGAAAAATAGAAGCCATTACCTCAAGATGTTAAAAGAGAATAATCCAAACTAGAATTATGTGCCCATTTAAGTATATACAGAGCATATTTTTATTTTTAAGAAGATAAAATATGTATCCAATAAACAAAACTGAAAGAAGTGATCATTAGCTGACACACAAAAAAAGTGTTAGGGGTCAGCTTTTAGCGAGATAAGATTAAAGATTTAGTAAGATTAAAGAAGATATTCTTACAAAACAGAAGACAATGCAGGAAGAAGCATATGGGAAGTGAGAGCAATGGATCAAACCAGTAATTCATTCCTATTATAATTGTATTTTGGTTTTGTTTGGACTATAAGGGAAAATTTATTTCAATATCTGTTTCCAGACAATGTTTTTATTGCTGTTTTGTATATGAGAGTCAATAAGTGCTTTTCTTTTTTTTTTTTTTTTAAGATTTTTATTTATTATGTATACAGTGTTCTGTCTGCAGGTATATCTGCCGGCCAGAAGAGGGCACCAGATTTCATTACGGATGGTTGTGAGCCACCATGTGGTTGCTGGGAATTGAACTCATGACCTCTGGAAGAGCAGCCAGTGCTCTTAACCACTGAGCCATCTCTCCAGCCCAATAAGTGCTTTTCAATGAGACAGATGTCAAATGCAGATGCAGGTAAGATGGTAAACCTTCTGGTTTCCCAGGACGTGTTCACATTAACTACATTTCAAATCTTTCCTAGATAGTCATTAGCTTCTAAACAGTCATTAATAGAGACAACCTATTGCCGTGAGGACAAAGAGCCACAGGTACATTTCTGTTAGCACTACAAAACGTTGTTCAATAGCCATCATACTTATCTAAACTGCTTAACAGAATCTGTGCCTATGCAAATTATTTATGTCTTGAATTTGCCATTTTCTCCCAAAGAGAGCATCTATTGATTCTGAGAGGCAGAGTATAAGGGAAAGGTGATATTGACACCTGCAGAAGTCTAAACCAAAGCATGAACACTGGAAAATTTCATCCTTACCATCAAGTATAACTTATTTCCCTTACTGATGAGGAGATTGGGAAGACTCAAGAAACATAAGTAGCATGCTAGAGGTTACATCAATATTTAAGATGGAGTTGGAGCACAAAGGACTTATTTCTGACTAAATGAATTTGTTTTCCCTGTTGCATACCCAACGTTGGTGGCTTTGTTTAATGTGATTAGAATTTACACAGCGACTGGGAATGATGCTAGTTCACTGAGAATTTTGTATGGAATAGGAAACAATCTGGGGGTACACATACTGTACTTAAATGCTATCACTGGAATGTTCCTTGTATAATCATTTACCCATTTACCACAGTATGATTTTTACACACCCATGACACTTCCCCTAGCATCTAGTCAATATCGTCTATCTTTGCATAAGCTTCTTTCTTCTCACTGAGCCACTATGTAAGTAAATAATTTTATTTTCTTGATAATATTATCTGGAATTCAACACTTATCTGTATATAAGTTTGCTTTTCTTAGTATTTAAGCACTAGTGCCTCCTGCTGCTAGCAAAGTATACTCATGTCACACACATTAAATACATGTCACACATATTAAATACATTGAAAAAATTAGTAACACATGGATTTGTACTTACCATTCAAAGATAAAAATGTAAGTTCTTTAATATTTCTTTAAGTCAAACATTATGAATATTCTCCCATCATTAAAAGCCCAAAGGAAAAATATCTTAATGGCAAATCAACCATACTGAAAATGTTCCTTGTTAAATTAATTGGTAGACAAGATAGTCTAAATTATCACTTAACAAATTACTTACTCATTGATTTAATTAAAACAAAATTGCCCCATAGAGAGAATCCCACAGACGTTATAATAGCCAGATAACCAAATTTATTGTCACTACTGATGACAGCCTGACACTGTGCAGTTCTTGGATTGATACAATATGAATAACATAGCTGTCACTTTTGAAAAATTCTTACCATAATTATCTATCTTCAAGACTAACGTATAGTTGATAGAAAATAAAAGGTTCAGAAGAATTGGTCATTATAACATACAGATGTAAGACAAGGCCAGAAAACTGGGTTTTTGTAAATATAACTTGGTATCTTCAAAAATTCAGCATTATTGAGAAATAAATACAAAGAAAGTTCTAAGATAAAAGATTTAAAAGCCAAGTGCAGTGTTAGAATAATGATCAAATCCTTGTTCCAAAAAGTGAGGCATCTTACATTTCTTGGACAATAAAAGTAACTTGACTGATTTTGGATGATTTTAGAGATAGAATTAACTTTGCAGATATGTAAGAATGGGTGGGGAATCTTTGTTCTTGGAAAATGATTCAGAAATATTTGAATAATATTTCAATATTTTTCACTTTGAAAACTCTTTTAAGAAGGAAGGAAGGAAGGAAGGAAGGAAGGAAGGAAGGAAGGAAGGAAGGAAAGGAAGGAAGGAAGGAAGGAAGAAGGAAGGAAGGAAAGAGAGAGAAAGAAAGAAAGAAAGAAAGAAAGAAAGAAAGAAAGAAAGAAGAAAGACACTGGAGAGAAGCCACAGAGGTTAAAAGCATACTGCTCTTGGAGAGGATTAGGGTTTGGTTCCAAGCATCCATATCAGAAAGCTCAAGCCTGCTTTGAACTCTAGTAACAGGGAATATGACTCCCTTTGGCCCTTCTAGGCACCTGAGTGTACATAAACTAGCACACACACATACACATAAGTAAAACTAATAAGTAATTTTTTTAAAGAAAATACTAAGTAACAATAGGAAGGAATGATAGAATAGAAAAATGAAGGTGGGAGAGAAGAGAAGAGGAAGAGATCCAGGAAAGGGGAAATATAGAAAATGTGACAGTTTTACTGGCTATGGGAGTATATGGTATTTATACATTCATTCATAGAATTTGAATGCTTAAGGGTTTTTTTTCATAATGAAACATTTAAAATATATTATTATAAAACTAAGCTAGGAAAATAACTACTGCTTTTAGATGACTTTTCCCTGGATGAGTTCCTCATGAGGAAAAGACAAAGACAATGACAGTTCAAACTTTTGCTCATAAGAAAAGCCCACAGATGGGGAGCTCTGTCCACTGTCAGAAGACAGAGTAGGTATTCACAAAACAGAAAGAGGAAGGACACGGAAAAGTTTCCATTTATGACACAGAGTTGGGCATTATTAGGGGTCACCAAGGAGTGGTATGTTAAGGAATGCAGGATGACTGATCTACATCTATGGCCATTACTGCAGAGTGATGGGGAGGGGAAAGCAGACACCTTGAGAAACATGCTACTTTAGTTTTTGGAATCCAAATTACTGTAGTTTCAGGAATTGTAGTTTAACCAAGATGGGAGAGCTTTGCCAGTGCCTCAAGAATCAGGGGAAATGGTGTATTAAAAAAATAAACTAGAAATCAAAATGAAGTTGGTTCCTAAAATATATTTTTCGGAGGCACCAACATATAAGAAACACTCTAGAGTACTCTGTCAATGTAATAATTCCTTATGCGTTCACAAGATTTTTAGCAGTCCAGTAGCTAGAATTTTTATAGAAATATGAAGAGGTGATGTCTAGAGGAATTAGGAAAAAATGCCAACTTTTCTTGCTATAATTAATATATTTTTGATGGAATAACCTAAAAGTAACTGCCTTATTTTCTTTACAATCATTAGTTTCAGAGGAAAGGGATCATCTGACAAATTATAATTGTCTCTTAACTAATGTGGTGGATGCCCACTTAAGATTTCAAATAGTTGATAAAGCTATTTAGTTCCATGACTTGAGATTTATTATAAGTCTTAGCTTTTTATTTTTGTTTTTCTAAGGGACACGCTTAGATGATTTTTAAGTCCCTAAGGGCCAAATTCAACCATCAGTTATTCATGCATGGCTCCCATTGACTTTAATGACTCTCATTGACTACTATGAATGAAAGCCAAATTCCACCCAGGGTGTGTGTTCATGCAATCCTATTTGAAGTTAGTGGAGGTCACATACATATCCCAGGGCAGAACTTAGCCCAAGGAGTCTACAATAATCAATTGCTGTCTTAGCATGAAAAACATCTGAAAAAAAAATCACCACTACAAAAGGAAACCAAATGTTAATGACAACTCTCTGAAAGGGATCTAGGAAAGTCTTCTTAAAGAAATACAGAAACATGGTCATGCCATTACTACACTGCTAGAGGCTGCAAACAATTAGAATTCACATAAATATATGTTGTAATAAAAATTTTTCTTGGATACTTCTCACACAGATGTGGTCTGCATTGCTGTTCCAAGCTTCACCTTTTCCTCCTATGAGAAATGCCACCCTGAGCTTGACCTATCTTCAGCTCTCACTAATTCTTTTAACTTATATTTATGTTTTTTTTAACACAAACTTCAATGAAGTACTAAAAGTATTTCTTTGGTTTATTGTCTTTATTTCTTCCACCAGTTGCACAATACTGGACCCTCATTAGCAGAGTACATCAAACATATAGTAATCGTTATAGTAAGGAGAAATACAACAATAAAAATCTATTTTTATCTGTATTTGTCAGAAGCTTTCCCTAGGTGGATACAATCCAAGGATATATGCTTTACTAATTGTATAAACAAAGAATGTGACTAAATTCTTTCTACTATCTTAGCAATTGTTCATTTTTTTTGTCATGTAATTACCACTAGATCCAAAAATTCCTCATTGCCAGCACTCCAGGGGCCCTGAGGCCATTCTTCCCAGTCATTAGTATCTCAAAGATAATGGCTATTCTGATGTTGTTATCACCCTAGATTAGTTTAAGTCTTCTGTGTTTATCAGCATCTCTTTTCTTTGTATCCTCTTCCTCAGGAAGACCTCTGGTTTGACTTTTAGACTTTACCTGTCTCTTTCAACCTTGGCCCATGGGAGCTAAGAAATAAACAACTTCCAAAGAGGGGAGGGGCAGGGGTTGAGGATGCCAGACTCATTAACTGTGTAACCTCATCTCTGCAATGTTGGCCTTTTAGGGTCTGGCTACCTTGGCATCCTGAATTACTAAGTCACCCTAAAATAAAACATCTCAATTCCCACTTTATCCTTGGGCTCTTGGGTCACTGCTGGGAGACCACAAAGACAGAAATAGTGAAATCTTGACCCATTTCAATGGGCTTTGCTTTTCCTTAGAATCTTAGTCCCTCAAATGAGGCTAACTTGATTGTCCTCCATGAGATAACAAACCTTTCATGGTATTAGTTTAGAAACCTTTCCAGTTATTTTCAGTGAACACGTTGACATGAGGTAAGCTACTGCTTCATATCTGAAAGAGTATTTCATCTATTCGCTGCTGCTAATATCCCCAGCTCTTCCTCTGCTGAGATAAGTATTTATAATATTCCTTTCCTGAGTTTCCACTCAGTCTGATCATGCTAGTCTTTGCTATATTAACATCTGTTCTTTGATTTGTTCCATAGTTTTAATATTCTGTTTTTAGCTTCATGTCTCTTTTACTAACCTTATTCATGTAGCACTCTTGACTATCACCAAGGTAGGGCAGAAATTTGACATACTGACCACAACACCTCAATGTGTCTGTGTAGAGCTAAGAATTTATCAAACATAATTTAGCTCACCACATGTGATGTACCCCGATCTAGTGTATGCTGTCATAGTCTTTCTTTCTTTCTTTCTTTCTTTCTTTCTTTCTTTCTTTCTTTCTTTCCTTCCTTCCTTCCTTCCTTCTTTCTTTCTTTCTTTCTTTCCTTTCTCCTCCTCCTCCTCCCCCTCCTCATCCTCCTCCTCCTCTTCTTCTTCTTCTTTAACATTTGTTTCTTCAAGTTACATACAGCACAATCATATTCCTCTCCCTCCTCCCCCTCCTGGTCCCACCATTCTACCCTCTTCCCCCACACCCTTCTATCTGCTTTTTTTTAAATTTATTTAAGGTGTATCTTTTTCCTCCCAACAGCTCCCCCTTTTAGTCCGATAAAAGGCTCTTTTTCTTATAACAATAAATACAATACAAAACAATAAGAACAATTAGGCCACAATTATGAAAATTATAAGGTATAACCTACATTCCCAATGTCCAGTACATATGTAATTGGTAACTGATATTAATAGTCTATTATCTATCTATCTTGATGAGTTTGAAGTTCTATACCTACCTCAGTTTTCACCAAATAAAAAAAACATCTTCTTAGACCTAGAACATCCTTTTAATTCCTAAACAACTTAAAATTTAGCTGTGAGACTATAACTATCTAGTCTTCAACTACTTCAGAGACCTGAGAAGTGTGTGCTATTGCAGTCTACTTTATCTTTTTTTTAAACATTTTTTTATTTCTTCAAGTTACATCACAATCATATTCCCCTCTCTACTCTCACTCCTGCCCCCAGCCTCCTACCCTCTTCCCTGTCACCTTCCTATCTGCTTTTCTTTTCTTTTTTAATTTAAGGTGTATCTTTTTTTTTTTAGTTCTTCCAATCAATCAGGTTAATATTAATGAATATCAGTTTGTTACCCAAAAACGAGCTCTAGTTGCCTATCCACTTTCACAGTTCATGTTCACTTGACTAAGGATTACACTGTACAAAATGAAGATGATTAATAAATATTTTCAGCCCAACAGCTCCTTAAAGACAACCTACAGTCCCTGGCTGGCCTAATAAAGTTGATAATTGCATTGGGGACATTTACGGTAATTATGAAGTAATTCATATAGAAATATATTCTTGAATTATTTATTAATAATTTACCACTTGTCACCAAGACATTGCAAATATCAGAATATTATGAATTTTCGTATTTATTTCCTAGAAAATTATTTGGTTCTAAATGACAATCTCTTCCACAGGCCAATCTAAGACAGGCACAGTCCATTATACTGGGGGTCCCTGAGGTGGGGTCAACAAGATCAAAGCATAAGAACTCTGGTTCTACTGAGTTGCTAAAAAATTAAAAATAAAAACAGAAGGGTGAATATGTAGGAGGAGTAAAGTCTGCCACTGAGCAGAAACAAGGCCTGCTTGTTAAATAGCACACTGCCAGGCTGGGTTTCCATGTGCAGCTGACCTGAGAGACCTGCCCGGGCATGCCGGGCTTGAGACCTGCCTAGAGACTGATGAAGCCACACTTGATAGTGAGATACAGGGTAATGAGCCAATGAGGAAGAGCAGCAGCAGCAGCCTGCAGTTTGGGAGCCAATGGGACTCTAGGTGGAGGTTATAAAGGGAACCCCCTCTTTTGGAAATACACCAGTCTGCTTTTGCCTCTTACCTGACTCCCAAAATCTGGTTCTTGATTCTGTGCCAGCTCATCCCCGCCCCCAAGAGTCCTGCTGGGCATGGGTCCCGACAACATTGTAAAAACAATGAGCTTCAATAATCCACTGAAGAAATAGCTCTCGCATAGGGCTCCTTTGATTTTCAGAGATTCTTTTTTGAGAATCCCACATACCTACGTTTGGGTACATCTTACTTTTTTCTAAGCACCTCTCTCCTAATCCTAATTTTTCAACTTGTAGTAAACTATCATTAATAAAATCTGCAGTTCTTGTTCATTAAAAAAAAAAAGAAATACGCATATGTGATAAGTTTAACCTACTTGCACACTTACAAAATCATTATCACCATCAAGATAATGCCAGATTCCAACATCCCTAAATTCTCCTTGGGCCATTCTAATCCATAGCTCTCTCTTCCTTCATCCACTGGTAACAGTTTTCTTGATATGTATTTTTACTGTGAGTTTAATTTCTCTCAATAGTATATACTTGATTAAATCAGCATAAATATTTTGAGACACACATCATTACATACATTAATAATTCATACCACTTAATTACTGAATGAAATTCTATATCATTACTGTGCCAACAATTTATTGATGTAACTGTTAGTGAAGATATCATTTCAGACTGTGACAGTTACTGAAAAGCTATGGATATTTTTAATATAAGGTATTGACCATATGCTTTTATTACAGAGAGAAGTAAAAAAGCTAGATCTTACTGATATATGTGTAACTTTTTTTCTTAATGTAAGGAAAATAAGCATTCTCTTCCACCATTGCAGATCTTTATTCATCAGTGAAAAGCCTAGCTTGCAATGCTATATGTTTTCAGATCCTTTCATTACTTTATTAATATGAAGAAGTTCTTTAATAGGTAAGAGTCTTGCTCTCTCTCTCTCTCTCTATATATATATATATATATATATATATATATATATATATATATATAT
>CAJQZJ010010411.1:8742697-8778532 GCA_907164525.1 Lophiomys imhausi
ACCCCTCCAATGTACCCAGTCTGTCTGGGTGTATGGATTTTAGGTTATCTATTGTTTATTTAATGGCTAACATTAGTTATAATGAACTATAAGTGAACACATACCATATTTATCTTTCTGAGTCTAGGCTACCTCACTCAGGAAGATTATTTTTTCTAGTTCCATCCACTTGCCTGCAAATTTCATGATGTCCTTTTTTGAAATAGTTGAGCAATGTTCCAATGGGTAGCCGTACCCCATTTTCTTTATCTATTCTTCTGTTGAGGAACATCTAGGTTGTTTCCAGTTTCTGGCTATGATGATGAAAGCAGCAATGAACATGGCTGGGAAATGGTTCTTGTGGTAGGATGAAGTGTCCTTTGGATACATGCCTAAGAGTGGTATAACTGGATCTTGAGGAAAATCAATTCTCAACTTTCTGACAAACGGCATATAGATTTCTATAGTGGCTATAAATGTTTGTACACCCACCATTAAAGGATGGGTGATCCCCTTGTTCCGCACTCTTACCAGCATCAGCTGTCACTTATGTTTTGATCTCAGCCATTCTGACAGGTGTAAGGTGGAATTCCAAAGTCATTTTGCTTTGTATTTCCATGATGGCTAAGGATGTTGAACATTTCTTTAGATGTTTCTCAGTCATTTGAGTTTCCTCAGTTGAGAATTATTTATTTTGACCTGTACTCCAGTTTTTAATTGGTTTATTTGGTGAAAAGTAAAAAAAAAAAAAAATTCTAAACTAAAAGAGGCCACATTGAAAGAAAAAGTACAAGAGTTTGGTTATTATTGTTTATGGTTAGCAAATGGCTTTTAACTAAAGTGAAAAAGAAGTCTCCATGCAGGATAGTTCATTGTTCTCAATATTATCAAAGAAAGTGTTGTTATATACATATGTATTCCACTAGAGAGATGAGATGTAGGCTGGTAGACAGACTGACGATACCTGGATACATAGACAGATAAATAGATACATTGATTGATGATAGATAGATTGATGATAGATGGCTTGATTGTTTGATGATAGATAGAAGAAGGAAAGGTGAATGATAGGCATATATACATACATATACATACACATATATACACACACAAATATATATGTATGCACATTATATATAAACACACACCGAGAAATGAAGATAGACAAAAAGATAGACAGACACATAGTTGTGGAATCTGTCAAAACACAGAGTATTCTGCTTTTTTTTTTTTTTTACTTTAATATTCTCTGAGTTAAGCATCAATTTTTTAGTTATCAAAGTACAAAAAGCAACTAACAGTGATATTGTTCTTGTACTACTTCACATTTTAACTGATGAAGCAGAAGCCGATCTAGGAACTTTCAGAATGATTTTATTAAAGGAACTCATGCTCAGAGAAGTGTAGAATGTTGTGTGGTAAGCTTGCTAATGATCCCAGACACAGAGGCACAGCAACAGAACTGTTTTTCCTAATGCTGCATATGTACATGGAAAAACAATGGCTCTTTCTTTCTAATTATTTCGGTTGTGTCATGAGCTGTTTTAGTTTCAAAATAGATGAAAATTGAACATGAAATCATGTCAAATATAATATGGGAGATAGTGGTGGGAAGAACAAAAAAATAAACAAACTGAATCCAGAGACGTGCCACCTTATAAAGAGGTAGTATCCAGTCTTGGATATGCAGGAAACATTTCTCACCTTCTGAATTTAACTCTAAATACTCTAAGATCATCTTTTTCTGCATAAACTGGGCTGAATCCCTCCAAATTTATTCACATATTCAATTTGTAACTGCCAATGTAATTATTTTGAAATAAGGCTTTAAGGAGGTAATTAAGGATAAGTGAATTAAGTGAAGGTCTGTAGCCCAGTAGGATTGTAGCCTTTATAAAGAGAGAAATTCTCACTCACATTGATATAGAAAGCAAGTAGAGAGCATTCAGCAGAACCAAACCAGGCTACCACTCTTATTTCTGATTCCAGCCTCCAGGAATTTAGAAAATGCGTTTCTACAGCCTAGTATTCTCAGCCCGCGGTACTTTGTTATAGCAATCTAAGGAAACTGAGGCCCTTTCTTTCTCTGCATTTATCGAATTACACAGTCCAACTCCATGTAGCTCTCTGGCAGTTTGGACTAATTCAGGCGCTCTCTGTCCTTCTCATTGGAGGAATAGCTGAAGTGAATCTCAACATTCAAGAAACCTGCGGCAAAGACATTTGTTGTGGGAGTCACCAGTAAAGTGACACTAATCACTTGTGGCATTAACAACCCAGAATGATTCTTACCTGGTGTTTTGAGTGGAGGTAGTCTTCATACATAACTATTCTAATCATTTTTTTTCCCTGTTGTATATCAGCCCATACCGTGGAGGCTACACTTGAGCCCAATTCAGCAGTATGGTTGTGGAAATATCAACTCTGCCTCTTTAAAATTCAATCTATTTCATAGCACTATCCAAACAGCTTTAAAAATCTCATCACAAATTTCTACTCTGAATGGTCTTACTTAATGTATTCTATTATAGATAATGTATCTAAAAGTAACTTTTCCCTTCATATTTGAAATCCAAAGTTAGGTTGTAGCCAACTTTTCCTGTGGAAAAAAAAGAGGGTGGGTAGACAGGTTGTTAAACATAGCTTAACTTTCTTTAAATAAATCTTTCCTTTTTATGTTAGACAAACATAATAAATCTCTACTACATGAATGGCTAAAGCCAAAATAGGATTTTATTTTCTAAAAGTAGACTCGGTAGGTTTAATTTAGGTAAATATTGTAAATTGACTTTAATTAGTGTCATTTACAATATGAAAACATTTTAACAATATTGAACAGTAAGATTACTAAATATGCCAAAGAAATATAAACAAAAATATAATTTGATATAATTTTATGGACCCATATACTCATCACTAAAAGTCCTATATTTCGTTTGAAAGTAACTGTGCCACACACGGATCTGACTGATGAGATTTGAGATCAGCATCCAAATATCCCCTTTCAACTGAAAAAAGAAAAGTTATGCCATTGTTCATCTTCAAAACTCACCTCAGGTTTTTATCAAACAAAACCAAATTGTTAATAGAATGTATTACTTTATAGATAAATGAGGAAAAAAAAACACAGAGATTTTTAACAACAAAATTGTACCATCAGCAAGAGTGAGGATCATGAAAGTAGACTTACCACTGCACAGAGAATTGCCTTTTCCGGATTAAAAACTTTTTTGTTTGTTTGCTTTTCGTGGATTTTAATTGGGGGTGTGGCTGTTTACTAAGGGAGGTTTATTGTTTTGTTTGGGGGTTTTTACTCTCTTCTGAAAGATCATGGGTAGCATATTTAATTATGACAGGAGGCAATGTCCCTTTTCTACTTCCTGCCAAACAGTTTCTACGAATTAGAAATGCCCTCCCACCCCAAGTCATGTCATGCTGAATAAGGACTTAACCCATTGAACACTGTCCTATGCACATTATTTAACAGCCCTAATTTAATAATTGTTAATGGGATAATCTATTCACATCCACAATTTTCAGTCCTTTTATCATGTGATATTTAAGAATTTCAGAACTAGCAGGCTATTTGTTTATCTCTTCAATTTTTTTTTTTAATGAACAAGCAAAAACGTTCCTGTCTCCTGTGAAACCCCTGTTGATATTTCTTGATCTCTATAGTCCCTGAGTTCTGAAGAATCCCTGTTGAAAAATGCTGGTTTAACTTTTTCTCTCAAACTAGAATAATTGCCTGTAGAGGAAGGTGAATTTTCAGGAAAGCCAAGTATAACAAGTGTAACAATGGATTTGTGAAAGGTGATATAATGTTCTATTTTTCTTTAACCAATTTATTTCATAAATATGTTCTTTTCCTTCCCCCAACTCCTTGCAGATTCTTCCCACCACCATACTACCCACTCAACTTTATAGTCTTTCTTACTTTCAAAAACAAATACAAAACCCAAGAAACCCCCACAAAATGAAAATAAAAACAAGCAAGCAAATGACCAATAAGAGAAAAAAATGCAAAATCAAAGCCCACAACAAAACAAACCAAAACAAGCAAACAAAAACATTGAGTCTGTTTTGTGTTGAACATCTATTCCTGGGCATGGCCCCTGTCCTGTAGTGTGACTGATATACATAGTGAGGTTCCACTAAGAAAACTGACTTTCTCTTTGCCAGCTGGTATTAATTGCATATAGTTTTTCGTTAGGGGTGGGACTCTGTGTCTGCTTCCCCTTGTCAGTGTCAGGATCACATCTGGCTTAAACCTGTGCTAATCTTGTACATGTTGGCATAGTCTCTGTGTGTTCATATGTACAACAATCCTGTTACGTGTGGAAGACACTGTTCCCTTAAAGTCATTCATCATCACCTTTGGCTCTTACAATCTTTGCTTTTTCACATATATCCCTGAGCCTTGAGGGGAGGGGTTTGAGGAAGACCTCCCATTTAGGACAGAACACTCCAAAGTTCTCACTTTTACACATTGTCCAGTGTTGTTCTCCATATTTATTTCTACCCACTACAAGAAGAGGCACTGAATGAAACACTGACCTGTAGTTATAGCAATATGTCATTAGGAGTCATTTTATTATCATGTCCCTTTATCAGAACAATGGTACTAGGTTTTGCCGTAGGCCCATGACCCCTATCTATGTAGTCTTAGGTTCATGATCACTTTAGCAGTGTTACACATGGCTTCCACCTCATGGAGTGGACTTTACATCCAGTAAAAATCTGATTGGTTACTTCCATCTCATGTAAACCACTATTGCACCAGTATATCTTGTAAGCAGGTCACTGTTGTAGGTTGAAGGATTTGTAGCTGGGGGATATTGATGATTAGGTATCTCCTCCAATAGTGTGGAGGATGACTTCTGGCATCATGAACACTAGTCAGTAAGAACAAAGTTACTAGTTAGGTATCAGCTCAATTTCTCCATGTTATGGAGTGTTTTATAAAGGTAATTTTGAGATGAGGCACCCCGCAAAATCAAGCAAGGACCAGAGGGCCAGGGTGCAAATGAGGCAGTTAGCACTCTCAGAAGACACCAAGTGTTTTGTAGCCAATAACTATCATCAAAAATTAATAATTTCCTAGTATATCAACCACAGTCTAGGACATGCCCCATGCACAGAAGCAGTTGAGCAACACAAAATTGTGTGCTTTTGTTTTTTTTGATTGTTTATTTTTGTCTTATTGATTTATTTTCTTCTTCTCCCATGCCCTTGGTTTGTTTGTCTATTTATTTTAGTTTTTGTTGCTTGTTCTTGTTATTGTTGCTTTTTAGAGAATGGGAGAAAGAAAAAGAACATGAAGTTGGGTAGGTAGGGAGTTGGAAAGGATCAGGGGGGAGTTGAGAGGAAAAAGAATGTGACCAAAATACAGTGCATAAAATTTTACAAATAATTTTAATTAATAATTTTCCATATATATTCTAATAAAGTTGTAAAATATGAGGTTTTATAGCTGTAGGTGATGGCATTATAGAGAATATAGCCATGAGGCAAAAAGAAGTGTGGCAGCTTCCTCTGACTTCACTTCTTCATTAGTTCCTATAGATAAAAAAGAATTTTAAAAGAACTGTCTGCTAACATCAGTGAAGACAGAAGTGCCTCAAAGCAATAAAGGGGCAGCTTCAGAGTCTACAGCTTACGAAAAATTAGGAGTAACTCTTGACTCTCTTTATCCTAGAGTGAGGGGAGGGAACATCCAGTGTGTTATACAGACTTTTTCTTCTTCCTTACCTTATCTTTACATGATGTCTTTTGAAATTTCCTGAAGCATTTTATAAAATCAGACTTCTTGTAATTACCGAATCCTGGAGTTATATCCCAAATAATATTAATAGAACCCACCTTCTTTTTTGACACTCTTATTTCTTTTAATATTTAAAACTCCCTTCAGTTCCCAGATACCACACTTCTCATTGTCATTTGATTCTTCTAGAATTCTCCAAATCTTGTTCATCTGCCCACTGTTTTGTTCTTCGTCTTTCCAATGCCTTCTGGAATCTGCTACTTTCTTCACACTGTATCAATTTGATATAACTTCTTCTCTTGACTTTATAAGACAGAAAAAGAAGGAAAAACAGAAGGCCATTGCACAGGGCATGGCTTGACTATCTAACAGTCATACTCAACATGATCCTAGCTGCCATCACTGACCAGTCATCTAGGAAAGACACCGCTGTTCCAAGTGTTCACACAGGCTTCTTCCTTGTTGGCATACCTGAGCTCTTGCATCAGATTCAGCCATGCTCCTTTGCAGAGGGAGAATATTGAGTCATTTTGAGGAACATATCATAGACATAGATTCCTCAACAAAAGAAATGAACACATTCAGGTAACCCAGCACCAGGAACAATAAATAAGAAAACCAAAAGCCTCTTCTCAGAGCCTTTCCCATGGCCTCTCTCTTCTCCCAAGCTGCCCTTGTATGACCATGCTACCTACTGTGCTCATTATCCAACATATAAGTTAGCGTATCATGTGTGAGATATTGTGGAAAGTATTAGTGGTCTCCTGTGTTAGTAGATCACTGAATCCCATTACTACATAAAATTCAATTATATACAAATATATCAAAATTTATTCCCATTTTGTCCAAGTTCAAATAGTAATAAGCATTATTATGAATCTTACCTGTGTGCGTGTCTCATGTGTTTTTGTTAGTCCTGTACTCAGGAATAAAAGTAGATTATTTAGTGGGGTTTTTTTTTGCTGCATATATTTACTTAAGTATTATTAGCTTTTATACAAAATAAACATAAAGTAGAAAAGTATTAAATATGAGAAAATGGGATAATATCTCCTCTGTTTTAAAATCCTAAACTACAGAAGAAAGAGTGTAAGTTCAGAGAAAACATAGTAATGTTTTCTTCTCTACTTTTGCTTGAGCCCCCACCCTGGCCCTCCTTCCTCAAATTTTCAGGTTTATCTATTTCTACCTCCAAGCCCTTAATCATTCTGTCAATTATACCCCCAGCGCACTATTCTTTATCCACTGCTTTACCCAAACAACTTATTTTAACCAGTCCTCCCCCTCCCAAGGCATCTGTGGCCGTCTTCCTGAATATACGAATAGTCCATCATGGTCTGGAAACGTCTCTGCTATTTTATCAACCAGAATGTATTACACTTGACTTGTATATCTGTGAGGTCTTTGAGGATGGCAACTGTTTAATTTATTGCCACAGCTCCAGGTCTTAGCTGAGATCCAGCATAAAGCATACAGGCAATAAATATTCATCATATAAATGAATAAACTTAAATTCTGAAACCTGGGCTTTCTTGCCAGGCCTGGTCCTCATTATCTGCTTGAGATTTGGTGGACTGCTTACATTATATGAGGCTCCATTTTCTTACCTGCCAAAGAGAGAGACCATAATATCCATCCTGCCGACTGAAGTTATTAAGAGACAACACAATCACCTTATTATACACCTCATAAATGCATGTATATACCATCAGACTCAAGATATAGGCCTTTTTCCTTTGGCTTTTGTACGTTTTAATGTAGTTTCAATTCATATTTTATTTGATTTGAATCTACTTTAAAAATCTTAAAATCCTTGTGTATTTATGTCAAACATGCTTAAACATATTGTAAAGAGACTCAGATCCTCAAGTATTCTGTTTATCAGGAGAATATAAGTTTAGACCACTCCTAATTTAAAATACATAGATTTTTTTAAAGCTGATATTGCTTTATCCAAACTGAACCTTTGGCAATCATTTTCTGTGTCATGCAATAATATATCTTGGGGGAAATCAAGGTTCATAAAATAAGATACTTCTGAAAAGGATCACACTGTGTAAAAAGTCCATTTGTGCCTATACATTACCTGAGATGTAATCACAGCCTCACTCTGCATTTTTAATATAGGTGAAGTGCCCATTAAAACAAATACACTTATAACATAGAAGTTATGTGTTATTTACTTATTCGTTGAGTTAATCTTAAAATATTGAAAGTAAATACAACCCCATTTTATTAGAAAGAGACTGGCAAACACAAAATAAAGTCATTAGGGATAAATGCTAGGTATTTAATGGAAAAATGAGAAAGGATAGAAAAAGTATCATATAAGACTAGAAGGCAGGGTTAAAAAGTAAAATGGCTGTGCAGCCAGAGCAGATATTTTGGCAAGTGTGTAAAACAAATGCACAGGTCTCAAGGCCCAGAGTAGAAATGCTTGCTATCTTGAACTGCTGGCACATGATTAGGGCAGCTTAGAGGAGGATGCGCCATTTCTGTCCTTTCCTGGCCATGCAGAAATATGGGTCCAACATTGTCAGAACTCTTTACAACAAAGAAAATGTTGTGAATTCCGGGAGCTGGAGAGAGGTTCACTGGCTAAGAGTGCATCCTAATAGAATTTTCCAATTCTATTGCATTGGAAATAGATTTAGTTCCCAGAACCCACACCAAGCACCACACAACTGTCTGTGATTCTAGCTTCAGGGGATCTGATGTTTCACATCTAGAGGATTTGTTATAAAAGTGTGTGTGTATGTGTGTGTGTGTGTGTGTGTGTGTGTGTGTGTGTGTGTGCACAAACATGTGTGTACACACATATGCACACATAGATACATGCAAACACACACAGATTTTAAAATGAAGCAAATCTTTAAAAAAATTATGAATTCCTACTTTATGTGAATTTTCTGGATTTTTAAATGTTATCTCCACTTGTTAACCTGTGTAAGTCAAGAAAACAGTTTTGAATAAAATCAAATATCTTGTCTATCAGTCTGCAAAACGTATGTCCCAAAACAACACAACAGGGGTGGTTACAACAGAACATAAATTGAATAACACTCATCAATTCAGTAATTGTTTTTAAAAAGGCATGTTTATTATAAAGGTTATTATTCATGACATTGTTGGTAGTATTAGTTGTTCCATTCAGTTATTAGTTATAACTTTTAGAGGAATTGGTTATCATTTCTGGAGGAATATATAGAAATTAGAACATGTTCATGAAAAATAATATAAAACAGCACATCTGGAAGGCTATATAAAAGTTCCTCAGGCTTTGTCAAAATAAGTAATGCAATTCATTCATTCTCACAGGAAAATGAAGTATGGTATCTTACACTTCCCTTTTGAGTGTTCAAATTTGCCGCTCCCTTTGTGTGAAATTATCTTCCTCTGGTCTTTCCCTGATTAATTTATAAAAGTAAGCAGAGTTTCACTGATATTTACAGGAGTATTCCAGAAAGAAGTTCATCACTGCAGAGGCACAACTAAGGGAGGGCATGGCAGGATTGTTTACATAGTCCACATTAGAAGCAGACTGTTAAAATCTCACTGAAAATGTGCTGCCAAGGCTGGAGAGATAGCTTGTAACATCTATAATGCACTTCCCAAGAAAGTGTGAAGATCAGAATTCAGATCACCAATATCCACTTAAGATAAGACGGCACAATGACCCAGTTGTAACCACAGTGAAGACAGGAGGCAGAGGCGAGAGATCACAGCAGCAAGCTGTTCAGCGAGACTAGTCAAAATGGCATGCCCTGGGTTCTGTGAGAGACTCTGCTTCAAAATATAAGGTGGAGAGCTATGAAGGGAGACACCTGAAATAAGCTTTTGGCTTCTGCACACATATACCTTCACACGTGTGTGCCACCCTGGATGCACACCTACATACAAATGTTCAGAAAAATGTGCTGAGCTACATGTGTTTCTGGACATTTCCTTGTTTTTTTAGCTGATGTACTCATAAGATCTCTCTTACTGTAAAACATGTTCCATTATGTTAGTAAAAGTGTACAGGGGCCAACTTGTTTGATTCCACAGGTGCCTATGTGTTTAACCTCTAGCCAGGCTAAACACAGGTGAAAAGAAGTGGATAAATTTTCAGAGGAGTTTCCGGAGCCTACTGAGAAGAAAGATGCCACCGATCAAGTGACTTCTTTTAAAGTTTAACACATCAAAATCTCTGGTGGGTATTTAGAGAGATTAGCTATAAGAAACTTTATCAATGGCTTCTTCCTTTTCCTTTTCTACCTACAGCCTATGAAATACTCAACCTAGTTTTGGATGAAATTGGTTCAAACAGCACAAAAGAAAAAGAAAGTTTATTTGCTATCTTGCTCTAAGGAAGACCAAGAAATTAAAGATTTTTGTATCTCATTACTAATTAAAAAAAAAAAACCTGGTATAGACTTAGCTGGTTGTACTCTGTGTGAACACAATTCTGTGAGGTAACAATGATATACTGCACACAACTCACCTGGTTTTAAGAGAGTGAGTTGACCCAGGCATGGTGGCACTTGCCTTTAATCCCAGCACTAAGGAGGCAATGGCAGGTGGATCTCTGTGAGTTTAAGGCTAGTTTGGTCTACAAGACCAAGACAGTCAGGGATATACATAGAAACCCTGTCTCAAAATACAAAAACAAAAAACAGAAGAGGATGAGTTGACATCTAATCTAATCTAATCTAATCTAACCTAATCTAATCTTAATCTAGAATCTGCCCCCAAGATGTGAACAAATGCTTCCATTCACTGAGGTCATACTTAGTAAATTGAAATAATCTAATTTCTAGTTTGCTTCCTTTAGGAAATCTACTGCATCAGGATCCAGAGAACAAAATAGTTACAAACTACTCCAGAGGACAGGAAACTGGATTGGAAAATGGAGTTTTGCATATGATGGCTAAGAATCCAATGGGCAGAGTGGGACAGTTCTGACAGTAGGCAATAAGGAATCTAACTCTAAACTAAGATACAGGCAGAAGATGGCTTTACTGGAGGAAGCTGAAGTCCTGGCAGAGTTGTTCTGCAGGGAACCAACATCACAAACACCCTAACTCTGGACTCCCATTAGGACTAACAACTGTCCATGATCTCAGAGACTCTAGTTGACAAAGAGAAAGAAATAGCCTGCAGGGTCTAGTGTTCCTGAGGTTAAGGGCAGAGAAGAACGAATAAAAACTATTTTTAAATTCTTTCTTTCTTTATTTTGCATTTTTTCCTTTATTTTTTATTTCTTCAAGTTACATCTCAATCGCAGTCCCCTCTCTATTCCACCCTCCAGTCCCACCCTCCCACCCTCATCCCCCATCCTCTTCCCTTTTTTTTTCTTTTAAGTTTAAGGTATATCTTATTTCCCCCTACAGTTTTCTATTTCAGTCCAGCAAATGGCTCTTTCTCTTATAATAATAAATACAATACAAAACAACAGAGGTAATTAGGCCACAGTTATGAGGGTTATATGGCTTAGCGTACATTCCCAATGTCCAGTCCATATGTATTTAGTACCTGACTTTAACATTCTACTATCTAAACATCTCCATGAGTTTAAAGTTCTATATCTGACTCAACCTTCATACTAACTTGCAACACAATTTTAAAAGTATCTTCTTAGATCTATAACACTCTCTTGACTCCTAAACAACTCAAAATTTAATTACAAGACTCTAGCTATCTGTTCTTCAACCACCTCAGAGACCTGAGAGGGATAAATATATCTGATTTTATAGGAAGTACAGGACCTGCAGCTTCCAAAACTAAGAAATGACATACCAGTGGCTGCCTGGACAGTTCCCATTTTCTCTCCATATATTACTGCATCGATCTTCAGTTGTTTGGCCCCGTTTCTCTGACAGACATTGATTGTAGAGCAGGGGTTATGAAGGACTTACCTACCCTGTCTTGGCAAAGCTAGGCTGTTGTCGACTTACCTGCTTCCAGGTTTTGTCCTTTTTGGACAGCATTCTCTCTACAGTTGGAGCAAGGGGCTTTTCCCACCAAGAGATAGTCCTGCGACTAATTCAATCATCTCCCACTGGAGATTCTTCGATGCTCATCTTCTACTTGGAGGAGAATAGGGGGTGCTGTCAGGAGTGGATATGTCTTGATATAAAAAAATCTAAAGTTACAAAAACATCTTTGAATGCCATATTCTGCAGATCTCTTGAGGTTTTTGAAGAGGCCCTCTCTATCTCTTATATTAGGGTAAGCAGATGTTGCTTGTCTCTTAGCAGCTTTATTTCTGATTAGCTTAGCAAGTAACTATAATAGACTGTCATAGTACCTAATACAATGACAGGCTTGCATAACCATTAGTTTGCATTTCTTAAATATCCTAAACAGTTTATGACAATTAGTAGTAAAAGGCCCAAACTTCACATTTCATTTTTTTTTTCTTTACCTCCTAACCTTTCCATCCCATTTCTCTGGAGTGGGGTGTCCCTATATAACAGTGCCTCATCTCAGTTGAGAGGTCGTATGAGGGCCAAGAGTCTCCTCATTCATTGGAGGTCTACGAAGCAGTACCATCAGTGAAAAGTGTCTCATTGCCCAGGAGAGAGAACTACTAAACAAGCAAACCAATAAGCAGACAATCTAAGAAGATATTTTTAAAATTATGAGGCAAATTAGTATGAAAGCTGAGTTAGATATAGAACTTTAAACTCATGGAGATGGTTAGATAGTAGAATGTTAAGGTCAGGTGCCAAATACATACGGACTGGACATTGGGAATGTATGCTAAGCCATATAACTCTTATAATTGTGGCCTATTTATTTCTGTTGTTTTGTATTGTATTTATAGTTATAAGAAAAAGAACCATTTTTTGGACTGAAAGGGAGAGCTGTTGGGGGGAAAAAAGAAATTCCTTAAACTAAAAAAAAGAAGGGAAGAGGATGGGGGGGTTGAGGGGTAGGAGGGTGGAAAGGTGGGACTGGAGGGGGGAGTAGGGAGGGGATTGTGATTGAGATGTAACTTGAAGAAATAAAAAATAAATTATTAAAAAATAAAATAAAATAAAAAAGAAAAACCCTCATGATATATTAAAAAAGACTAAAAAATAGAAAAAAATAAAATATATGTAAAAAATAAATAAAAATTAAAAATAAAAAGTCTATGTCAAGTTCCCTTTGGTGTGTTAGTTGTAGTATTGATACCTTCTACTATACAGCTAAAATCCTACTATAAGTGAACAGATGCCATATGCGTCCTTCTGAGTCTGGGTTAGCTCACTCAGGATGAGCTTTTCTAGTTCCATCCATTTGGCTGCAAATTGCATAATTTCATTGTTCCTGATAGCTGAATAGTATTCCATTGTGTAGATGTACCACAGTTTTTTAACCCATTCTTCGGTTGAGGGACATCTGGGTTGTTTCCAGTTTCTAGCTATTACAAATAAGGCTTCTATAAACATAGATGAGGAAACTTCCTTATGATTCCGTGAAGAGGCATTTGGGTGTATACCCAGAGGTGGTATGGCTGGGTCCTGAGGCAAAGCTATTCCAAGCCCTTGAAGAAAGAAATGGAAGACCTTTAGAAGATGGAAAGATCTCCCATGCTCATGGATAGGTAGGATCAACATAATAAAAATGTCCATCCTACCAAAAGCAATATATAGATTCAATGCAATTCCTATCAAAATACCAACACAATTTTTTATAGACTTGGAAAGTCTATATAAAAATTTCATATGGAACAACAAAAAGCCCAGAATAGCTAAATCAATCCTGTGCAATAAAAAAACATCTGGAGGTATTAGCATCCCAGATTTCAAGCTGTACTACAGAGCAATAGTTGTAAAAACAGCATGGTATTGGTATGGAAACAGACCAGTAGATCAATGGAATCGAATTGAAGACCCAGAAATGGACCCACACACCTATGGCCACCTAATTTTTGACAAAGAAGCCAAAACGGCACAATGGAAGAAGGACAGCATCTTCAACAAATGGTGCTGGTCAAACTGGATGTCCACTTGTAAAAGAATGAAATTAGACCCATACTTATCACCCTGTACAAAACTTAAGTCCAAGTGAATCAAAGACCTTAACATAAGACCTCTCACACTAAATCTACTAGAAGAAAAAGTGGGAGAAACCCTCGAACTACTCGGCATAGATGACAACTTCCTGAACAGAACACCAACAGCTCAGGACTTGAGAACAATCAATAAATGGGACCTCATGAAACTGAAAAGCTTCTGTAAGGCAAAAGACACTGTCGTTCAAACAAAACGGCAGCCTACAGACTTGGAGAAAATCTTCACCAACTCCACATCTGACAGAGGGCTAATATCCAAAATCTACAAAAACTCAAGAAATTAAATGCCAAGAAATCAAAAAATGGGGGACAGAGCTAAATAGAGAATTCACAAAGGAGGAATCCCTAATGACTGAGAGACACTTGAAGAAATGCTCAACATCCTTAATCATCAGAGAAATGCAACTCGACGACTTTGAGATTCCATCTCACACCTGTCAGAATGGCTAAGATCAAAAGCTCAAAGGACAGCACATGCTGGCGAGGGTGTGGAGAAAGGGGAACCCTCCTCCATTGCTGGTGGGAATGCAGGCTTTTGCAACCACTATGGAGGTCAGTCTGGCGATATTTTTAAATTCTTAACACCAGTGTCCTCTGTTCCACCCCTGCCCAGGCTAGGAGTCATTTTTAGTTTGCTTAAGATGAAGTATGATTCCATCGTTCTGAATTCTGGTTTCCTATTCCACTGTGCTGTTTTCTGAGAGGTAATGAATGCACAAGGTGAGGGACTATGAACATTTTAAATGAATAAATAAACAAGTGACTTCACACCATTACACTGCTATTTATCTCCAGACTTGTGCTGATGTTTTACAGAAAATGCCAAACCCTAGTATACTGAGGCTTGGCCCATAAGGGAAACCAGATAGCCATTGAGCATAATTACTGAGTGTTACAGCCAAGTTCACATAAGATTTTGACTATTATTTTCCATCCTATTAATCTATAAGCATACTGTTATGTCCAAGGATAAAATACATATTTTTAAATTCTTAAAATGTTTACTAAATGATAAGTAAGCTTCATCATTTATGAAAAATTGAGAACAGTGGTTGAAGAAGGATATTTTCCTTTCTATTAGAAAATGACAGCTATAGGCTTAATATTAATCTTTAATGTTATTACAAAAGCATGTGATCTTGTAAAACTACTTTTCTTCCTTTTTCAGTGCTGATGATCAAATCTGTCTGTCTGCCTATTGATTTATTTACTTATGAAACTTCATGCTTGTGCAATGTGAGAAAAATCTACATAAGAAAAATATTACATTGTAAATTAAAGAAAATAATTACAAAGTATTAAGTTTCTTAAGTAAAAAATGAATAAGACAATCACTAGAAATTAAGAACTGATTAAAACATTTGAAAAGTCTTGTTTTGGAAGAAACGTCAATGAGTTAAAATTATATGACAGAACACTTTGTTTTAACTCATTGATGTTTCTTTCAAAACAAGACTTTTCAAATGTAAGATCACTTAATATTTGGACTTGGTAAATTAAATATTTGTTAAGGGAGAAAGCTGCATTCAATGGATAGCGGAAGCATTTCATTTTATTTTTGTATCTATAACTACAGACTATGAGATCACATGAAAAGGATCATCTTTTGTTCATCAAGAGTACACCCTAGACCAGCCAATCTGGAGGGAATGCAATGTCTCTAAAGAGTTACATTAGTGAACGTGTATTTCTGAAACAGCCATAACTGTTGCAATTATCAAAGTAGCAACTGAGATGTTGTAAGAACTGTTCACTGATTCAGAAATAACTCACTTCCTTCCTTGCAGAAGAGATGAATGGTTTTCCACCTTGGAGTATGTACAGATGTCTGCAGTTTTACACATATTATCCAATGCCTGGAGATTTTGTCATGGAATCATAACTGCTCATCTGTTATTATATTTGTTCAGAAGATGCAATCTCATAGTGTCTTCTATGTGGCTTTCTCATATTTATAGAACAATGAGAAATTATAAAACTCTGCTATGATTCAATTAAAAAAATCTAGATTAGATTATAGCAAGATTTCTTCCTCAATATAGTTCTAATGTTCAAGAAACGTGCTACTTTAAAATATACATATATTACCTAACTATCCATTTTTTATTTTAAATGATAACAATGTAAAGTTTGCATCTGAAATTTGGTTTAAGCAAAATGATGGCCTCTAACCTTGTTCATGACAATGAATTGTTATAAAATATCCTCAACATAGAGAAGCATTAGAAGAGTTAAATAAAAAAGTCTACCATCCACCAAATAAGTTGATGATATATCCACAGAGCTACAGAATATGAAAAGTTGATTTAAAGGATTAATAACATTAAAAGTAACTACAAACAGTTTGGAAGGCAACATGGTAAGCTTTACAACAGTGGATACTAAGATCCAGCAATCCGCAAGCCTATCTCTTGGCATGAAAAAACTCCTTGCTTCAACTGCAGACAGACTGCTGTCCAAAAAGGACAAAACTTGGTAGCAGGGAAGTTGACAGCCTAGCTCTGCCAAGACAGGGTAGGTAAGTCCTTCATAATCCCTGCTCTGCAATAAATGTCTGTCAGAGAAACAGGACCAAAAGGCTGGAATGTATGGAGAGAAAATGGGAACTGTCCAGGCAGTCACTGGTTTGTCATTTCTTAGTATTGGAAGCTGCAGGCCCTGCACTGCCTATATAATCCTATATATTTATCCCTCTCAGGTCTCTGAGGTGGTTGAAGAATAAACAGCTAGAGTCTCATAGTTAAATTTTGAGTTGTTTAGGAATCAAGAGGGCATTCTAGATCTAAGAAGATGGTTACAATAGTGATGCAAGTTAGTATGAAAGCTAAGTCAGTTATAGAACTTTAAACTCATGGAGATGGTTAGAAGGTAGAATGTTAAAGCCAGGGGCCAAATATGTATGAACTGGACATTGGGAATGTATGCTGGGCCATTTAACTCTCATAAATGTGGCATATTTATTTCTGCTGTTTTGTATAGTATTTACTGTTATAAGAGAAGGAACCATTTGTTGGACTGAAAGGGGAAGCTGTTGGGGCAAAGAGGGTGGAAGAGTGGGACAGGAAGGGGGAATAGGGAAGGGTTTGTGACTGAGATGTAACTTGAAGAAAAAAAAAGTATTTAATAAAAAAAAAAAGATCCAGCAATCCTATTTGTAAACTTTTGAGATCCCAGACATATACATGCAGTCACAAATATGTTATAATAACAAAATTGGACATAGTCAAAATAACCGTCAACCAATTATCCATAATCTAAATATTATAAATAATTTAATTAATTATTTATACATCTAGTGTTTAAGAATACACACTTAAGAAATGTTTAAGAGTAAAACATGTGTGTACATGTTTACATATAGATTTATATGTTTCTGCATCTATAATGCACATAACACATTAGATATATGTTTATTTCACAGCATTTAGGTATGGTATTGCTACCTTAGGGCCAAAGAAGACACTGTAGGGCAGATGTTATTAGCAAAATTAAGATTCCTTAATTTTGAAATCTTAATTTTGTCAATAACATCTCAGTTCTGAACTGTGCCTCCATGTGTAATAATTTTTTTAATGCATTGTGTATTAAAGTTTTTTTTTTTTAAAGATTGAAAACGTTAAGCTAAACAGCCTACTGGCACATCTATATTCTGGAACAAATCGGTCTTTCATGTCCTCTGGTGTCAATTTCCCGTGTCTTCAATCTCCTATTCTATACACATAAGACATCCTTGTACATTTCCTCTCAGAAGTTAATAATCACTAATTAATAATGGTACCTGTCAACAGAGCTCAGCATTGCTCTGAACAGGCAGTTGTAACACATAGAGATTTCTATACTCAGGCAGCATTGAAGTAACTAAGGGATACGCCTTCAGGCTCCAGGTCTTTCTCTCCTGTGGCCGCTAATGACTAGAGCAGTGGTTCTCAACCTGTGAGCCGTGACCCCCCCCCCCCTTGGCAAACCTTTGTCTTCAAAAGTATTTACATTATGATTCATAACAGTAGCAGAATTACAGTTATAAAGTAGCAATGAAAATAATTTCATGGTTGTGAGTCACCACAACATGAGGAACTGTATTAAAGGGAAGCAGCATTAGGAAGGTTGAGAACCACTGGCCTAGGGTGTCCTTATGCACTTCCTGCAGAACCACTATTTCATACCAAGTTTTGCATTTACTCCTTAATTCATGACAAAATAGGATGGCCAAAATAGCTTCAGATGTACTTGCTTCATCTTCTCAGACTTAAAGTGGTTCCTATTTCCCAAAACAGTTTTGGATTTCATACACCAACCTTGCCATTTCTCTTTAGTGGCATGAAAAACTGTTTCATATAACATGGCCCTGACCTATCTTTGTTATTTCCAGCATGCCCAGATTTTTTTTCATTCTGGCATGTTTGCAGTTCTGGGAGACATTGTATACTGACAGGGAGATTTATAGCCAGGAGCTTCCCAGTGGAGTCCATGGCAGGAGATAAAATTTGGTCACAATTCACATGTGTTTGAAATGAACATTCCAAGAGAAAATGATTAATTTCTCTTTGAAACCCAAAGGATAAAATGCAATATCCACAGCTATTAGAACTTCTGTTCTGAACCTTCTGCCTTGTTCATTTATGACATGTATTTACATTTTGCTCATTTGTGTGTGTGTTTATAAAAAGCAAATATTTTGGTTATATTTTTCAGAGTTTATAAAAGCCTTCCAAACATGTAGAAGAAGTTTATCCCATTTCTGATATCCCCAGTGAACAATGTCAGAGACACAGAGGTAAAACTGAAGAACTGGCATGAAAGAAGAGCAGGAAAGGGTGCGCGTAAACTGTCCACTTCAACATCTTCATTTTGCAAATGTGGAACTTGTAGCCTGCGAAAATTAATGTCTCCTCCACAGTCACATCCTGATGTGGTGTGGGGGTCCCAGTGCTGAGAAGGTAGAGGATCACACCATGATGTGGCTTGGGAATCTCCATATGGATAGCCTGTTCTAAAAACTTCCCTACATGATTTTGTATGTTTATCTTAAACTTTTTTTTTTTTTGGTTTTTTGAGACAGGGTTTCTCTGAATATCTCTGGCTGTCCTGGACTCGCTTTGTAGACCAGGCTGGCCTCAAACTCACAAAGATCCGCCTGCCTCTGCCTCCCAAGTGCTGGGATTAAAGGCGTGCGCCACCACCGCCCGGCTTATCTTAAACTTTTGGCCAATACTAAAATGTTTGCCTTTTCCCTCTGTCAGGAAACTTCTAGAAATAATTACTATCCTAAGTTCCTATATACTTAACTACTCCCAGATACAAGATAGCTACAGATATATGCATGAACAATTTGTGCTTACTCCAATTATCAGTGAGTCACCTGCATCTTACTGAGAAATGCCAGGTTGCCTAAATATTTGAAATACAACTGCATTAAATTATATGGTATACTTTTGCTTTGTAGAAGCAAGAAATGTCTAAAAGTC
The DNA here is from genome assembly GCA_907164525.1 of Lophiomys imhausi. NCBI lineage: Eukaryota > Metazoa > Chordata > Mammalia > Rodentia > Muridae > Lophiomys > Lophiomys imhausi. The sequence goes on from CAJQZJ010010411.1 coordinate 8,761,950, forward strand.
TGTTAAGCAGGTGTATAGTAAGTCAGAGCTTCACTGACTGTGGCTGCAATGGCTTTCTTATTGATGATATAGTCTATTTTGGAATGCCTTTAATAGCTAAACCACCCAAATATATACTCAATTACCCAGACAATAGCTGCCTGTTGGTCCAATGGATCCTACTGAAAGCAATATCCTTATTTCAGGGACTCTTGCCCAATGTTATCTCACATAGAATTTAACCCTTTATACAATGTTTCTCCCAAATTCTTATATGTTCATTTGTCACAGAAATGTCTCATGAGTACTAATCAATTATCAGCTACTCATTGTTACCTTGTGAAAAGTCCACAGGGGACTTGCTTCCTTCTGTTCTTCCAGTGAGGTGCTGAGGCAGTATGGAGGTGTCTAGTAGTCTGTGGAACAACAAGAGATTCTAATCCCTCTTACTTTGACACTTTATTCACCTTTTCTGCACTGTACATCCGTCACTCATCTCTAGCAATGAGCCCTCAAGGTTTCTGATGTAGGATCCATTCTCACATGCATTCATAACAAAGGTAACTCTTCCAGTAACTCAGGATCATGACTAGTATAAATGGTACATACAACCAAGCACTCACACAAAACAAACAAACAAACACACCTTCCACAGAAGATCCAAGCTCTAATGCGGAAGCGTCTGTGATGCTAATGTGCATGGAATTCTGGGAAAATCACCTGCTGATGAATGAGTAATCAGTATAACAGACTCAAGCTAGAATCTGAGACATCCATGAATAAAATAAGAATATACACATCATGTTTCCTAAATCTACCATGGCAAGCCACATATTAAAATGATCATAATTTTCAAAATACGTTATATATTCTGATATTTTATTGATTTCTCCCATAAACTCTGTGGTGTGATCATATTACATGAGCAAATGGAACCATGAATGTATTGATTGTTGTACTCACCATCACAAAGATAAGAAATGTTGAGGATGGGGTTTGCACTCAGGCAGTCTAACTGTCTTGTGTACTGCTTTTTAGCCTCTCTGTAAAAGGGATTCCAGAAATATTTTCAAGAAATTGACTATAACTGCCACTTTTTCAAAATTTATTTATGTATTTATTTATTTATTTTTTATTATAATGTTTATTTATTACATCAAGTTACATCTCCATCATAGTGCCCTCTTTCCACACCTCCCGGTTCCACCCTCCAATCCTCTCCTCCCTTTCCCACCCATCCCACTCTTCTGATGTGGAGTGTCCCTACATATCAGCCCCTCTCAGTTCAACAGTCATATGAGGGTTAAGGGCTTCCTCTTGCACTGGGGACCTACACCCCTAGGGGAAATTGTCCCATTGATAGGTAACAAAGTCTATGTTCCTGATCTTTTTGGTGTGTTGGTTGTAGGATAGTTATTCTGTACTATATGGCTAAAATCCAATTATAAGTGAATAGATGCCATATGCATCTGAGTCTGGGTTACCTCACTCAGGATGAGCTTTTCTAGTTCCATCCATTTGCTGCAAATTGCATGATTTCCTTCTTCCTGATAGCTGAGTAGTATTCCATTGTGTAAATATACCACATCTTTTTTATCCATTCATCAGTTGAGGGACATCTGAGTTATTTCCATTTTCTAGCTATTATAAATAAGGCTGCTATGAACATAGATGAGGATATGTCCTTGTGGTTCGGTGAGGAATAGTTTGTGTGGATACCCAGAAGTGGTAGGGCTGGGTCTCGAGGTAGGGCTATTCCAAGTTTTCTAAGATATCGCCAAACTGATGTCCATAGCGGTTGTACAAGTTTGCACTCTCACCAGCATTGGAAGAGTGTTCCCCTTCCCCTACAATCTCACTAGCATGTGCTGTCATTTGAGGTTTTGATTTATTTGTTCAAGTTACATCTCAATTACAGCCCCTTCCCTCCTCCCCTCCTATCCCCACCCTCCTATCCCCTTCCCCCTCTCCTTCCTATTCTTCTCCTCAGGTGAGGGGGTTCTCCCTTCACACATTTCAATCTCCCTCAGTTCTTCAGTCACATGAGTGCTAAGAGCTTCCTCTTGGACTGGAGACCAACATGGCAGCTCAGCTAGGGTAAGTTGTTCCACTAACAAGCAACAGAGTCCATGATAGAGACCACATGCCCCTACACTTGCTAAGGTATCTGTATGAAGACCAGAACATTGATTTGTTTTTATTCTTCTCTAGGTAGGTAGATTAAATGTAGTAGGAACAGAAGAAAAAAAAGAAAGAAAGAATATGACCATCTATTTTAAAACAGCTTTTATGTCCCTTGGCCATTACAATTCTACAAGGGGGCTAGGTACTTGGAACCCAAGTATTTCTCAATGGTTTTTTGACACTGCAAATGTTTACATATCATTCTTTTTTAGCATTTATTTATTAATTCAAGTTCCATCTCCATTATAGTTCACTTCCTCCACCCCCTCCCAGTCTCAGCCTCCTACCCTCTACTCTCTCTCCCACCTATCCTACTCCTCCAGAGTGAGGTGCCTCCGCATATTAAACCCCCTCAGTTCATCAGTCACATGAGAGCTAAGAGCTTCCTCTTGCACTGGGGGTATACATGGCAGTTCCACTAGGGTGAAGTGTCCAACTAATAGGTAACACAGTCCATGTTCTTATTCTTTTGGGTCTATTGAGTAGGATGATTATCTTCTACTATATGCCTAAAATCCAGTTATAAGTGAATATATACCATGCGTATCTTACTGGATCTAAGTTAGCTCACTCAGGATGAGCTTTTCTAGTTCCATCCACTTGGTTGCAAATTGTTTGATTTCCTTGTTTCTGATAACTGAGTAGTATTTCATTGTGTAAAAGTACCACATTTTTAAAATCCATTCTTCGGTTGAAGGACATCTTGGTTGTTACCAGTTTCTAGCTTTTACAAATAAAGCTGCTATGAACATAGTTGAGGAGATATCCTTGTGGCTTGGTGAAGAATCTTTTGGATATGCCCAGGAGTGGTAGATTGGGTCTTGAGGTAGAGATTTTACAAGTTTTCTAAGATATCACCAGACATATTTCTATAGTGGTTGTATAACTTTGTACTCCCACCAGCAATGGAGGAGTGTTCTACTTTCTCCACAGTCTCACCAGCATGTGCTGTCATTTGAGCTTTTGATCTTATCCATTCTGACAGGTGTGAGATGAAATCTTAGAGTCATCTTGAGTTGCATTTCTCTGATAATTAAGGATGTTGAGCATTTCTTCAAGTGTGTCTCAGCCATTAGACATTCCTCCTTTGTGAATTCTCAATTTATCTCTGTAACCCATTTTTTGATTGGGTTACTTGGTTTATTGGTGTTTAATTTCTTGATTTATTTATAAATTTTGGCTATTAGCCCTTTGTCAGATGTGGGGTGGTGAAGATCTTTTTCTAATATGTAGGCTGCTGTTTTTTTCTAATTACAGTGCCCTTTGCCTTTCAGAAGATTCTCAGATTCCTAAGGTTCCATTTGTTGATTGTTGGACTTAGAGCTTGAGCTACTGGTGTTCTGTTCAGGAAGTTGTCACCTGTGCCAATGAGTTTGAGGCTTTTCCCACTTTCTCTTCTATTAGATTTAGTGTGTCCAGTTTTATGTTAAGGTCTTTGATCCACTTGGACTTAAGTTTTGTGCAAGGTGATGAACACGGATCTATTTTCATTCTTCTACAAGGTGACATCCAGTTAGACTAGCACCATTTGTTGAAGATGCTTTCCTTTTTCCATTGTACGGCTTTGGTTTCTTTGTCAAAAATTAAGTGACCATACATTTGTTAGTTTATTTCTAGGTCTTCAATCGATTCCTTTGATCAACTGGTCTGCTTCTATACCAGCACCATGCTGTTTTTATTACTATTACTCTGTAGTATAGTTTGAAATCTGGGATGGTGATACTTCCTGATTTTTGTTTTTGTTTTTTTTATTGTACAGGATTGATTTAGCTATTCTGGGTTTTTTGTTTTTCCATATGAAGTTGAGAATTGTTTTTTCAAGGTCTTTAAGAATTGTGTTAGTATTTTGATGGGAATCGCATTGAATCTGTATATTCCTTTTGGTTGGTAGGATGGCCATTTTTATTATGCTGATCCCACTTATCCATGAGCATGGGAGATCTTCTAATCTTTTGATGTCTTCTTCAATTTTGTTCCTCAAGGACTTGAAGTTCTTGACGTACTGGTCTTTCATTTGCTTAGTTAGAGTTACCTCCAGGTATTTTATATTACTTGTGGCTATTGTGAAGGGTGTTGATTCCCTATCTTCTTCTTTGGCCCACTTATCCTTTGTGTAAAGAAGGGCTACTGATTTTTTAAAACAATTTTATATACAGCCACCTTGCTGAAAGAGTTTATCAGCTGAGTTCTCTGGTGGAATTTTTGGGGTCACTTATGTACACTGACTTATCATCTGAAAATAAGGATACTTTGAATTCTTCCTTTCCAATTTGTATCTCCTTGATCTTCTTTAGCTGTCTTATTGCTCTGGCTAGAACTTCAAGGACTATTTTGAAGAGCTATGGGAAGAGTTGGTGTCCTTGTCTTGTCCCAAATTTTAGGGGAAATGCTTTAAGTTTCTCTCCATTTAATTTGATGTTGGCTACTGGTTTGCTGTATATTGCCTTTATTATTTCTAGGTATGGTCCTCGTTTGCCAGCTGTCTCTAAGACTTTTAGCATAAAAGTGTGTTGGATTTTGTCAAATGCTTTTTCAGCATAATGAGATGATCATGTTGCTTTTTTTCTTTCAGCTTGTTTATATGGTGGATTATATTAACGGATTTTCATATGTTGAACCAGCTCTGCATTCCTGGGGTGAGGTCAATTTGATCATGATGTGTGATACTTTTGATATATTCTTGGATTTGGTTTGCAAGTATTTTATTGAGTATTTTTGTGTCTATGTTCATAAGGGAAATTAATCTGAAATTATCTTTCTTTGTTGGGTCTTTGCATAGTTTAGATATCAGTGTGACTGGGTCCTCATAGAAGGTTATATATCATTCTAAAATATCTTAAAAATACATGTATTACTTTTGTAAAGGGAAGTTTATTTGAGCACATGCCTAACTGTTTACAACTATTCATTTCTTCTATCCTTCTTTCCCACCAGGGCCTTTAATTTTTTGTTGGATGACACACAGTTAGTCAATTCTTTACAACATTCTCTGTCCTTCCCCTTCCCTATTCTTTCTTCTCTACTATCTCTATTATGTCTAGACATTAATTTTTTCATGCCTCCCTAACTGAACACCATTATTTTAGAAATATTTAAGGTAGTGGGTTTTCTATTAGACATAAATGTACTGAGTTGTTAGGAGGCTCGGCTTTACATGATAATAACTGGAAAGGACAGCACTTCATTAAAATGAACTAATCTTTAACAATATACCTTCAAGAATTTTTGAGACCTTGATAGGACTGCAATCATTTTTAAAATGCCTTCTTACATCCAATAATAATAATAATAAATAATAATAATAATTACATTGGGGTAACAGAATTATTATCCCATTTAGGCAAGATAACAAAGTTTTACAATTTGTACATCTAGAGATGAGCTTAAGTTAGTGAACTCTAACCTTGTCTAATCTCTTCTATTGGTCCCTGACTCTTCAGCTTCTACTTATAAATTCAGTTTCTAAGGTGAGTTCTTAGGATACATACAATTAACTTGGTAAAGCATTTTGTGTTCCCATAAAAACAATTTAGTCATAACCACCTTATCCCCCTTTCAACAATTGTCTTCAATACATTAAGCTCTAGAAAATGTGTTGGTGATTCAGAGGAGCTTATTTGGGAGTCAGTGGGATTTCTCAAAGTCTGTTGTGTATACAGAGAGATCTCTGACCATGAGCAAACTCAGCTTTTCACTGGGAATCTGTCAGAGCAATTGATTCCCACCTAGATGGGGAATGACATTGGGAACTTGTCTGCAGCAGAATCTCCCTTTGTCTCTCGCTGTGTGATTTTACTTAGCTTGTCTGTCTTTGCATTTCCTGAAGTGTAAAGTGGATATATCAGAATAAACCAAAATGCCTCCAACCTGCAAGCTCATCAGAACTGTCCAGATCAGCTTCCAAACCCCTTACCTATTGCCCCTTTGTCCTTAAGAAACCCTCACCGAGACTCTATGCATCTGTATAAACAGTTCTCACTTACTATTGGGTTCACATGCACTTGTTAGCCCTACATTTTTGGGAAAGGCCATCATCCTGGAAAAATAAAATCAACATTAGGTAGTTGGTGTAAATTCAGAGTGGCAGAACTTCCTCTGTACTAAAAACAAATAAAAAAAGGTCACCAAACATAATTAATGTCAGAGGCTTCACTTACCTCTTTCACATTGTTTGTTGCATATGAGGTATCTCAGTATGATGTGATACCCAAGTGCAAATTAAATAATTTTGAGTCATAATCATTCTACCTTCTTGTTTTTATCAAAGGCTGTGTTCATGTACTTGAGAGTGTTATTCTGTATTTGTTGTTAAAATTAATGTGAAATAGAATACTGCAATAATAAATATCATCTGTGTAAGAAACATATGTAAGAAAAATAAGACATAAATATGTAAGAAATATAAGACATAAAATATGTGAAAAACATTAAGACAATTTACAAAATATATCATACCCTAAAAGGAATCCCAAATTAAAAAAAAAAAAACAGTTTTGTTTTCAAATGAACTTTTAGCATAGTTTCTAAATTAAGTGAAATGTGTTTTTAGGGATTATGTTGGTTTAGTGAATGAGAGGTTGTGTATTATTCTCTAATAACCATGAATTACTAACAGAGGTAGTTAACTAGGATTCCAATCCAGACGTGCTCTCCCTCTTGATGAGTGAGTTTTAAGTTCAAGAGCTGTTGGTTGCTACCAAGGTACTCTTGCCACTACTGCACCCATAGAATTATCTTCCCATGCTGACCATTGATGTGGTTCATAGTTGTCACCAGGAGAAACCCTAGCAGCCCTCTAGAAATATTAATACTCATAACTACAGTGTGGTAGTGTTAGTGAAGTAGTGTAACATTTGCCAGCATAGGATTTTGGAAATTTGGGATCTCAGGAAAAAGATAGGCGTATCCAATTATGGCCATGTTTACCATTGAAAGGCATGCCTTAAAAGCCTGCGATAAGCAGATAATCTCTTTGATCATGGGACTTTGGACAGGGGTGTTACCTGAAAAAGCCCTCCAGAAATGATGGCAACGAGAGGCTGAAATCCTCACTGAGACTCTTTATGATATAAAGCATTTAAATGACAAGCCCATGCGGCCTCATGGGCCTTCCTCCTCATCTTGCTGAGAGGCTTCACCGTACTCTGCTGCTTTTCACCATCTTGCCCTGACCTGCCACGAATCCACAGGCAGATCCTCCCTGGTACTCTAGAACATCTAAATGAAGAATTATCTCCCCTCAGAGCCTGAAAGCATCAGATTGGACAAAGCACTGGAGCAGAACCCTTGGAGGTCCAAAGCATCCAAATGGGAGCCCAAGAAACTTTTCATCTTGTAAATAATTAGGCCCTAGGACTGCAGAGGCAATTCTTGCTTGATATAAGGACTGCCCCACTTCAATGGTCGAAACAGATTAAATTTATGAACTTCCTTAAGATTTGACAAACAAGACTCATAGACTTTAAGATTGAAAAGTTGCTGACCATCCATCCATATGAATCCATGGCCAGAAAGGATCCACGCCCAGAGAATTAATCTGGAAAAAATAGCCTTTTAAGAAACTTTAGGTTAGTGTTAAGTTTTTGTTTTATAGGTATTAAGGTGTTTTAGATATTAGGTTTTAGAGTTAGGGTTTGGGTTTTAGGATTTAGGAACTTTATAGGTAATTATTAGGTCATTGTTAAGTATTAATAAATATATAAGTAAAAATAAAAAGATACTGTTACACACACATATAAGTATATTTTCATCCTTCATCAAGGAAACTTTTCTTTGTATCAGATGGAGACAAATACAGAAACCAAAATCAATAAAAAAATTGGAGTTGCAGAGCCCAGTCAACAGATACAGCTACAAAACATTGCTGTACACAATGCTCAGGGAACACTGTGGAAGAGGGAGAAGAAAGAATATAAGAATGTCAGAGAGTTTGCTGTAAGATTGTGTCTTAAAGTAATATCAGAAGCTACACCCATAAAGTCTGACCAACATGACTGCCAAATGCAGGCTGAAAAATAATGATGCTAATGAATGTGTAACTGGATGGAAAAAGCCCATGTGGCTTCAACCCTACACAAAGAACTAGAGGCAATTGAGGAAAACTGGGAATGGGAGAGATGGCATTCCCCAGGCAAAAGCATACCAATTGGTTGTCTAGTATCAAATGATCATCCCTGAAAACATACATACATGCAATATTGTATAGATGGAACATGTTATATTTTAAAAGGTATGTGTGTGCACATATATAAATGCAATAATTGCAAGAAAAACAAAGAGTCCTGAGTTTGAAGGAAAATGGAGAGAGGTACATGAGAAAGTTTGGAAGGAGGAAAGAGTAGGGAAGAAATGTTATAATTAAATTATAATCTCAAAAATAAAAATAGAAGAAAGATGACCTTAGAACATCCATCTTTTCCAATTTGGGGTTAGGCTTCTAAAAATAGCATTAATATACCCCCTGTTAGCTTACCAATTGGACTTACCACTCAAACACAGAACAGCAAATGACATTTTAAAGCAAAGTCAAACTTATTTGTCTTGTAAACTGTTAAAAGAATTGCAGTGGTTTGAATGTGAATGGCCTCCATAGAATCATATGTTGAATACTAGGTCTACAAGAGATCTGCAGAATATGGCATTCAAAGATGTTTTCATAACTTTAGATTTTTTTATATCAAGACATATCAACTCCTGACAGCACCCCCTATTCTACTCCAAGTAGAAGATGAGCATCGAAGAATCTCCAGTGCGAGGTGATTGAATTAGTCGCAAGCCTATCTCTTGGTAGGAAAAGCCCCTTGCTCCAACTGTAGAGAGAATGCTGTCCAAAAAGGACAAAACCTGGAAGCAGGTAAGTCGACAGCCTAGCTCTGCCAAGACAGGGTAGGTAAGTCCTTCATAATTCCTGTTCTACAATCAATGTCTGTCAGAGAAACAGGGCCAAATGACTGAAGATCGATGCTGTAATGTATGGAGAGAAAATGGGAACTGTCCAGGCAGCCACAGGTATGTTATTTCTTAGTTTGGGAAGCTGCAGGCCCTGTACTTCCTATAAAATCAGATATATTTATCCCTCTCAAGTCTCTGAGGTAGTTGAAGAACAGATAGCTAGAGTCTCATAATTAAATTTTGAGTTGTTTAGGAGTCAAGGGAGCTTATAGATCTAAGAAGATACTTTTAAAATTGTGTTGCAAGATAGTATGAATGTTGAGTCAGATATAGACCTTTAAACTCATGGAGATGTTTAGATAGTAGAATGTTAAAGTCAGGTACCAAATACATATGGACTGGTCATTGGGAATGTACGTTAAGCCATATAACCCTCATAACTGTGGCCTAATTACCTCTGTTGTACTGTATTGTGTTTGTTATTATAAGAGAAAGAGCCATTTGTTGGACTGAAAGGGGTAACTGTAGGGGGAAATAAGATATACCTTAAACTTAAAAGAAAAAAAAAAGGGAAGAGGATGGGTGATTGAGGGTGGGACTGGAGGGGGAATAGGGAGGGGACTGCGATTGAGATGTAACTTGAAGAAATAAAAAATAAAGGAAAAAAATTAAAAAAAAAAGTGTTTGGAGGGATGTAGATAGAGGTGTCGTCTCACTAGAGAGGGTGTGTCACCAAGGGCAGGCTTTGAGAATTCAAAAGCTCATATCATTTGTAGTTATGTCTTTCTGCCTCCTGCTTGTATGTCAAGATGTAGGGTCTCAGCTACTGCCCCAGTTCCATGTCTGTCTGCTGCCATGCTCTTCGTCATGATGGTCATGGACTCTGAGCTCTATAACAGTTGGCCACAACTTAAATGCTTTCTCTTGTATGTTGCCTTATTCATGGGGTTTTATCACAGCAGTAGAAATATAATTAAGACAGGAAATATTGGCAAAAATAACACGACTTCAATAGAAATGCTTTCAAATTTAGGCAATAAATTCTGTGCTGTGCACACGATGTTAAACAACATGCTTCAAATAATTTTTCATTTTTAATAACATGCTTCAGTCATTTTTCATATTTTATACATTGCCATATTCTAAATCTCTTAATTACAGCTTTTTCTGAATTTCATTGATCTTTTTAAAACCCTTGCCTCATGGGACAAAATTTTTACTTTGACTTTACTGTTCATCAGTTTGATGAATCTGAAGAAACGTTTTTCAAAGGATAGAGATGAACAGCAATAGGGGTGTAGACTGAGGACATATTGGACAGTGCCCAACTATTTACAGATGTTGCATTTGGCTTATTTCCCACTGCCAGTTACTTGCAAGAGAGATAAAAGCCTGATCCAGTCACATAGAATGGTTTTACCTCAGAAGGCCACCCTGCAGGATGGGTGCACATTAATAAGCATTTGCTCTGGAAGTTAGTATTGTTTTTCAAGACCATCTGCATTTGTGTAGCTAGACATCCATTTCTTTTATCTTCAATACTGAAAGCTGGTCTTTCTCCACAACTGCCTTCTCTGCATTGGCAGCCCCAGGAGAGCCCATTCTTGAGGCATAAAAGCAGTAGACAAGAAAAGTGTGAGGTCAAATTTGTAGTCTTCTCACTTTGGCTTTTTAAGTTCTGTAGTCTTTGATAGAGTATTTGCCCTCTTTAGGTTGCTCACATATATTTTCCATCTTTTAGTCTCTTAATACAAAGGATAAAGTTAGATGTTCAAGTTTTTGTTAATGTTTGTCACTTTTACTTGGGGAGGGGTTTGCTGGTACTGACAATTGAACCCCAAATCTCATGCATTCAAGGCAAAGAGTCTACCAAAGAGGTATATTCTTAGTCATTGTTATTATATTTTGAGGCATGGTCCCTCTTACATTTTAACTTGTGATCCTCTTGCTCCAGCCTCCTGGGTAGCTGGGATAACAGGAATGAGCCACCATACCAGCTCATTCCACTGGTGTAAATGATTGAATGAGAGAAGAAGCATAAAATGGAATTGATGAAGGATGGAAAGGTAGCTCAGAATTAAGAGCACTTCCTGCTCTTCAGGGACATAAGTTTGGTTTCCAGTACTCATGTGAACTGGCTCACAACCAGAGTAACTTCAGCTCCAAGACATCTGATATCTTTTTCTTGTCTCTACAGGTACTGACACATAACAAATTACACTCACATAAACACACACACACAATTTTATTTTTTAATAAAAGAATAAGTGCTTAATGAAGAGAGTCACTGTATTTCTGCCAAATATAGTATGACTGGCATCTAATTCATTTCTACATGTAAACATTTATTTTCATATTAAAAGTCAGGGTAAGCACTTTAAATCTCTTACAAAAGTTTTCATCCATGGGTTAACAACAGTGCTCTTGAGTGTGGAATAATAGTAGAAACAACTTTACTGCAATCTTATTGAGCCTTATAAAATGTTCTTAAGAAAATTCAAAGGCTGGGATATAACTCAGTAGTAGAGCATTTGCCTAAAATGTGGGAGTCCCTAGGCTCAATATCCAATATCATATAAATAAATAATAAATAAATAAATAAATAAATAAATAAATAAATAATAGTGCATTCAAGACATATTCCACAGTAAAATACTGGTTGCATATAAGGAAGCAGTAGCTGGGTACAGTAGTACTCTCGTGGTCTCAACTACTTGGGAGGATAACACAACATACTGTCTTGCCTGGCCAACATGGCAAAATCCTTTCTTATTACAGAGAAAAAAATACCAATAAATTGCTGTTATATTCTAACTGTAATTACAAACTTACCTGGTAATATTGCCATACAGCCAATAATTGTAACATATTGATATTTCACAATAGTTACAGAATACCTGTTTTTTATTAAATTCACAATACCTTATTTTAGCTAAAGAATACTAGCAGCAAATTACCTTTTAAAAAAAATCGAAAGTCATAGATCCTTTTGTTCATGCAAAAAAACCAACAAAAAAACAAAAAAACAATTTGAATTGATGGTGAAACTTAAACTCAACTATACACTCTTTACAAGGACACATATAGATCAAATTAGTATAAAATTGATAGCTTAAAGTTTTATCTTAATGCCACTAGAAAGTTATACATAGATATCAAATGTATATAACTATTAAAAGCAAAATGAAAGCAAAACAAATTAAAGGAGCAAGAATCACAGTATTTTTGTTAAAACTGCAATTCACAATAAAGACACTGTAGTGACAAATACCATAATTGTTGGCTGCAAAGCAGCTATGACACTCTAAATGGGCATTCCTACATATGGAGTTACCAAAAAACAAAAACAAAAAACAGAATTTAAAAACCAACAGCTAGTAAATTTGGTTATATGATTATTATAGGAGATTGAAATATTTAAAATATTCTTCAAACAAATGTGTTAGACACACACATATTCATAAAATATAGAAAATTCTCAATAACTTTCAAATATCAAAATTTTAGATAATTTTAACCATTATGCAGCTTTATTCATATATAAAAGCAAAATCAAGGACACGTTGTCATACTATGTATAAGTTATTTTCATATTCCATGGTAATAAAAGAAATTAACCTAAAGAGCTCCATTTTCACCTGTCTCTAGAGGTATTGCAGATGTAACTGTTATGTAGCATGTGCATCAGTAGGTGGCAGAGAGGAGAGAGGCTATATCTACATTGTGTTCTGACCTATGAACATCTGAATGAGTAGTATCCTAACATTACCCAAAGAAAAAAAAAGAAGCAAGGTGGATACCAACTCCACTTTGGTGCCATTGGGTATCCTGAGATGACTATAAGACCAGCGCCAGGAGATCTGGCCCAGATGTGGTCAAAAGAACAGGAGAGCTGTCCTTGCCCCTCACATACTGCAGCACTCAGGAGAGCAGGCCCTGCACCCTGCCAGGATAGCACACTACAGCTGGTCCTGGATATGGGGATTCTGGGTGAGCCAGCCTTGAGGTAGTGAGTGTGGGAGTGTCAGCCCTGCCTTTGGTCTGCTATGTGGTGGTATTGGCTAGGAAGAGATGCCCTCCCTACCCTTTTGCCCTAACCACCATTGGCCAACAGGAGATATGGCCCAGATAGAGTCACAAGACCAGGATAGCTGTCCCTGTCCCTCAAATGCTGCAGCACTCGGGAAAGCAGGCCCGGCACCTTTCCATAGTAGAACTAGCTATGCAAGTGGTGGTTGCAGGTCCAGAACCATGGCTTTGAGTTGACCCACCCCAACATCTACCCCATGGATGAACTGCTAGAGTGCAAGAAGAGGTCAGTTCCACAACCCAGGACTTCAGGATCTCCAAGACACAGGACAGTTACAGAATATCTGAGAGGACTTCCGGTACTGATGGGGTAGCAGAAACCAGGGGCCTTGAAACAGATCAAGGAGTCATTACAGTGAATATTTGTAAGCAGAATGTGTGGACAAAGGGGAATATTGTGGGACATACTAAGATATACTTCAGCTTCCACATTGAGCTGTTATTTTTTTATGCTGGGACAGATTGCAAGGGTGGAAGGTGGATCTGGGGAGAGGTGGGAAATGGGAGGGAATAGGGTGCATGATGTGAAATTCACAAAATAAATTGTTTTCAATAAAAAGAGCTCCATTTTCTATAATAGAAATAAAATAATATCAATGTATAAGGAACATGGTGGCTCACATATGTAATCCTAGCTCTCTGGAGATTGTCATGAGTTTGATGCCAGCTTGGACCACATAATGAGTTCTAGTTCAGTCTGAGATACGAAGCAGTGACTCTGTCTAAAAAAAAAAGATAGATAGACAGAGAAGCAGGGAGGCAGACAGGCAGGTGGAGAGGCAAACAGACAAACAGAAAGATAGACAGACAGACAGAATATGGTCAGAGCTATATTGAGAATATTTTTGTGGGGGAGGCCAAAGATACAGTTTGGTGGAAGAGAACTTCCAAAACTTCCAGCAATGCAGAAAAAAATGTGATTCTTTTCTTTGAAAATAGATTAAGTATCAACCAGAAAGCTGGAACATTAAAAAAATTATTTTATTTTAGGGATAAAGAGCTATAGGCAAAACCTAAAGTCAATTACTTAGGGAGGGAAAAGGAAACAGTTACAAATAAAAGAAAAGTATTAGTTCTCAAAGCAAAAATATTCAACTAAAACAGATAAAATTTCTTTAAAATTCTATTTAGTTGTTAAAAATACCACAAATAATACTATTAGAAGTCAGAAAAGGTTATTATAAAAATGTTTTTTTTACATTCTCAGAACTACACCTTGTTTATTTTATTAAATCATAATATATCTATAACCTAACTCCTCATAGGTACACCAAACACTCATAAATACTTGTATACTAAATTCAATGCTAGCTATTTAAAAATTATAACTATACTTTATATAGTTGTTTACTCATTAACTGAAAGAAAAAGTACTATGTTCAATGAGTATTACACTTCCTATTTCAGATTTTTTAAGGATTAATTACTTTGTGTTTGTCAAGACTTTAAAATATGGAGAAAATTCTAATTGTTTCACAAAAGCAATAAAATATGAATGAAACTTAAAAGAGAAAACACATTGTCATGTGTATGTCCAAACACACACAATAAGAACAATCTCATTTATATAAGACTACGTAACACTGATGTGCTAATCAACCTAAGTAAGACATGAAAAGTTCACCATATTGAAATAAAAATTCTTCTAAGGTTTGAGTACAATATAGTGTTTTGGAAAACCTCAGGATCATGACACCTTGGTTTAGTGCTGTCATTGAGTAGCCATCTGAACTTTAACAAATAAATTCAGCTTGTGCCTCGAGTTTCCTCAATTAGTCTTAAAGAGTCATGCAGAAAAGATGGCGTGTTTGCAGTAAAATCAACATTATCTTTACTACTATCTATTAGTATTTTAATTTCTAATCTGAGGGGCTATCATTGTTATGGGTTTTTTTTTCTTTTTTATTGCAAGAAAGTAATCTGTACACTCACTCCATTATTTTGCTTTGTATTGTTTGGGTTGGAACTCTAAGAAATAAAGGAATGAAAGAGACCATGTGTGTAACATAAGTATAAATATATCTGAGCCCAGTGATATTTTTTTTCTTTTTCTGTAGACTGAGAAAGTTTTTCGTTAAGGTAATGCTCATTATGGGCTATGACAAAAGCTTTTCTGGGAAATCTGGGGCTCTGGGCTTCATATTGTTGGTATTTGATATATGTACATAGTTGCATTTTCTCTTGAGGTAGGAAAATTTTGTCAGGTAATATTTGCGGCAACTCCATGACAAAGACATTTGATTGTCTGAAATCTTGTCGTAGATCTGGTAATGGGATCATTGCACTAATTTAAGTGGGATGGTGTTTCCTAAAGTAAAGAAGCATGGCAAAGTTGGATCAGAGGAAAACTAATATAAGTCGTTCTTCAGTCCATCAAAAACGTGAACAACCTACAGGTTGCTCTTCTCACTTCAAACCACAAATACCGAACCTGTGTTTCATCCTTATTGCCTAGAATAAATTTGCTTCGATACTTTGAAGCATGAAGTGAGGATGAAGTTACCCTCTCAATTATTATAAAACAGTTGTGCAAATGAAACAGTTACTGCAGCTGAAAACCCCATCCACCCACCCACCCACCTCAAACTCACCAAGGCATAACCAGTCTTTAAATCCTATGGTATGATATGTAGCCTAAGCCAGTAAGAAAAAAACATACCAGACTTGGATTCATTACTATCATACTCACCACTATAACACTTCTCAGCGGCGTCTTGATCCCATTGTCCTGTAAAACTACACAATTGTGACAGAAAGATGGGGACCAGGACCCTAGAAGTCTTTCCTAGTGAACAGAATGGACCAGAAAGTGGAGAAATACCACTTCATAAATTTCTGCCCACCTACTAACAGCCAACAGTAGTTTAAACAACCACAGCACTCACTTCCTATGATTTGAGTCTCTATCACAATTGTATCTTTGAGTCTTTATCACAATTGTAGCGGTGCTAAACTTCTCAGAACTAAAACTTGGCTAAATGTAGCTTTTCCTGGGGGGTCACTGAATATAACTGAATCTCTGCAAATTATAAGATATTTATTTATAAGAGATTATTGTCTGAAGCTTGGGATGCTTACATTACTAAATCTGAAAAGCAATTTCATAAAAAAAAATTACTTCTAAAATTACCATTCTTTCACAAAAATAAAAATTGTATATATGGGGCTAGAGGAGTTAGCTCATTGGTTAAAAGTATTAGTTGCCATTCCAGAAGCCCTAGATTTAGTCCTGAGTATTCACATGGTGCCTGACAGTTGTCTATAACTCAAGTCCTAAGGGCTCTGACACTCTCTTCTGATTTCTACAGTTATCAGGTATGCACATAGTACATAGACATGCATACAGACAAAGTACCCATGCAAATAAAATGATGTTAAAATAATAAAGTAACAATAGCTCAAAGAATAGTATTAGCATGTATTTGTTTAGTTTAATTAGC